>CM042326.1:34448741-34681241 GCA_023566125.1 Zingel zingel | reverse complement strand
GCCGCTAGTCCATCCCTGCGGTCAATCATGACGTTTCAGCCCGTTTTTTATAGCATCAACAAACATCAGCGGGATCAGAACTACTTCATATGACAGAAATTACCTTTCTATTTGAAGTGTATTTTGATTTGTTTTAGTTTGGTCCGCACGATTAAATAATTTTATCAAGTTAGCAGAGCGCTAAACGGGAAGTAGCTGGCTCGGCAGGCGGAGGTCTCCAGTCCGCCTGCTCTATGGGCACAGTGAGGAAGCCAATCATCTGGGTCGTTATATACGAGGAAGTTGAACGTTTTTGGCTTCATGTGCCACTGCAACACATTCTCACACCCATCTCGTAAAATAAGGACATTTGGTCAGGTGCCTTTGTCGTTCTTATTGACGCTAAAAGTCTCCTTTAGCTCTTTAAGTAACCGCGCTTGGTCGGGACTATTGCCGTCCCTTTAGCGCTATAAGTAAACGCGCTTGGTCGGGACTATCGCCGTCCCTTTAGCGCTATAAGTAAACGAGCTTGGTCGGGACTATCGCCGTCCCTTTAGCGCTATAAGTAAACGCGCTTGGTCGGGACTATCGCCGTCCCTTTAGCGCTATAAGTAAACGTGCTTGGTCGGGACTATCGCCGTCCCTTTAGCGCTATAAGTAAACGTGCTTGGTCGGGACTATTGCCGTCCCTTTAGCGCTATAAGTAAACGTGCTTGGTCGGGACTATCGCCGTCCCTTTAGCGCTATAAGTAAACGCGCTTGGTCGGGACTATTGCCATATTGTATTGTGACATGCGGGAGAAAAGAAAAAAGCGACTATAGCAAGCGTGACAAGAACCCCGCTCTCCGGGGTGAAAGTCCTGCGTTTGTGCGTTTCAGCTTTTGAGATACGTCGAGCCGAGCCGGCCGCTCCTCATTTGCACAAAGTTGGGTGGATTCAACTTCATGCAAATGAGAAGCGGACGACTCGACTTCTTCCCATTCATAGAAATGAATGGGAAGCGTGGAAATGGCGCTGACAATGGAAACACGCCATAAGAGGAATGAATGGGGCTCCGCCTCCATCGCTGTTCCCAGGTTTTAATGTCAGACCCAAACGGTTTTGAGCGGAATTAGGCTACATTTACATCGCTACATTTTGGTTTAAAAAGGCATATCTTCTGCTATGTTTCCTCCTCTCATTCCCTCTGCTCTGCCGTTTCCCCCTCTCATTCCCCCTGCTCTGCCGTCTCCCCCTCTCATTCCCCCTGCTCTGCCGTTTCCCCCTCTCATTCCCCCTGCTCTGCCGTTTCCCCCTCTCATTCCCCCTGCTCTGCCGTTTCCCCCTCTCATTCCCCCTGCTCTGCCGTCTCCCCCTCTCATTCCCCCTGCTCTGCCGTTTCCCCCTCTCATTCCCCCTGCTCTGCCGTTTCCCCCTCTCATTCCCCCTGCTCTGCCGTTTCCCCCTCTCATTCCCCCTGCTCTGGCGTCTCCCCCTCTCATTCCCCCTGCTCTGGCGTCTCCCCCTCTCATTCCCCCTGCTCTGGCGTCTCCCCCTCTCATTCCCCCTGCTCTGGCGTCTCCCCCTCTCATTCCCCCTGCTCGGGGTTGTGTTGCAGTCTCAACGGCCTCAAACGGAGACCTTTGGCAACACCGACACTGACGCCAACATTTCTCCTCCTGATTGGGTCTCATCGGTCACGACGTCTCGTTCTGAGACTTAAAGCTAATAACGTTACCATGGCAACTACAAGTAGCAGGCGGAGTTTCCACGCTGCCTCCTGTTTATGTCCAGTATACCAGACTGCTGAGGACAGATTTTGGTTTGGGTGCGTTAGTTTAAACAGACATTAGTTCTTCTACTGGAGATAAAAACACTTGTGTGCACGGATATCGCTTTTGGCTCCAAACGTTACGCTTAAAAACCAAATGTAGCGATGTAAATGTAGTCTGAAAATATGTGGAATTCAGCGGACTGTTTTTCTGCCTTAGGTGGAGATGTGTTAACATCCTGAGTTGAGATGTCACCCTGAGGCAAGTGTTCAACACAGTCTGCCTGCGTTTAATTAACTCTGCTTGTATGGACACACACACACACACACACACAGTTTCACTCTTTGTGGGGACCCGTCATTGACATAATGCATTCCCTAGCCCCTTACCCTAACCTTAACCATCACCACTAAGTGCCTAACCTTAACCCTTACCCTCACCCTAACCATAACCTAATTCTAACCCTAATCCTAAAACCAAGTCTTAACCCTCAAACAGACCTTTAACCTTGTGGGCTCCAGCATTTTGGGCCCACAAACTGGTCAGACCCCACAAGTATACTGTATTCCTGGTTTTTGGACCCCACAAATATAGTTAAACAAGAACACACACACACACTTAGCGTGTGAAATTAACAACAAACATGTCGCTGACAGTCTGTCTGACCCAAGTATTTGGGATGTTCTGTTCCTACAACAGCTGGCACTGTGTGTGTGTGTGTGTGTGTGTGTGTGTGTGTGTGTGTGTGTGTGTGTGTGTGTGTGTTTCACGGAGGGACACACGGGAGTACACCATGTTGTGTGTGTTTATTTAAGAATGTGATCAGGGAATTTGTGTGTTTGTGAGGAGGAGAAATACTTACGTATGGACCTCAGGCTGCTCCATGAAGCGCTCCACACTGACAAAACAGAAACAAACACGGTCAACAACACTGGCCAGGTGGGACTACACTGACTCTCTGTGTGTGTGTGTGTGTGTGTGTGTGTGTGTGTGTGTGTGTGTGTGTGTGTGTGTGTGTGTGAGTGAGAGAGAGTGAGAGAGAGTGACTGAGACATTTTAAATAAATGAAAGGAGACAAGGAGTGAACAAACAGAGAGAAAACAGGAAACACGTATGCCCAACGCCACACATACACATGGCACGTGTGCGTGTGTGCGTGCACGTTGAGTGCGTGTATGCGATACTTGTCTTCAGGGTTCACCAAGTGAACAAAATGACTTTTTGAAGACCTGTTAAAACCACATAGAAAGTAATTTAACACCATGTTATTGTTCGTAGAAGTCAATGAAAGTCTGAAAAGCCCGACAGGAAGGATCCATTATTTCATACATTAATTCTTTCACATATGCTTCACATTTTCATCAGTGCAAGATCTAAGATTAGAGCTAAGATCAAATCTAATGACTGTATTTGGACTTCTCTAGCTTTTCCAACGTTTTACACTAGGGATGCCCCGAATCCAATGGTTGAGATTCTGCTGAGTCCTCCTCCCGTCCTCAGTCCATGAACTCAGTCAACACATTAATGAAGTCAGCAGGGACTGTCCTTCCTTTGCCGTACCTGAAGTTACTCCATTCTGGCTGCTGTCTGTAGATTCCTTCATCACAACTCGTCTTCTTCCAGATGTTTGATACCAGATGTTGTAACAGCGGTGATGTTGTGTATTGTTTAGGGTCCTCGCCACCACCAGACTAATCAGCATTGCAGATTGAACATGTAGCTGGACTTGAACGGCCTTCTTTTGACTGAAAGTGCTGCCAAACATCACTTTTTCTGCTCACCAGTTCCATTTCCACTTCCTCACAGCCTGCTGCATTGAACGCTCCACCTACGTAAACACCTTCCCGTAATCAACGGTGTCCTCATCACGTCGACCAGCGTAGCGCGCGGAGTGCAAGCGTAGGGCTCGGTGGAAATAATTTCTAGGATTTCCTGGATTCGGGGCATCCCTGGTGATAATAACGGTCCAAAATGATGTGAAAAACAGACTCAAAACTACCACAAACCAACTACAAAGAGACACCAAATGACCAAAGAGACTCAAATAAACCAGAGGAAAACACAAAAGACCAAAAAGAGACACAACACGACTACAAAGAGATGCAAAATACCACAAAGAGACACTTTTTTTAGCTTTTTTTTTGCACTTCTGGTTGGATGCAAACTGCATTTCGTTGTCTTTGTACTTGTACTCTGCACAATGACAATAAAGTTGAATCTAATCAACAACAAAAAAGGCATTTGAAGACTTTTTTCTAAATAAGAGAGCCTTGGATTTGTTTGTTTGCGACCCTAAAAAGAGCACGTCTCATATTCACAAACTCTAGTTCCAAGAAGCTCTCCAGTTTTGAATGTTTTTATAAATTGGATCAACATTATTGCTTTGAGATTAATTTGTGTATTACCAAATTGTTGTGTTAAAAGTGATCCTTTCTGAGTGTAAAAAATGTAACTAAAGAAACATTTCAAACAAAACAACAACGGAGCCCGGACGTATCAAATATCACGTTACACACTGCCTCTGAAATGATAGCTAACAAAAGGTTAAGCAGAACTTCATGTAATCGACAATAAAAACGAATGACAAATGATGCATGAGGCGAATCTGTCTCTACGTGGACACGTTGGAGTCTCTTTAGACTCCACAGACGAGAGAAACGGAGGGCAGTTGTGTTTAAATCCTCCGCCATGTTTGAAAGTGTCTTCAAGTTCAAGTCTGAAGCATCAGTACTGTTGCTATCAGGCAGCATGTCAACTGCTTGACTTGCATTTGTGTGCGTTTCTGGAAACGTACCCCTCCCTTCCCTGAGAACTGACCGCAAGACAACCCCAGGGCGCCTGGAGGTAGGTGTGTGTGTGTGTGTGTGTGTGTATATATGTGTCAGTCATGGTAGACACAGCCAGGCACTGACATTCCCACAGCTCTAAATAAAAAAATCAGTAGTTCACACCACACACACACACACACACACACACACACACACACACACACACACACACACACACACACACACACACACACACACACACACGTTTTAGCAGGTTAAAATCAGCCGTCTTTAGACTTTCAAAGTGTGTTTCATGTTCATTTAATGGGTTCAAAACTGCGTGCAACAACCTTCTTGTGATTAAGGGGGAGACCACTCCTTGGCCCAATGACTGGAAAATGATGTGCAGTCAGCTCCCAAGAAATATAAGCCCAGTTTTTGCCAGATGGTGGCGCTATAATTAAGATTTAAAAATGTGCACTATATTAACGACCTAAGCGCACGGCGTGAAGCGCCTAGCGCAGGTGTGTTTAGGGCGTGTCCAAATCCACTTTTGCTAGTTTGACGGTGGATAAAAGGGTCCGCGTGCCGGGTGCATGGTTCTAAAGGGTTGTACTTAGTGTCTTCATTAATCAGAGGTGTGTTTTGGGCGTAACTTGCAATCAACCAATCAGAGATCATCTCCCATTCCCTTTAAAAGCCAGGCGCGTTTGGACCTTGGAGCGTTGCTGTTATGATGGAGGATTTGCACTGTAATATTTTTATTTGTAATCTTCTGCATGTGTGTGTGCTGCTGTGCGTCCCTGTGTGTGTAACCTGAACACACCTCCCTGTAAGACCAGCACGCCCAGACTGCACCTGAATACAGTGTTAGGGGAAGACATACACACCTCTCCTTCAGGATGAACAAGGCTCCGAGCTGGACGAGAACAGTGGATGCAAAAACCGCCAAAACCTCCAGTCTATCGAACCTGGGGAGAGAGAGAGAGAGAGAGAGAGAGAGAGAGAGAGAGAGAGAGAGAGAGAGAGAGAGAGAGAGAGAGAGAGAGAGACATTGTCATCCATACTGGGACAAACCAACGCCAAACACTTCCCAACACGCCAGTCCACTCATTTAGAGACAAAAAAAATGTGTTTTTAGAGAACAGCTCGGTCCAAAAGGTATGGCTTTATGTTCGGTCTCCATGTTTATTTCCACCAAAACGTTGACAAGATGTGCAAGATAGGGCCCCAAATGTATTTAAAGCAAGTTTTTAGAAAGGCAGACCACACATCCCTTTTCTCTCAGGCATGTCAGTCGCTCCGGTCTAGCCGTAGGTACAGCTCTTCTAGATGCAGGACTAACACACGAAAAACCAAGGAGGTAAGCTTCTCGTCGGACCACGAACCTCCTATGGCGCCATTTTGATGCTACCAAGCCATCAGCTCCCGTTAGCATCCCATTGACTCCCATTCATTTTGGCGTCACTTTGACAGAGAATAACTTTACATCTGAAGCGTTTAAAGACTCTATTTGTCCGTTGTTTATTTCTAAAGAAACACGACAATGTATAAAAGGCTCCATTACCTTGTAGCTCACGTTATGGCTCCGTAGCAGACGTTGTTATAAAAATAGGCTAACGATTGGGTCATAACCACGAGACTTACTGTCTCATAGTAGAGGAATTACCGTATAGTCCAGGAGAAGCTCTCAGGCAGTTTGGACTTCCATTAGCTGTTTAAGTGTAATTACTAATGTTAACTATCATGTTAGTGATCAGTAATTAGCCTGTGCCTATGTTATCTCCTTACATATACCTACGCTCTCCGTCTCTGCTAGATTGGGAATGATTGAGATTTCTCTTGGCACAGCTACCAGAAGACTTCCAACTTTCAGACAAGTATTTGCTCCAAGTATCACCAGGGGCTCTACACCTTAACGAAAGTGTTGACAACATTGTTTGTGTACCCAGTTTACTAAAAAGAGGTTTTAACTTTTAACAACTCACTGTAGCAATTGTTTCCGGGCGCTACCACCTCCGAATGCAACCTAACAGGGAGGAGAGTAAAGATGGAGAGCTCCTAAAGCTTACTTCCATATAAATGTATGCGGATAATTCCTTGTTTCGTCATTAGTGAAAAACAATATTGACCTCGTAGTTGAAAAAGGAGCCTCATATAAGAATGACATTTCCGCCTACGGAGTCCGTTCATTCACATTCTGAGATCGCATATTTTGGACTGGCGAGGTGGTAGCGCCCGAAACAACTACTGCTAAAGTAAGTCGTTCAGTACCTTTCTTTTTAGTGAACTCTGAACACAAACAATGTTGTCAATGCTTTAAGGTGTAGAGCCCTGGTTATAGTATATATCTTGGTCACCGGTGGAGTTAAGGTGTAGAGCCCCTGGTTATAGTATATATCTTGGTCACCGGTGGAGTTAAGGTGTAGAGCCCCTGGTTATAGTATATATCTTGGTCACCGGTGGAGTTAAGGTGTAGAGCCACTGGTTATAGTATATATCTTGGTCACCGGTGGAGTTAAGGTGTAGAGCCCCTGGTTATAGTATATATCTTGGTCACCGGTGGAGTTAAGGTGTAGAGCCCCTGGTTATAGTATATATCTTGGTCACCGGTGGAGTTAAGGTGTAGAGCCCCTGGTTATAGTATATATCTTGGTCACCGGTGGAGTTAAGGTGTAGAGCCCCTGGTTATAGTATATATCTTGGTCACCGGTGGAGTTAAGGTGTAGAGCCCCTGGTTATAGTATATATCTTGGTCACCAGTGGAGTTAAGGTGTAGAGCCCCTGGTTATAGTATATATCTTGGTCACCGGTGGAGTTAAGGTGTAGAGCCCCTGGTTATAGTATATATCTTGGTCACCGGTGGAGTTAAGGTGTAGAGCCCCTGGTTATAGTATATATCTTGGTCACCGGTGGAGTTAAGGCGTAGAGCCCCTGGTTATAGTATATATCTTGGTCACCAGTGGAGTTAAGGTGTAGAGCCCCTGGTTATAGTATATATCTTGGTCACCGGTGGAGTTAAGGTGTAGAGCCCCTGGTTATAGTATATATCTTGGTCACCGGTGGAGTTAAGGTGTAGAGTCCCTGGTGATACTTGGAGCAAAGTCTCATGTTGTGTCGAGCCTTCTTAGTGTTTAAAAATAGCTATTTTGAGGCTAGCATCAAAGTGCCCCTAGCACTCCCATTCAAAAGGCCATTTGACCCCAAAACAAAGATACGGTACATCTTAAAAGTGGCGCTGCATCCTAAATATGCTTTTAAATGAAAGTTTGACTCGGGTACATTCACAAAAAGACCCTAGGTTGCATTTTGGCGAGAGTTAGGCTTTAAGAGACGGTAAGAGAGAGTATTGTGACTGCGTCAAATCTTTATTAATCAGTAGTATGGCGGCTGGCGGGGGGGGTTGCTGCCGAGTCTTTTCCCAGAATCGGCAGCAACTACATCAGATCTGTTTCCAGCGAAAGCAGAAAATGCTGAAAAAAAATCCATGTTACGTTCTTCTTTATAAAGTAAATAACTGTCCGACCGACTTGTGATGTGCATCCTTCTTAGAAAACAGTTAAATGTCCCATGATATATTGTCTCTAGAAGTGTATTATTCAACTTTTGTTTGTTGTTAAAGAAGGAAAAGACAATTACAATACTCAATGCTATCAAATTGCAATACTTCTAGAATCGGATAATAAATGAAAATCGCAACCTAAATCAAAACATGCAACGTGAAAAAATGGAATCGGGACAGAAGCATCTCGTCCCAGCCCTACCAGTAATCAATGTTCGGTTCAAAATTGCAAAAAAAAAAGGAGGGGAGTTGTGACAGGGTGTGGTCTTACCCTCTTATTAATCTATATCTGAAGAAATAAACGTAATAATTAGTAATAAATTGGCATTTTTTCATTTAAATGCAAAACAAATATGAGATTAAATACATGCAGACAACAGCAACAGAATGCTGGTATCGGGCCGCTGCACGGTTATAACTGTTGGTGACCCCCTGACCCAGTCATGAGGTCACGGGGGGCGATCCTTATGCAGTCTGTCCCGGATGAGCAGCTTTGTCTCAGTGAGCGGTCCGCTGCGTTTAGAGAGGTTAAACCTGACGTTGACTGTCAGTGATCCGATGCCCTGCTGCGTTCCAGCTGCATAATACCGCCCAACTGAGAACTTCTGACCGAGCTATGTGAAGGGATTTAAGTATTCATGTCACCATGTACATGCACAGGGTGAAGAAGACTTACAGTATAAATGTTGGGGATTCAATGGATTTTCGAGGAGACCGAGATGGAGCAATAAGGTCTCTGGGTTCATTCTGCAGAGTCAACTGGAAGTTATTAGAGTGTTTGAGTCTTATAAACAAGTTGTCCACCCTTCTCTACTGCCATCAAAAGACATTCCTCCTACTTATTTACTACATCTGATCCCGTCTCTTCAAGCTCACCAAAATACAGAGTTTTGTATATTAATATTATGTATATTATTGTATATTATGAATGAAATGTAAGCACTAGATCATGACATAATAAAAAAAGATGATGATGAAGTTATGCTCTAATATTTTTGAAAAAAACATCAGTGTGGGGTCACGTCACATATAGTCTCACATAGCCAGACCTTCCTCCACAGCGCTGAAGAAGAGGGTCTGGCTAGTCCACACAGCATTCTGGGATAGGAGAAAAAACGGACGGAGCCACGGTGCCTCTGCTAAATAGTCTCAGGAAGGAACTTGTTTTGGTGGAACATGTGTACATTCAAAAGTAGTTTTAGTCGTGCAACAGAGAACTCAGATTGGACAGATAGTCTAGCTAGCTGTCTGGATTCACCCTGCAGAGATCTGAGGAGCAGTTAAAGGAAGAGGAAGGGGACAGACATCAGGCCGAACAGAAGCAATCCCGGAAGTTAAGGTCGTGTGTATAGACTACGGCATATAGGACATACTGTAAGCGTGAGGCTCCGTGTGTATCGTTACAAAATGTTCAATACCGGTACCAATACCGTGACTTCGATACCGGTTCCTAAACAAATTTTATAATACAAAAAGAAATCACAACATTACAACACAAATATTTTTATTTATTCTTCTGTCTCTACGACGTGTAACGCTAAACAGCCAATCTCAGACATTATTAGATCTCGGTAGAAGCATGCTGCGTGCTTATTGGCTTACTGACGCTTATGAGATTTACTATCGATACTGGGTATTGAATGACGAGGCATTTTTCGATACTCGATACTTTAGAGGCAATTCGGTCGGTGACTAAAAAGTATTGAATTCGGTACCCAGCCCTATGTGTGTACGCCAAGACGTTTGGTAAGACAAAGACACTTTTTTGTGTCTTACAGTGTGTGTGTGTGTGTGTGTGTGTGTGTGTGTGTGTGTGTGTGTGTGTGTGTGTGTGTGTGTGTGTGTGTGTGTGTGTGTCTAAAAGATAGACCATTTGTTCAACCGATGAGCCCATGAACAGGTTGTCCATGTTTACTGTGTCTGCAGGACAGACGGTCACACACACACACAAACACACACACACACACACACACACACACACAAGACTCCCATACACACTCCCTCTCCCGTTGAACACTTAGTTAGCGCACCATTTGGCCCAATCGCCTCCATGCTGCTGGGTCAAAGGTCTAGCTCTGCCCTGCCAACAGCCTGTGGTTAATCTATACGGGCGCCACTTAGAAAACCTGCCGTCTGACTCATATGATCATATGTGTCTTCCATAATCAGGTGATATGTGTCATGCTGAAATGAGCAATTTAGGACAACTTTGTGTAGTTAAGGGAGTTTGTTTCAATCTCGTGGAACATTCGTACGAATAAACCTCACAGAAGATTATAACGATGTTCTTTTATGCTGCAGGTTGAAGTCACGGGGGCAACATTACATTTAAAACGGCCTTGCACCTGTAGTATCTACACAACAGAAGGAAGTTTGTGGACAATCTGGCTCTGCTCCTACGGAGTCCAAATGCTGCTGCTGGTTAAACTGGGCGATCTGCTGCTGAGCCATTGTTCTGTTAATGAAAGTCTATCAAAACACACACACACACACACACACACACACACACACACACACACACACACACACACACACACACACACACACAAAAACAGACGTATTATGGGAGCCAAGTGAAGCTGAAAAGCAGATTTCTACTCGTTCACCATTCTTCCCCACCTCAAGGTCAGAGGTCGCCTGTCAGCTGCTCACACACACACACAAGCTGTGTGTTCATGACCCGTCAGCTGATCCAGAGTAGAGTAAATGAAGCTTTTCTATCGATGCTGCATCTGTGTTTACAGTGTGTGTGTGTGTGTGTGTGTGTGTGTGTGTGTGTGTGTGTGTGTGTGTGTAAACAAACACAGATGGGGCTTTTACCGATATGGATATAAACTGTACACTGAAAGAGAGAGGATAATTGTGGTGAACTCACCCAAACGAGTAGAGCTGACTCGGTTTCTTCATGGTCACCCAGGAACTGATGAGACAGGTGATCAAACTGCAGAGAGAGGAGGGGAGAAAGAGGAAAATAAGACAGAAAGAAGAGTCAGTGAGAGACAAAAGGTAGACAATGAAACCACAAACAACAGAGAGGTCAGCTGAAGTCCACCTCTTCTTTTTTTATTTATGCTTTACTCATTATAATCACAGAATTCATTTTTCATGAGTGGAAATTCTCCATCCAAACAGCAGACCTCGGCACAGCTGAGCAGACTGACGTGTAATGGTCATTTTCATTATTGATTAATCTGCCAAACTTGATTTATTGACTGTTTGCTCTATAGAAAATTAGAAAATAATGACAATTACAATTTCCCAGAGCTTGATATGTCTTTAAATGCCCCCGGTCCAAATAACAGATGTAAAAGTAATCAATAAGATTCTACACTTACCTAAAGGATTATTAGGAACACCCTACGAATACCGTGTTTGACCCCCTCTACATCCCAAATATGTTCTATTGGGTTGAGATCTGGTGACTATGGAGGCCATTTTAGTACAGTGAACTCATGTCATGTTCAAGAAACCAATTTGAAATGATTCAAGCTTTGTGACATGGTGCATTATCCTGCTGGAAGTAGCCATCAGAGGATGGGTACATGGTGGTCATAAAGGGATGGACATGGTCAGAACAGTGCTCAGGTAGGCTGTGGCATTTAAATGATGACCCAATTGGTACTAAGGGGCCTAAAGTGTGCCAAGAAAACATCCTCCACACCATTACACCACCACCACCAGCAGCCTGTCCAGTGGTAACAAGGCATGACGGATCCATGTTCTCATTCTGTTTACGCCAAATTCTGACTCCACCATCTGAATGGCTCAACAGAAATCGAGACTCAGACCAGGCAACATGTTTCCAGTCTTCAACTGTCCAATTTTGGTGAGCTCGTGCAAATTGTAGCCTCATTTTCCTATTTTTAGTGGAGATGAGTGGTACCTGGTGGGGTCTTCTGCTGGTGGAGCCCATCCGTCTCAAGGTTGTTCGTGTTGTGGCTTCACAAATGCTTTGCTGCATACCTCAGTGGTAACAAGTGGTTATTTGAGTCAAAGTTGATCTATCAGCTTGAATCAGTCGGCCCATTCTCCTCTGACCTCTAGCACCGGACAGGACTGCCGCATACTGGATGTTTTTCCTTTTTCCAGACCATTCTTCGTACGTGAATGTGTGTGAAAATCCCAGTAACTGAGCAGATTGTGAAATACTCAGACCAGCCCGTCTGGCACCAACAACCATGCCACGCTCAAAATTGCTTAGATCACCTTTCTCTCCCATTCTGACATTCAGTTTGGAGGTCAGGAGATTGTCTAGACCTGGACCACACCCCTAAATGCATTGAAGCAGCTGCCATGTGATTGGTTGATTAGATAATTGCATTAACGAGAAAATGTAACAGGTGATCCTAATAATCCTTTAGGTGAGTGTATTTTCTATCATATAAGACAAAATAAAGCAGTAAATATTTCCATTTAAGGAGCTGGAACAATAAATGGCATCTTTGGGACATTGCTCTTTCATTAAAGGACAATTCCGGCGTAAAACGAACCTAGAGGTTATTAACTGATGTGTACCTACTCGGTCTCTCTCTGGGACATGTTTTCATGCTAATCGAATGAGTTTGGAGCTTCAACGAGGCTATCGCGGACCGCTGGTTAGCTTACAATGCTAGTATTTGGGGCATGGGGACACTCATGAAGGCAACCGTCTTTATAATCTATCTTTTTAACCCTCAGAGCCCTACGGCATCGTCCACGACGAGATACGGCACCTCTGATTAATATTTAGATCATTTGTTAACAGTTTAATGTAGAAACTTACCGTTTTTTGCTGCTAAAAGCTAAGGAGTTAGCCATCACGGGGGTGTCTTTGGTGTCTTTGTAGCCTTTACAGAAGGTTTTCTATCCAGCCTGGAAGTTGTGCCTCTTTTCGGAGTTGTTCAGCAATAGATCCAAACGCTTACATCCAAGATTTATCCACTTGATGTCCATAATTTATCAATTTTCCGTCATTTTTGCCGCTTTGAGCAGCAAAAACCGGTAAGTTTCTACAATAAACTGTTAACAAATGATCTAAATATTAATCAGAGGTGCCGTATCTCGTCGTGGACGATGCCGTAGGGCTCTGAGGGTTAAAAAGATAGATTATAAAGACAGTCGCGTTCATGTTTACTTGCGGGAGACATCTTGAAAACCAGTCATGACTGGTCGAACAGCGTGCAACGTGGAATTCCCATACTGTCTATGGAGATTCCACGTTGCACGGCGTTCAACTAGTGTATCTAAACTATCTGTACACTTACAATGTTGTCAATGCTTCGGTTCACATTCAGGGACCCTAATTATGCTAACGTTAAAGTGTGGTGATGTTTCGAGCCTTTTTAGTGGTATTAAATAGCCATTTAATTTGAGTGTCCCCATGCCCCAAATACTAGCATTTCAAGCTAACCAGCGGTCCGCGGTAGCCTCGTTGAAGCTCCAAACTCATTCGATTAGCATGAAAATATGTCTCAGAGAGAGACAGAGTAGGTACACATCAGTTAATGACCCCTAGGTTCGTTTTTACGCCGGAATTGTCCTTTAAAATACTTTCCTCTGTTCAAAACTTGGTGTACAATATTTTTATTCAAAGCTAGTGAGAGATGATGCACATAGAGATGAAGCCACTCACCTGAACAGGTCGAAGATGGTCAGGTACGTGTAGGCGGTTAAGGCTGGAATGACAAGTCAGAGAAACAAAGAACACAACGATGAAAATACAACGGAAAGGCAGTGCAACTTTCTATCAAGGCTCTGTCAAAACGTACATTTATAATTGCCAACGCAGCCAAGAATCAAAGAGATGCCGATTCGCAGGGGACTAATATTATCACACAACATCTGTGTTTGGCACAACATGGTCGGTAATTTGTGGAGGAAGCTTTATTTGAACAATTACAGACATGGCGGATTCGCACAGGATTGAGAACTTAAACAACCTTGCAATTATGAAAAATTACTAGAGGTCTCCAGATGATGTTAGTCCCATGTTGCACACTAAAGGCTCTGACACACCAAGCAGACGGCCGACCGTCGGCAGTAAAGCCAGTCGGACTGATCAGTCGGGTCCCCGAGGTCCAGAAAGTTCCTCAGAACACACCGAAGAGATGTCGACTTGAGCGTACGCTCTGCGCGAGACGTAATACGTCTCCATAGCAGCAGGCGGCGCTGCTCTGTATTGTTTCCATTAACAGTCTGATTATTTCCCAGAAAATGAAAACTAGACTAGATTCCAATTGGTGACGTGATGCATAGGCAAAAACTAAAGAAGAAGAGGAGGAAGCATAATGACTGATAGTGTCATGGAAGCACCTGGTACAGGCCCGACGACAGTGGTGATGAAGATAACGTTACACAACTATGGCCATAAAGTTCATAATTAAAGTTTTTTTAACTTATACTTTTACTTGTAATAAGTAAGTACATTTAATATCAGAAAATTGCTATGGATACTTAAGTACTGTTAATATCAGATACTTTAAGACTTTTACTCAAGTAATATTCTAAAAGGAGACTTTTCTGGTAAGATATTTGTACTTTTACTCAAGTATTGCTTTCGAATACTTTGTACAACACTGATTGTAGGGTGTGATGTATGTTCTTCATGTTATGTCTGTCGGACTATTTGTCAAATGTCTGATGTAGGGACCATTTGTTGTGTCAAATGTCTGATGGACTATTTGTTGTGTCACATGTCTGATGTAGGGACTATTTGTTGTGTCACATGTCTGATGTAGGGACTATTTGTTGTGTCACATGTCTGATGTAGGGACTATTTATTGTGTCAAATGTCTGATGTAGGGACTATTGTGTCAAAGGTCTGATGTAGGGACTATTTATTGTGTCAAATGTCTGATGTAGGGACTATTGTGTCAAATGTCTGATGTAGGGACTATTTGTTGTGTCAAATGTCTGATGTAGGGACTATTTGTTGTGTCAAATGTCTGATGTAGGGACTATTTGTTGTGTCAAATGTCTGATGTAGGGACTATTTATTCTGTCACATGTCTGATGTAGGGACTATTTGTTGTGTCACATGTCTGATGTAGGGACTATTTGTTGTGTCACATGTCTGATGTAGGGACTATTTGTTGTGTCACATGTCTGATGTAGGGACTATTTGTTGTGTCACATGTCTGATGTAGGGACTATTTGTTGTGTCAAATGTCTGATGTAGGGACTATTTGTTGTGTCAAATGTCTGATGTAGGGACTATTTGTTGTGTCAAATGTCTGATGTAGGGACTATTTGTTGTGTCAAATGTCTGATGTAGGGACTATGTGTTGTGTCAAATGTCTGATGTAGGGACTATTGTGTCATATGTCTGATGTAGGGACTATTGTGTCATATGTCTGATGTAGGGACTATTTGTTGTGTCAAATGTCTGATGTAGGGACTATTTATTGTGTCAAATGTCTGATGTAGTGACTATTGTGTCAAAGGTCTGATGTAGGGACTATTGTGTAAAATGTCTGATGTAAGAACTATTTGTTGTGTCAAATGTCTGATGTAGGGACTATTTGTTGTGTCACATGTCTGATGTAGGGACTATTTGTTGTGTCATATGTCTGATGTAGGGACTATTGTGTCAAATGTCTGATGTAGGGACTATTGTGTCAAATGTCTGATGTAGGGACTATTGTGTCAAATGTCTGATGTAGGGACTATTGTGTCAAATGTCTGATGTAGGGACTATTTGTTGTGTCACATGTCTGATGTAGGGACTATTTGTTGTGTCACATGTCTGATGTAGGGACTATTTGTTGTGTCACATGTCTGATGTAGGGACTATTTGTTGTGTCACATGTCTGATGTAGGGACTATTTGTTGTGTCAAATGTCTGATGTAGGGACTATTTGTTGTGTCAAATGTCTGATGTAGGGACTATTTGTTGTGTCAAATGTCTGATGTAGGGACTATTTGTTGTGTCAAATGTCTGATGTAGGGACTATTTGTTGTGTCACATGTCGGATGTAGGGACTATTTGTTGTGTCACATGTCTGATGTAGGGACTATTTGTTGTGTCAAATGTCTGATGTAGGGACTATTTATTGTGTCACATGTCTGATGTAGGGACTATTTGTTGTGTCACATGTCTGATGTAGGGACTAATTGTTGTGTCAAATGTCTGATGTAGGGACTATTTGTTGTGTCATATGTCTGATGTAGGGACTATTTGTTGTGTCATATGTCTGATGTAGGGACTATTTGTTGTGTCATATGTCTGATGTAGGGACTATTTGTTGTGTCAAATGTCTGATGTAGGAACTATTTGTTGTGTCAAATGTCTGATGTAGGGACTATTTGTTGTGTCAAATGTCTGATGTAGGGACTATTTGTTGTGTCAAATGTCTGATGTAGGGACTATTTGTTGTGTCACATGTCGGATGTAGGGACTATTTGTTGTGTCACATGTCTGATGTAGGGACTATTTGTTGTGTCAAATGTCTGATGTAGGGACTATTTATTGTGTCAAATGTCTGATGTAGGGACTATTTATTGTGTCACATGTCTGATGTAGGGACTAATTGTTGTGTCAAATGTCTGATGTAGGGACTATTTGTTGTGTCATATGTCTGATGTAGGGACTATTTGTTGTGTCACATGTCTGATGTAGGGACTATTTGTTGTGTCACATGTCGGATGTAGGGACTATTTGTTGTGTCACATGTCTGATGAAGGGACTATTTATTGTGTGAAATGTCTGATGTAGGGACTATTTGTATCATATGTCTGATGTAGGGACTATTTGTTGTGTCACATGTCTGATGTAGGGACTATTTGTTGTGTCAAATGTCTGATGTAGGGACTATTGTGTCAAATGTCTGATGTAGGGACTATTTATTGTGTGAAATGTCTGATGTAGGGACTATTTATTGTGTGAAATGTCTGATGTAGGGACTATTTGTATCATATGTCTGATGTAGGGACTATTTGTTGTGTCACATGTCTGATGTAGGGACTATTTGTTGTGTCAAATGTCTGATGTAGGGACTATTGTGTCAAATGTCTGATGTAGGGACTATTTGTTGTGTCAAATGTCTGATGTAGGGACTATTTGTTGTGTCAAATGTCTGATGTCCTGTCATGAAGTACCTTGTGACTGTGTCACAAATCCAACTGCCCCACGGGGACAACAAAGTTATCTTCTTCTACTACTACTACTACTACTACTACTACTACTACTACGTGAATAGGGCTTATGACAACGGTTGGGTATCATTCAAAAATGTTCAATACCAATACCGTTACCAATACAAATACCTTGACTTTGATACTGGTTCCTAAAAAAAATACTTTTTTCCGATACCAATTTTATTTTTTAACAAAAAGAAATGACAACATTACGGCACACATCTTTTTATGTACGTTCCAGCTCCTACGACGTGAGCTCCATCTCTGCGTAACACAGTTTTACCTACGTGTCTCTACGATGTATAACGTTAAGACAGCCAATCACAGACAGTATTAGATCTTGGTAGAAGCACGCGGTGTTCTTATTGGCTTACTGACGCTAATGAGATTTACTCCTTAAGTGTTGAAATTGGGTATTGAATGGCGAGGCATTTTTTGATACTCAATTCAATGAATACACGGTGATGTGTTTCGGGTAGGGTTGGGTACCAAACCCGGTACTTATACCGGTATGGACCGAATCACGTCGGTACTACCGAGTCCTGGTTCACGTAAAATCAAAACGGTGAAAATTTTCGGTACCCGAGAGTAAGCGCAAGCTTATCTGTCTTCTCTGCATGTTGACAGAGAACAGAGGTCCGACACGCACGCACGCACAAAGTACCGAAAAAAGTACCGTTGGGTACCGGAACCGAATTCCAGATACCGGTATCGGTAGCGGTATTGGTTCAGATGCGAAAAGGTACCAAACCCTAGTTCCGGGTCACCAAAACGCATTTTAAAACCGAGTGTAAAAAGGGTCTGAGACCGTTGATTGATTCATTGCTAGGTGTGGTAGACCGAATCACCAAGACGGCGCACTAAGACTAAAAATCACTTCCAGGCAGACAAACGGCCGTAGATTTGAATTGAGGAGATATGTACATGAAATAGGGCTTTGACTCCGAACTTCGTTATTCGAATATAATTCAAATATTTAAAAAAAATAATGATATTCGAATGAATATTAGGCAGCCCTCAATATTCGAATTTCGAACCTGTTATTGGCATTATTTTTTGTAAATGTGTTTGCTTGTAAACCTTGTTTTCAATTCAGATTCCGAGGCTTTTTCACGCATTTCAAAATGTAACTGCACGTCGCGGCTTGGTAGCGCATTCCCCCCCCGACTCATTTCCTGGTTCTTCTTCACAACAACGTAAAATCAAGGAGAGGTTAACTTCTCCTGCTCCAGATCTCCCACCAGGGTCAGAATACACAGGGGAGACGACCCGTTTCTCTCAGTAGGACTCTAGAGTCGCTACTCGCTCCGAAGCTACCGGTAATCACCGTCACTCTCTCACAACACACACTCCGCACACACCGGCTCGATGCACACACCAGCGCACAAGCATGAACATCAGACCACTTACGTAGGCTACGGTGAAAGCTCCAAAATTCCTGTCGAAAGCATACCGTTTGTTTAATCCATAACTTAAAACATAATTGCCCGCCTGTAGACATTGACTGATACACTGCCCTCTGGTGGACAGAACATATACAACTTATACCAATATAGATCTTACTGATGGTCAAAATATTATTAATAAATATTAGAACATATTTGAATATTAATAAACAAACAAACCTTGAATATAATTTTGGGACAAAAGTCAAAGCCCTAACATGAAATCAGCAAACTTATTTATTTATGTTGTCATTTTCAGCCGTAACTGTAACGTTTCAAGATTAAAAACATGCACGTTCCTCCTAAATGTGTGTCTAGGACGAAGGAGTTTTCTACCAGGATGGTATTGTAAACAAACATTGTGATTGGGTCCATAAAGATGTATCGATAAACACAACTGTGATAGAGTACATTTGTGTCCTCTTAGTTATCCATCAGGTTGTCTATATGGACAACGTTTCATTTACGGGATTCGCTACGTTGAAGCCGGAGGTTCCGCCGGATGTTTTTCGGCATTTTCGCCCAATGTCTGTCGACTTCTTCTTCCTTTGTGTTGGCGTTCTAACCTCCGGTGGATTTCTGAGGACTATGGTTAACTGCTCCTCAGATCTCTGCAGGGTGAATCCAGACAGCTAGCTAGACTATTTGTCCAATCTGGTACCGGTATTGAACATTTTGTAACGATACACACGGAGCCTCACGCTTACAGTATGTCCTATATGCCGTAGTCTATACACACAACCTTAACTTCCGGGATTGCTTCTTTTCGGCCTGATGTCTGTCCCCTTCCTCTTCCTTTAACTGCTCCTCAGATCTCTGCAGGGTGAATCCAGACAGCTAGCTAGACTATTTGTCCAATCTGGTACCGGTATTGAACATTTTGTAACGATACACACGGAGCCTCACGCTTACAGTATGTCCTATATGCCGTAGTCTATACACACAACCTTAACTTCCCGGGATTGCTTCTTTTCGGCCTGATGTCTGTCCCCTTCCTCTTCCTTTAACTGCTCCTCAGATCTCTGCAGGGTGAATCCAGACAGCTAGCTAGACTATCTGTCCAATCTGAGTTCTCTGTTGCACGACTAAAACTACTTTTGAATGTACACATGTTCCACCAAAACAAGTTCCTTCCTGAGACTATTTAGCAGAGGCACCGTGGCTCCGTCCGGCGCTTAGCCCCGCCCACGACGATTGTGATTGGTTTAAAGAAATGCCAATAAACCAGAGCACTTTTTCTCCCATCCAGGAATGCTGCGTGGACTAGCCAGACCCTCTTTCTTAGCGCTGTGGAGGAGGGTCTGGCTATGCGAGACAAGAGAGTCAGCAGTTACTTGACTATAATAACTGTTGAACAAGTTCATCTGCTAGCCGCCAAATCACTCATTAAGTTTGCGAGTCATTGAACGACACCGACAGACTGTCAGCTTTCACTGAGCCAATCAGCCGACCGGTGAGCTGAAGGGTCAGTTAGCAAAGCGAGTAGGTTAATTAGTAAGTCTGCGCACAAGCCAATAAACTCATCAGTGAGTTAACCATCCAGCTACAGAGACATTCAGAGTCGTCCTGTCTGTTTATCTTCCTGTATGTCCTTCTGTCTGTCGGTCTTAAGCCTGCCAACAAGCTTTTTGTAATCAGGTTCTGCTGTGGGGGATGAGGTTTGCGGATTTGAGCAGCTTTGTGCTGAGAGGAACATTTTGTTTCCCCACCACCGGCGTCCATGTTGGCCAACCTGACGTCGTATAATCCTGACAAGAGAGGCCCGGAGAGACGGACCAGCAGAGTGAGTGAGAGAGAGAGAGAGAGAGAGAGAGAGAGAGAGAGAGAGAGAGAGACGGGCAGCAGGACAGAAGAGGCCGAGTGACACATCGACAGGCAGAGGGACGGAACGTGAGATGGAGGCAGACAGACGGGCAGAGAGAGACAGAGTGTAGAAGACAGACAGACAGAGTGATGGACACGTATAGACAGGCAGAGAGAGAAAAGTGAATGAGAGAGAGACACAGACAATCCTGAAAACTCGTGGAAGAGTTACAGATAGAGAGAAGGAAAATATCTAAGATAACGCCATACAAACGCCAGATGTTATAGAGGAAAAGAAATGTACAGTATCTCACAAAAGTGAGTACACCCCTCACATTTTAGTAAATATGTCATTATATCTTTTAATGGGACAACACTGAAGAAATTACACTTTGCTACAACGTAAATATGAAGTGTAAAGCTTGTATAACTGTGTAAATGTGCTGTCCCCTCAAAATAACTCAACACACAGCCATTAATGTCTAAACCGCTGGCAATGATTTTATGGAAAGTACCCCATGCCAATCTCTAGGTATGGTGAAGGGGATGTGATGATGGGGGGGTATGGTGAAGGGGATGTGATGATGTGGGGGTATGGTGAAGGGGATGTGATGATGTGGGGGTATGGTGAAGGGTATGTGATGATGTGGGGGTATGGTGAAGGGGATGTGATGATGTGGGGGTATGGTGAAGGGGATGTGATGATGTGGGGGGGTATGTTGAAGGGGATGTGATGATGTGGTGGGTATGGTGAAGGGGATGTGATGATGTGGGGGGTATGGTGAAGGGGATGTGATGATGTGGGGGTATGGTGAAGGGGGTGTGATGATGTGGGGGGGTATGGTGAAGGGGATGTGATGATGTGGGGGTATGGTGAAGGGGATGTGATGATGTGGGGGTATGGTGAAGGGGATGTGATGATGTGGGGGGGTATGGTGAAGGGGATGTGATGATGTGGGGGTATGGTGAAGGGGATGTGATGATGTGATGATGTGGTGGGTATGGTGAAGGGGATGTGATGATGTGGGGGGGGTATGGTGAAGGGGATGTGATGATGTGGTGGGTATGGTGAAGGGGATGTGATGATGTGGGGGTATGGTGAAGGGGATGTGATGATGTGGGGGTATGGTGAAGGGGATGTGATGATGTGGGGGGTATGGTGAAGGGGATGTGATGATGTGGGGGTATGGTGAAGGGGATGTGATGATGTGGGGGTATGGTGAAGGGGATGTGATGATGTGGGGGTATGGTGAAGGGGATGTGATGATGTGGGGGTATGGTGAAGGGGATGTGATGATGTGGGGGTATGGTGAAGGGGATGTGATGATGTGGGGGTATGGTGAAGGGGATGTGATGATGTGGGGGTATGGTGAAGGGGATGTGATGATGTGGGGGGTATGGTGAAGGGGATGTGATGATGTGGGGGTATGGTGAAGGGGATGTGATGATGGGGGGGCCAAGGGAACTTTATCAGGATGCATAGTATCCTGGATCCATGAAATAACTGGCCTTTCAAAATAAAAGTCTGCCTGCCTCTAAGGGAATCTAACATAGGGGTGGACTGACTTTTGTTGCCAGCGGTTTAGACATTAATGGCTGTGTGTTGAGTTATTTTGAGGGGACAGCACATTTACACTGTTATACAAGCTGTACACTTCATACTTTACGTTGTAGCAAAGTGTAATTTCTTCAGTGTTGTCCCATTAAAAGATATAATGAAATATTTACTAAAATGTGAGGGGTGTACTCACTTATGTGAGATACTGTATATCGCTCGTTTCTCGTTCCACTCTTTGTACGTTCACTCTTTTCTCGTAGACCTTCTTTTACATATCCCACAAGGAAGTATTCAAATCGTTTGGTTAAGTAAAAATAACAGCTATTGAGGAAACATACTCTATTATCTGACATTTTAAAGCCCAAACAACTAATGAATGAATCCAGAAAACAACTGACAGATTAATCGAACGATGAGAATAATGGTTATTGTAGCCCTAGCTGTGTTCGGTTGTTATTTTGATATGCGGCGGGTTGTCTACCCGCAGGGATCAATGAGGTTTGATGTCATCGTGTTGTGTTGAAGTATAAAGCAGCAGACAATAACAGCAATAATAATACAAACGCTGACATCACACACAGTGACCCTGAAACGGGCCGGACCTGATCAATACCTGGGCTGAAGTTTCCCCCTCGCTGTGCTCGGATAGGTTTACATATACAGTACAACACACACACACACACACGGACACACAGACATAGAGAGATGTGTGTGTGTGTGTGTGTGTGTGTGTGTGTGTGTGTGTGTGTGTGTGTGTCTCTTGTTGTGGTTCAATTCCTTGATAAGTCTCCTGCTTACAAACACTGACACCCAGAGGACATGTGGACGTGATACCAAAGCAACAAACAGAGCAGTCGGGACATTATTCTGGTCTAACAAACACAGAATGAACAGGGAATATGATGCGTACCTTAAACAGAACAAACACGCACAAATGTACACATCTCAACACATGTAGAGCAATAAAGACACACACACACACACACGCCCCACAGGACCCGAACTCAATACGCAGAACAAAATGACGGACTCAAATCCCTCAGAAATGATCGATAGGAGAGGACGTTTTTCAAACCTCTCGCTCCTTTTACAATTTGAAAATCCTTCATTATACTGTATATTCTTTTGTGTGATTTTACCTTTTATCGTCCACTACCTTCCTTCCCCTTTTCATTTGTTTTAAAACAGCAAACGAGGGTGACGAAAGGTGGAAGAAAGACGGAAAAGGACAGGGAAGAAGGGAAGCATAAGGATTTAACAAAAGAGTAAGAAGGAAGGAAGCGAGGGATGGACAGACAGATGAGAGGAGGAATACGAGCAGGAGGATGAATATTTAATGCCGTCTGCAGAGAAGCAGCCCAAACACACACACACACACAAACATAGTGCGTGGCACTATCTTTGTGGGGACCCGTCATTGACATAATGCATTCCCTAGCCCCTTACCCTAACCTTAACCATCACCACTAGATGCCTAACCTTAACCCTTACCCTCACCCTAACCATAACCTAATTCTAACCCTAATCCTAAAACCAAGTCTTAACCCTCAAACAGACCTTTAACCTTGTGGGCTCCAGCAGTCTAGGCCCCACAAAGCTGTCGGGACCCCACAAGTATACTGGACTCCCGGTTTTTGGACCCCACGAATATAGTTAAACAAGAACACACACACACTTGGATTGACTCAAACTTCAGTGTTGCCTCCTCTCATGACAATGATTATGATGAAGTTGTTTAGCAGGGAGATGTAATACATCAAATCAAGCGCACCTGACTTTTCCCTCAGCTACATCACAAACAGGCAGAAGATTAGGAATTTAAAACTATTAAAACATTTCGGGACCGATTGGTGGGATTGGTGTGGACGAAGTACTTCTACAGACTATAGAGTAATTCTACAGTGTGGTGTTAGATACTTTTACTTAGGGATCTTAAGATTTCCTCTAACACTGCCTGAAGGCTACACACACACACACACACAGTTACACACCTGACAGACACACACTCACTGAGGGCATGAACACAAAACCAGGACACACACACACACACACACACACACACACACACACACACAGAGAAGGGAGCTGAATGTGCTAACCACAGCAAATAGCAGCTTAGTGTCACTGGTTCCGGTAAACGGTAAAGTGAGACCCAGAAAACACACACACACACACACACACACACACACACACACACACACACGGACACACACACACGGACACACACACACGGACACACACACGGTGTCAGGTCAGCTCTTGTGTGCTGCAGATGTAAACTAAAAGCTTCTATCGAACGCCTCAACTGCTGCGGTGAGGATGCTCCCCAGGGAGGAGGAGGAGGAGGAGGAGATGAACCAGAGCGAAGGATGAAGGAGGGAGAAAGCCTGCATTCACACAGCCTGCGTTGGCGAAAAGTTGAGACCGACTCAACTTTCGGAGAAACGCTACCCTGTGTCACTCTGCGGTGGGCATAGGCGCCGATACTGAAAATCCTGAGCACCCACGTGTGCCAGACTGCCAGCAGGCTCCTTTCATTTCAAATTAAACATTGCAGTTGGTGCTAAGTGGAGCGTCTGTCATAGTGCGATTGGTTATGTCGCTGTCAGTCCACGAAGCTGATCGCGGTTACGTGACCGTGAAACTTCTCCTCTCCAATCCTATCTGTATCTGTGAGAAGTAGCGCTGTCCTGAGTTCTACTTTACGGCTTTATTATCCAGTTAATAGGCGTGTGTGTTCGTGTCGGCCGCTGTCCATTTCCTAAGGTTCTGAAATGCCAACATTTTTTGACTCCTTTTTATTTAAAGTGGCCATATTCTGCTAATTTTCAGGTTCATAATTGTAATTTGAGGTTGTACCGGAATAGGTTTACATGGTTTAATTTAAAAAAACAAAAAAAAAACACACCATATTGTTGTTGTACTGCACATTGCTGCAGCTCCTCTTTTCACCCTGTGTTCAGGTCTCTGTTTTAGCTCCAGAGTGAGACCTCTCACTGCTGTAATATCTTTGTTGGCAGTCGCACATGCTCAGTAGCTAGGTAAGATCACATGCTCAGTAGCTAGGTAAGACCACATGCTCAGTAGCTAGGTAAGACCACATGCTCAGTAGCTAGGTAAGACCACATGCTCAGTAGCTAGGTAAGACCACATGCTCAGTAGCTAGGTAAGATCACATGCTCAGTAGCTAGGTAAGACCACATGCTCAGTAGCTAGGTAAGACCACATGCTCAGTAGCTAGGTAAGATCACATGCTCAGTAGCTAGGTAAGATCACATGCTCAGTAGCTAGGTAAGACCACATGCTCAGTAGCTAGGTAAGACCACATACTCAGTAGCTAGGTAAGGACTACATGAGCTAGCTAGCTGTTTCTCCAACTTCAGTAGTGCAAGGCAGGATTAGCCGGGAGACTTCTTCTAAACAAGGGTGCACTTCCAACTTTGCGTGGAATACCTGCAGAACAGGGACATGGAAGTAGTTCTTTTGTAGATCAGGGTGAACTAGTGTGTGTTGTAGCAGTGTTTAGCCATTGAGAACGAGCTAGCATGCCAACGGTTAGCCCCCTAGCCCCCTCGTCTCGGCTAGTGACGTAGAAAGCCGTGCAGATTGTGACCAGCTCACCCGGAGACTGAAGGCAGGACACATTCAGAAACCAGATCTCACTCTAAACAGCATGGATGGTTGTTTCCAAGTTTGTATGAGTGTGGAAGCACCAGAGACACAAAATAACTCCCCAAATCCCAGAAAAAGTGATTTTTTTCATAATATGGGCACTTTAAAGGGCGTGCGCCCGTGAGTAAACTGGGTACACCAACAATGTTGTCAAAGCTTTCGTTAAGGTGTAGAGCCCCTGGTTATAGTATATATCTTGGTCACCGGTGGAGTTAAGGTGTAGAGCCCCTGGTTATAGTATATATCTTGGTCACCGGTGGAGTTAAGGTGTAGAGCCCCTGGTTATAGTATATATCTTGGTCACCGGTGGAGTTAAGGCGTAGAGCCCCTGGTTATAGTATATATCTTGGTCACCGGTGGAGTTAAGGCGTAGAGCCCCTGGTTATAGTATATATCTTGGTCACCGGTGGAGTTAAGGTGTAGAGCCCCTGGTTATAGTATATATCTTGGTCACCGGTGGAGTTAAGGTGTAGAGCCCCTGGTTATAGTATATATCTTGGTCACCGGTGGAGTTAAGGTGTAGAGCCCCTGGTTATAGTATATATCTTGGTCACCGGTGGAGTTAAGGTGTAGAGCCCCTGGTTATAGTATATATCTTGGTCACCGGTGGAGTTAAGGTGGAGAGCCCCTGGTTATAGTATATATCTTGGTCACCGGTGGAGTTAAGGTGTAGAGCCCCTGGTTATAGTATATATCTTGGTCACCGGTGGAGTTAAGGCGTAGAGCCCCTGGTTATAGTATATATCTTGGTCACTGGTGGAGTTAAGGTGTAGTGCCCCTGGTTATAGTATATATCTTGGTCACCGGTGGAGTTAAGGTGTAGAGCCCCTGGTTATAGTATATATCTTGGTCACCGGTGGAGTTAAGGTGTAGAGCCCCTGGTTATAGTATATATCTTGGTCACCGGTGGAGTTAAAGTGTAGAGCCCCTGGTTATAGTATATATCTTGGTCACCGGTGGAGTTAAGGTGTAGAGCCCCTGGTTATAGTATATATCTTGGTCACCGGTGGAGTTAAGGTGTAGAGCCCCTGGTTATAGTATATATCTTGGTCACCGGTGGAGTTAAGGTGTAGAGCCCCTGGTGATACTTGGAGCAAAGTCTCATGTTGTGTCGAGCCTTCTTAGTGTTTTAAAAATAGCTATTTTGAGGCTAGCATCAAAGTGCCCCTAGCACTCCCATTCAAAAGGCCATTTGACCCAAAAACGGGAATACGGTACATCTTAAAAGTGGCGATTCCATCCTAAATATGCTTTAAAATGAAAGTTTAACTCTGATACATTCACAAAAAGACCCTAGGTTGCATTTTGGTGAGAGTTACGCTTTAAACACTGGACACACACACACACACACACACACACACACACACGTTTGAGGAAGCACACATTACACTAAAACAAGCATTGGGTTAACTGTTACCACACACATACACACTCCCTGGTGACCCACACAGACAGCTCGTCATCCTCACATATGACAAACAACTGCTGTCGATATGAAACCAGAGTCAGAAGGATTCTCGTATCGCCACGTGGGATTTGAGAGCCAGCTGCCAGTGATATGTTAAACCATCCCGTCTCCATGGCCCCGTGTGCTTTGACCCGTTACCCTGCTGACCCCCCCCCTGCTGATGACAATCAATGTAACATCATCTGTTGGGACAAAACTGCCATTAGGAAAACTAAGTGCTGGTGTGTTCAGGGTCAGATAAATAAATACACTACCGGTCAAAAGTTTGGGGTCACTTAGAAATGTCCGTTCCAGACAGAATACCAGCTGAGATCAGCTGCATTGTTGTTTAAATCAGGGCAGCAGTTTTCAGATTACGTCATGTGATGACATCATGTGATGACATCATGTCAAAAGGCTTCTCGTCTGTTGGAGACAGAAGTGGCTGAAGAAAGGCTTGAAATCCATGCTTTCTGGTCTGAACGTCATACCCAAATTAAAAGTGGTCCAGCTCCCAGATCCTCTGATCCTCTGGGGTGAGCCTGATGTCGTTGGAAAGGTGATTGATGGGGGGGTGCGTTTGTGTATGTGAGAAGTGTTGTATTTTGTAGATTTTTGGCTTTTTTCTTTGCACTTTTCAAATGGAAATAAAAAACTAGGGCTGTCAATCGATTAAAAAATGTAATCTAATTAATTACATACTCTGTAATTAATTAACCCAAATTAATCGCATATATAATTAACGGTGCCTGAACCGATACTTTTTAAGAAAGTAAAAAAAGAAAAGAAAGAAGAAGGGTATTAAACAACAGTCGGTGACATTAAAGAACGGCTTGTTTGTTGCTATTATGGTCAAAATATAATGATTTAATAATAATGTAGAACAATAACAATAACTTATTTCACTAGCAAGTTGCTGTTGAACGACAAAAACAACCACCAGATGGGAAATGGACATTTACAATAACTTCAAATGCACCACGAGGCTGTAGTTTACCAGTTTCATTGAACGCACCGTCTGTGTTGTTTTTCCGACGGCTAAAACGCAGTCAAACTTTACACCGTTTAGCGTTAGCTGTCAGCATTTCAACCGTGTTTAATCCAGCTACTAGCTAGCGGTAGGCTAACGTTACCTGCTGTGGAGTATAGTGTTAACTAGCTAGCGGTAGGCCAACATTAGCTGCTGTCGAGTATAGTGTTAACTAGCTAGCGGTAGACTAACGTTAGCTGCTGTCGAGTATAGTGTTAACTAGCTAGCGGTAGACTAACGTTAGCTGCTTTCGAGTATAGTGTTAACTAGCTAGCGGTAGGCCAACGTTAGCTGCTGTCGAGTATAGTGTTAACTAGCTAGTGGTAGGCTAACGTTAGCTGCTGTTGAGTATAGTGTTAACTAGCTAGCGGTAGGCTAACGTTAGCTGCTGTTGAGTATAGTGATAACTAGCTAGCGGTAGGCTAACGTTAGCTGCTGTTGAGTGTGTTAACTAGCGTCCCGTGCAGCGGTGTGTGTGTTGCCTGTATCGTCTGTCTCAGAGCATCAGAGAGAAGAGCAGACATATCAGCGGCTCCAGATTTCGGTAGCCAGGGTTGGCAGGAAGAAGATCTTTATAAGTAAATGTTCCAATCAATGATCCAGCAGCACATTCTCGTCTCCCTCCTTCATCTTACAGTCCAATGGAGGCTAGAACGGCTCCGGGTCAAACGGCAATATGGAATGGATTAACCTGCGTTATTTTTTTTAATGTGTTATCTTTTCTCAGATTAATTAATTGAAATTAACGCGTTATTTTGACAACCCTAAAAAAACGCAGAGATATCTGTAGAAAAAAAATCATATAAAATCCATTTTTTAGTCTTTTGGCTTCATTTGATCTGCAGTGAGCTGAGACATGTGGCTGATGCCCTGAGTTGTCTGTAACCAGCCAGATGTCTTTACAGCAGTGGATTCTAATCATTTTACAGATGCATGACTTGGACGGAAATAAAAAGCCTCCATTCTAGCCTCTGTAACTCTGTCAGTAAGGCCTAGAATCACCCCGACACTGGTAACAACAACTAGAGAGTGTTACCTTTCCAACGATATCAGGCTCACCCCAGAGAGTCAGAGGATCTGGGAGCTGGACCACTTTTAATTTGGGCATGACATTCAGACCAGAAAGCATGGATTCAAGCCTTTCTTCAGCCACTTCTGTCTCCAACAGACGAGAAGCCTTTTGACATGATGTCATCACATGATGTAATCACATGATGTAATCACATGATGTAATCACATGATGTAATCTGAAAACTGCTGCCCTGATAAAAAACACAATGCAGCTGGTCTCAGCTGGTATTCTGTCTGAAATGGACATTTCTAAGTGACCCCAAACTTTTGACCGGTAGTGTAGATTAAATACATAAATAAAAAGCAAAATCGCCGTTATTTCGGCCAATGTGTTCGGGCTCTTTTGCTCTCCACACGGAGCGTTTCCCTGCATGCAACCTAACGTGATAGATCAATCCTACTCGGACTACAAACGGAAACCAGAACTAATATCTAACCAGGGATGCACCAAATCCAGGATTCAGCTAAATATTGGGCTTTTTGACGGGGTTGGGTTTCTGCCGAACCGTAGAATTATTTCTAGCGAACCGAACCCTACGCTTGCGCTCCGCTGGTCGACGTGATGACGGCACCGTTGATTACGGGAAGGTGTTAACGTAGGTGGAGCGTTCAATGCAGCAGGCTGTGAGGAAGTGGAAATGGAACTGGTGAGCAGAGAAAGTGATGTTTGGCAGCACTTTCAGTCAAAAGAAGGCCGTTCAAGTCCAGCTACATGTTCAATCTGCAATGCTGATTAGTCTGGTGGTGGCGAGGACCCTAAACAATACACAACATCACCGCTGTTACAACATCTGGTATCAAACATCTGGAAGAATACGAGTTGTGATGAAGGAATCTACAGACAGCAGCCAGAATGGAGTAACTTCAGGTACGGCAAAGGAAGGACAGTCCCTGCTGACTTCATTAATGTGTTGACTGAGTTCATGGACTGAGGATGGGAGGAGGACTCAGCAGAATCTCAACCAGGGGATTCGGTATTCGGCCGAACCCCAAAAAATCTGGATTCAGTGCATCCCTACTTCCAACACCCAAATCTTGCCTCGCTGTCGACAAGTTCTGCATTCATATGCAGTTGCAAAGTTGCATATGATGCAAAGATTAAATCGATTCGTTGTCAGCTATTAAATTAATTGCCAACGAGTTTGATAATCAATTAACCGGTTAGAGTTATTTTTGGAAAAATAAGGTAGAATTTCTCAGATTCCAGCTTCTTAGATGGGAGTAACTACTTCAAAAGTCTATTGATGTCGACCAGTCGCACACGCCGAACAGGAATTCTGACACACAAGTTTTACCAGGAATGTTTTTGGCAGCACACGAGTTGTTGTGTATCGGCTATAGCATGCTTGTTGACCAAGCTGACCTTCCCTCCATCCAGGACCTGTACCGGTCCAGGAAAAGGGCAGCAAAAGTCTCTGCAGACCCCCTCACATCTTGGTCACAAAGTGTTCGCCCTCCTTCCCTCTGGAAGGAGATACCGGGCACTGTTCGCCAAAACCAGCCGACACAGAGACAGCTTCTTCCCCCAGGCAGTCGCTCTGCTGATCGCTCTGAAATAGCCCCCACCCTCACACTGAACAAAGTCAATCATCTGCTCATCTACCTCATGTCTATTTCATTCTTAATTATAATATTGTTATAAATACATTACCATTGCACTGAACTGCCTTGCACTAATATTTATATTTAAATCTTAAATCTCGACTACACTGATATTGCACGTTTCCTTCCCTCTCTTCAATCGTTACTGTATATTTTTAGTACATTTGTAAATTATATTGTATTGTGCATTGTTATACTGCATACTTAACAGTATTTTGTTTATATTTCTTACTGTCCTTTCTGTTTATATTCTTTAATATGTCAAATTCTTGTTTGTTTACGCAAACCTGGCCAATAAAGCTGATTCTGATTAGCCGGTTAGCCAGTCATAGTGCTTGAGTGCACTTTATTCAGTTCATTGTGCCTGCCCTGTATAAACTAGGGCACTGCTGCTCAGTTCAGGAAATATTAACAAGTCTCAACAAGTCTTATGATAGAGCATTACCGATGTACGTTTAAGTGCCACTGTTGAATGTGTACACATTAAATCAGACGGTGAATATGTGCAACTACAAACTCCAAACCATTAAAAGACGAGCTGTCATCAGAAGAGACTCAGAGATTAAAGGTCGAAAGGAAAGGACGTTTCATTTCTCTTCTAAATCGTTTCCTCGATCGCTCTCTCCTCGCATCTTTTCCTGCATCTCTCCACACGTCTTTAGTGGGACGAAGATGCACGAAAAAGACACAATTAAAGGAATTAGTGTGAACCAAATGTCTACTTGAACTTGAATTGTGAGCAATCACTAAGAAACCAGGTCGTGTCTCTTCCAAAGACAAATAAAACACAGCCTGTGTGTGTGTGTGTGTGTGTGTGTGTGTGTGTGTGTGTGTGTGTGTGTGTGTGTGTGTGTTAAAAATGCACAAATAAAAGATAAAACAATAATCGCACAAACGGACATCTACACCCAGAATATCAATATAATATTTAGTCAAAATAACACCGAGACTTTTGATGAAAAACGGACAATCTGCCTGCACTGTGTGTCGGCATAATGTTTGTGTGCATATCCATGTTTGTTTGTTTCTAATCCAGTGATGGTTGTGTGCGAGTGCGTGTGTGTGTGTGTGTGTGTGTGTGTTGTCCCCAGGCCCTCTGTGTTCTTGTGTGTCAGAACACAGCTGGTGAAGCAGTCCGTCCCAGGGGGCCTTCAGTACAGCCAACACACACTCTCAGTAACTGTGTGTGTGTGTGTGTGTGTGTGTGTGTGTGTGTGTGTGTGTGTGTGTGTGTGTGTGTGTGTGTGTGTGTGTGTGAGATCAGCTTCTCTTACTCCACCACATCTGCTTTTGCTCTCAGTATGTCTCGATCGTCGGGCTGTCTGTGAATCGACCACCTTTAGAAGGGACAATCCTTGGGCGGCCTTTGGGCGGCCTTTGGGCGGCCAGTTACAATCATTTTAACTTTTAGTGGAACAAAAAACACCTTCTAGTGTCTTATTTTGGCCAACCAACAGTCCAAAACACAGACATGTTTAATTTTAAACCCACTGCAACAAGCAAATATTTGACCTAAAAGTCCAGTTCCAAAACAGTTTGGGACGAATAGGTGTACCGTTACAGCCCTACTGTGTACAAATAACTCAAAACAAAGTGAGTCCAGAGAGAGCGAGAGAGAGACTGAGTAAGTGTGAATGTCAGAGCTGACCGACGGTCCAATTAGGGACTTCAGCTGATTTTTGGGTCAGTGGTTATGGTCCGTGTTTGGATAAATCTCCAGGAAATGCATCTATGCAATTTCCCCAAAAGTGACAAAGTGAAGGATTGTGTGTGTGTATGTTTTGTGTCCAGTGAGACAAATAGCTGATGTCTTTGCTTTGTAAAAAGGCTGAAAGATGATCCAGTTGTCCACTGCACAATTTGATACCAGCGTGACCACACACAGACACACACACACACACAGTTCTGTAGAATCATCATCAGCTTATGTTTCAGCAACAGTGCAACAACGACTCTGCTTAAACAGCACTTAGACACACACACACACACACACACACACACACACACACACACACGATGTGTTCGGTTGAGTCGCCCAAGTTTAAGTTTGCTGCTCCTAGCTGGAACAAGTTACAGTAATCCTTGAAACCTGACGAACTGTTCTCATTGGTCGCTTTGAAGAAGATGCTAAATGACTTGGAGGAGGAGGACACATCTGGCTGTAGATGTTTGCCGGATGTGTTTATAAATGCGGTTGACTTTGGGAGATATTTTCTGCTCTAGTTGTTTTATGTTTTTGTTGATTTGTTGTTGTGTACGTTGTGTTTGTGCGTTTGTGTGACTGTACTGCTGCCAGGACACCTTAAAAAAAGAAGACTTTTAACGTCAATGAGATTGTTTTTTTTTCTGGTTAAATACAATAAAACTAGAGTAAAGTGAAATAGAGCATAGTCATCTCTGCATCAATTAAAATATTGTAGATATAAAAGTGCCATTGAATACTGCAGAGCGTCCTGTCAATTGAGGGGTAGGACATAAAAAGTACATTACGCCCTAGGCCGTTTACAAATTGCATTGAGATTAATTTTTTAACTCAACCGGTCGTAATCTTTACACATTTATATCCATTTCTAACCGATTCACGATGCATCGTTACATCCCTAATTTAAAGCTATACTGAACATCTGTAATGTGGCTTTTGATTGGTCAACGCATGCTATGTTTCCCATACAAAGTAGTTCAATGAAAGGACGGTCCCTCCCATGCGTACTACTTGGGAACACAAACTTATTTTTTCAGTGTAAACACAATTGTGAACCTTAGAAGAGCATGCTTATTAAATGTACCATGTTCTCTCCCCAGTCAGTGAGCTGGAAGAGATACATTCATACGTACACGTTCTCTTAACTAATGTACACACACACACACACACACACACAAAATGAGATCAGGAACAGTGGGTCTGCAGATAAGCTGCTCTCAACTCAACTAAGGGTTAACCGCCTCAGTGCACCAGCAGGGCATGAGTCCATACTGACGTGTGTGTGTGTGTGTGTGTGTGTGTGTGTGTGTGTGTGTGTGTGTGTGTGTGTGTGTGTGTGTTTGTGTGTGTGTGTGTGTGTGTTACTGCAGCAGAGTGCAGGCATGTACAGAATGTACACATGAGGCTCTGGAACATGGCATTAAGGTTGTAAAGAGACATGTGGGGGGACGGGCAGAGATGTATGTAGGTTATACTTAATTTAAACTTGAGGCGGAAATGTACTGGAGGCGTGGGATGTACACATTGTCCGACACAGACACACAGTTCAGACTGCCAGTGTGTGGGGCCGACGACTGAGAGTGAATGAGAATAATGAGGGTGAATCTCAGTTCAGTTCGTTTGTACGCCGGCTACGGTTGCAACTGTAACGATCATCTTCATTGTCAATTAATCATCCGGTTATTTCCAGACAGGGCTGGGCAATATATCAACACATATCAATATTGTGATATGAGACTAGGGGCCATATTTTAACAATCTAAGCGCACGGCGTGAAGCGCCTGGTGCAGGTGCGTTTAGGGCGTGTCCAAATCCACTTTTGCTAGTTTGACGGCGGGAAAAAGGGTCCGCGTGCCGGGTGCATGGTTCTAAAGGGTTGTACTTAGTGTCTTCATTAATCAGAGGTGTGTTCTGGGCGTAACATGCAATCAACCAATCAGAGATCATCTCCCATTCCCTTTAAAAGCCAGGCGCGTTTGGACCTTGGAGCGTTGCTGTTATGATGGAGGATTTGCACCGTAATATTGTTATTTGTAATCTTCTGCATGTGTGTGTGTGTGTGTGTGTGTGTGTGTGTGTGTGTGTGTGTGTGTGTGTGTGTGTGTGCGTCCCTGTGTGTGTAACAAGCACAGTGTGCACGTGCTGTGCACGAGCCTAGGAGCATTTTACTAATGCTCTGTTAAAATAACAATGAAATGCTGCGTTAGTGACTTTAGACCAGGTTTTTGTTGGTCAATGGTGCCATCACTTCCCACTGCCTCAAGATAGCAATACTCCCAGAATGCACCTGAACACACCTCCCTGTAAGACCAGCACGCCCAGAATGCACCTGAACACACCTCCCTGTAAGACCAGCACGCCCAGAATGCACCTGAACACACCTCCCTGTAAGACCAGCATGCCCAGAATGCACCTGAACACACCTCCCTGTAAGACCAGCACGCCCAGAATGCACCTGAACACACCTCCCTGTAAGACCAGCACGCCCATGGGCCACAGATGGGTGCAGGTGCATTTGCTATTTAAACGACGTGGGCGCTGGACGGGAAACTGACAACTGGGTCGGTCTTAAACTAGTAAAGACACCTGCGTCGGGCTTTGTGCTGCACCGGGAGATTTTAGATATCGTTTTATCGTAATATGACAAGTATTTTGTCTTTTCTTAGACTTACTAGCCGTTCAATTATTTGCCTTTACCCACTTAGTCATTACATCCACATTACTGATGATTATTATCAATATTATTATTTTATTCAGAGGGTATTGGACCCGTCCAGTTTAACAACAAGTAGAACTATTCAGAGGTTATTGGGCCCGTCTAGTTTAACTCCACATACTGTTGTGTTGATGGACTTTATTGTCAAAACGTTCACTTTCTTCCGAGTCGACTATTAAACGAACAGCTCCACCAAAAACGTCACTGCGGTGGGCCCGTTCTGATTGGACAACGTTCAACTTGTCAGTTCTGTCAGCTCATCGTCCTGATATCAAACATCTGGAAACATTAAAACGGTAAGGGAGTCAGTGGAATATAATATAAATTGGAAATAGTCTACATATGTAGTCATAGATATAATGCTACTCAGCATCAATGGGCCACGTCTTTCTGAATTCCCCTATAACTGAAAGATGCAAATTATTTCATCATGAATGCTTCATTCTATTCTTTGGGTTTTGGTTTCCCTATGAAGAATTTCTTGTATTTCTTGTTGTTCGGACAGACCTGCCCTCCCCCCCCCTGCTAAAAAACCTAAACATCCTAAAGGAAACACTGTTTTGATATTTGATTTTTATCATATCGCCCAGCCCAATTTCCAGATAGTTATTTGGTCTATGAAATCCCAGTTTCTCAAAGTCCAAGATGACGACCTCAGAAGTCTTGTTTTGGCCCTTGTGTTGTAAGTAAGTAAGTAAGTAAGTAAGTAAGTAAGTAAACTTTATTTATATAGCACCTATTACAGATAGAATCACAAAGTGCTTTACATAGCCCCCTAACCCTAACCCTTTTAAGGTGGGTTTTAGGGACAATCAGGAGATTTTGACCTGAGGAATGAAGAGTGCGGAAAGAAGAGTAAAGGGTCAACATGTCTGCGATATATTGAGGCGTCTGTCCATGTAGTGCTCTAAGTAAGTACCGTATTTTCCGGACTATAAGTCGCACTTTTTTTCATAGTTTGGCTGGTCCTGCGACTTATAGTCAGGTGCGACTTATATATCAAAATATATATATAATTTAACATGTTTTTAAATGTTAATTCATACTGAAGACATTACCGTCTAAAGCCGAGAGAGGGCGCTCTAGGCTCGTGACAGCTATATGCTGCTCCTAAAGACAACTGAGAAAGAAATGAAAATCCTATTCTGCAGATTTCAAACTGCAGGTAGTAAAATATGCAGCCGAAAACGGTAATCGAGCAGCAGAAAGAAAGTTTGGAGTGAGAGAGAAACTTGTGAGGGGCTGGCGAAAAGGTGACTCTCACTGCAACGAAGAAAACAAAGAAAGCTAATCGGCTAATCGCGGGCTGAAAGCAAGATGGCCAGAGCTGGAGGAACGAGTCCACAGACAACGTGCTGCCTGTCAACGAGAGGCCTGTCACCGGTGCAGTGGAGTGTGCTATTGTGTAGTTGAATAACTTGCCTTTTGAGATTAAATGTCTGCTCTTAGTCTTGGATTTTGTGAAATAAATTTCTAAATAAATGCGACTTATAGTCCAGTGCGACTTATATATGTTTTTTTCCTCTTCATGACGCATTTTTTGACTGATGCGACTTATACTCCGGAGCGACTTATAGTCCGGAAAATACGGTAAACTTTATTTATATAGCACCGTGCAGCAAGTCCAACAATCCAACAAACATCATACAAATCATAAAAACATGATAGTTCAGTCAACGGAAAGCTCGTCTGAAGCTTAGCTGCGTTTAAAAAGAAACGATAGAATCGGCCTCACGCAGCGGCAGGGCGTTCCACAATTTAGGAGCAACTGCCTGAAAGGAGCGATCTCACCGCACACAAGTCTCGCCGCACACAAGTCTCACCGCACACAAGTCTCACCGCACACAAGTCTCGCCACACACAAGTCTCACCGCACACAAGTCTCGCCGCACACAAGTCTCGCCGCACACAAGTCTCGCCACACACAAGTCTCGCCACACACAAGTCTCGCCGCACACAAGTCTCGCCGCACACAAGTCTCGCCGCACACAAGTCTCGCCGCAACACAAGTCTCGCCGCAACACAAGTCTCGCCGCACACAAGTCTCGCCACACACAAGTCTCGCCACACACAAGTCTCGCCGCAACACAAGTCTCGCCGCACACAAGTCTCGCCACACACAAGTCTCGCCGCACACAAGTCTCGCCGCACACAAGTCTCGCCGCACACAAGTCTCGCCGCACACAAGTCTCGCCGCACACAAGTCTCGCCGCACACAAGTCTCGCCGCACACAAGTCTCACCGCACAAGTCTCGCCGCAACACAAGTCTCGCCGCAACACAAGTCTCGCCGCAACACAAGTCTCGCCGCAACACAAGTCTCGCCGCAACACAAGTCTCGCCGCAACACAAGTCTCGCCGCAACACAAGTCTCGCCGCACACAAGTCTCGCCGCACACAAGTCTCGCCGCAACACAAGTCTCACCGCAACACAAGTCTCGCCGCAACACAAGTCTCGCCGCAACACAAGTCTCGCCGCACACAAGTCTCGCCGCACACAAGTCTCGCCGCAACACAAGTCTCGCCGCAACACAAGTCTCGCCGCAACACAAGTCTCGCCGCACACAAGTCTCGCCGCACACAAGTCTCGCCGCAACACAAGTCTCACCGCAACACAAGTCTCGCCACACACAAGTCTCGCCACACACAAGTCTCGCCGCACACAAGTCTCGCCGCACACAAGTCTCTCCGCACACAAGTCTCACCGCACACAAGTCTCTCCGCACACAAGTCTCTCCGCACACAAGTCTCACCGCACACAAGTCTCGCCGCACACAAGTCTCGCCGCACACAAGTCTCGCCGCAACACAAGTCTCGCCGCAACACAAGTCTCGCCGCAACACAAGTCTCGCCGCAACACAAGTCTCGCCGCACACAAGTCTCGCCGCACACAAGTCTCGCCGCAACACAAGTCTCGCCGCAACACAAGTCTCGCCGCAACACAAGTCTCGCCGCACACAAGTCTCGCCGCACACAAGTCTCGCCACACACAAGTCTCACCGCAACACAAGTCTCGCCACACACAAGTCTCGCCACACACAAGTCTCGCCGCACACAAGTCTCGCCGCACACAAGTCTCTCCGCACACAAGTCTCACCGCACACAAGTCTCGCCGCAACACAAGTCTCGCCGCAACACAAGTCTCGGCGCACACAAGTCTCGGCGCACACAAGTCTCGCCGCACACAAGTCTCGCCACACACAAGTCTCACCGCACACAAGTCTCGCCGCACACAAGTCTCACCGCACACAAGTCTCGCCACACACAAGTCTCGCCACACACAAGTCTCGCCGCACACAAGTCTCGCCGCACACAAGTCTCGCCGCACACAAGTCTCGCCGCACACAAGTCTCGCCACACACAAGTCTCGCCGCACACAAGTCTCGCCGCACACAAGTCTCACCGCACAAGTCTCGCCGCAACACAAGTCTCGCCGCAACACAAGTCTCGCCGCAACACAAGTCTCGCCGCAACACAAGTCTCGCCGCACACAAGTCTCGCCGCACACAAGTCTCGCCGCAACACAAGTCTCGCCGCAACACAAGTCTCGCCGCAACACAAGTCTCGCCGCAACACAAGTCTCGCCGCACACAAGTCTCGCCGCACACAAGTCTCGCCGCAACACAAGTCTCGCCGCAACACAAGTCTCGCCGCAACACAAGTCTCGCCGCACACAAGTCTCGCCGCACACAAGTCTCGCCACACACAAGTCTCACCGCAACACAAGTCTCGCCACACACAAGTCTCGCCACACACAAGTCTCGCCGCACACAAGTCTCGCCGCACACAAGTCTCTCCGCACACAAGTCTCACCGCACACAAGTCTCGCCGCAACACAAGTCTCGCCGCAACACAAGTCTCGGCGCACACAAGTCTCGGCGCACACAAGTCTCGCCGCACACAAGTCTCGCCACACACAAGTCTCGCCGCACACAAGTCTCGCCGCACACAAGTCTCGCCGCACACAAGTCTCGCCGCACACAAGTCTCGCCGCAACACAAGTCTCGCCGCACACAAGTCTCGCCGCACGCAAGTCTCACCGAACACAAGTCTCGCCGCACGGCTGTCTCGCCGCACACAAGCGTCTTCAGCTTTGTTTTAAAAGAAACGATAGAATCGGCCTCACGCAGCGACAGGGGCACAATTTAGGAGCAACTGCCTGAAAGGAGCGATCTCCCCGAGTTTTAAGGCGGGTTTTAGGGACCGTCAGGAGATTTTGACCTGAGGAACGAAGAGTAAAGGGTCAACGTGTCTGCGATGTATTGAGGCGTCTGTCCATGTAGTGCTCTAAAAGTTAAAACTAAAATGTTATAATCAATTCTATATTTTACTGGAAGCCAGTGGAAAGAAAATAAAATCGGAGTAATGTGTGCCCTTCTGTTTGTTCCCGTTAAGAGCCTAGCTGCTGCATTTGGCACCAATTGGAGACGGCTCAAAGACAAGTAAAAAGGGAATTACAATAATCTAACCGTGAAGAAATAAAAGCATTAATTATCATCTCCATGGTAACTTTAGTTTAAATGTAGCAAAGCAAAGGAAAAAAGTTAGTAAACTGTCCAAAAAGAGTCGCAGATGGAGTTGTGAATGTGTGAATGCTGGTGTGCTGACCCGTAATACACGAGGAGGAACCTGACTGGCAGTATTGAGACCGGGCCGCAGTCTGCTCCTGTGGTCCTCAAAGGGGGCCGAGTATCGACGGCGGTGTCACCTTTCCCCAGTTTGTTCAATACCTCTGTCCTCCGCTTCCTGTCTGCACGACACCCGACGCCATCGCTGTGGGGGGTGTGTGTGTGTGTGTGTGTGTGTGTGTGTGTGTGTGTGTGTGTGTGTGTGTGTGGCTTATGCTGCAGTATTTTTGCAGGTAGAGCGGGGATAAGGTTGCATGTTGTTCTTTTCGTGGCAGCATTTTCCTGAGTGATGGAATCCCTGAGAGGATTTAATGTTGGTGGCAGACACGAGCCTCACTGACCATAAACACTGCGTCTCGCCGCACACAAGTCTCGCCGCAACACAAGTCTCGCCGCACAGAAGTCTCACCGAACACAAGTCTCGCCGCACAGCTGTCTCGCCGAACACAAGTCTCGCGGAACAGAAGTCTCGCGGAACACAAGTCTCGCAGCACAGAAGTCTCGCGGAACACAAGTCTCGCGGAACACAAGTCTCGCGGAACACAAGTCTCGCCACACACAAGTCTCGCCACACACAAGTCTCGCCACACACAAGTCTCGCCACACACAAGTCTCGCCACACACAAGTCTCGCCGCACACAAGTCTCGCCGCACACAAGTCTCACCGCACACAAGTCTCGCCACACACAAGTCTCGCCACACACAAGTCTCGCCACACAGCGTGACTCTCACCCAAGGTTCAACAATAAGGATGGCCAGATCCCAAATGAAATGTAAAATGGGACTTCTATATTTGATAATTGTGAAAAGAAAGACATTTGAATATTGTGAGAGAGAGAGAGAAAAACTGGCCCCTATTCAAATAGTTTTTTAAACTTTTTATTAGTGGTTAGACAAGACAGCCGCCAGTCACGCATCACTAGCGCCAACTCAATTCATGACTGGCAAACGGCACGTTCCAATCATATTATTCAAGAAGCTTTCTCCGACGTGGGCAAGCGCAGAGGGGGGCAAGAGAACGATAAGTACTAAATGGTACGATGATGATCGGAAACTTTCCTGAACGGGCAAGTGGTTCTCTGTTCTCTCCGTCCTCAGTTCCTCTTTCGTACAAGTTAAGATTATTACCACTGAAAGAAATGATGGACACAACTTCATAACTAAGACCAGAGTTGTTATAAACCAGAAAAATCCTTTAAAAAAAAAAACAACCTTATTTGCAGTTTTATTCTCCTGCTCTGCATATATTTGGGGAGAGGGAAAAAATGTGCTCGTCAATTTGACAGATGAGTTCTATGTGTTGTAGCACCAGAGGGTAAAAATACACGCTGTGAATGACTCGGTTTCTTCAACATGCCCTTTAAAGTGCCATATTTTGACTGAGGTGACACACACACACACACACACACACACACACACACACACACACACACACACACACACAAGATCAGATGTGACGGATCAGTCGGAACCCCTGTGGTGAGACAACACAGCTAACACACTTCCTAAAGACTTGTTCAGTGTGTGCTTATAGCTGCAGCACGCACGCACTGACACACACGCTCGCGCTTCTGTGTGCGTGCGTGCGTGCATGTGCGAGACTGTCAATCTGTGTTTACTGTGTGTAGACAGGTATCCGCCTGTTAATGTCTGTGTCCGAGTCTCAAAGTGAGTTTTTTTTTTTCTGGTTACATCTGTCTCTCTCTGTGTCAGTTTGCATGTGTCTATCTGTCACTGTTTGTTTTATGTGTGTGTGTGTGTGTGTGTGTGTGTGTGTGTGTGTGTGTGTGTGTGTGTGTGTGTGTGTGTGTGTGTGTGTGTGTGTGTGTGTCTACTCACCCATGCTGTTGGTGGAGCTGCACCACATCAGCAGACAGCCGGTACACAGCAGGTTGAGAGCCCCGAACAGAAGGATCCTCCACGACTGCGAAACGACAAACAAGCAAGCAAACAACTGTTAAAGAACAATAAGAACAGGAGCAGAGGGGCTCAACCTCTGGCTCGACGCCCAACTGGAGTCATTCATTATGCACGTGGGGTGACGCGGGATCTCTTTTTGTTTTTCTTCTATTGTACGTAAGGAGAGAAAAAAAGAATTTTCCAGCATTACTTACTACCTACTTCTTTTGTAACTATTTGTAAACAGGTGGGAAAGCAGCAATTGCACTCGGGCGTGCACCATACCGAGACCTTCAAGAAGTGGTCTCGGCTCGAGAAACGGTTAGTTTGAGAGAACGTGATCCGACCACAAACTGGTCTATATCCACGACGTTCCACTCCCGGGATTGTTCCGTCCATGCGCAAATGAGAGGGACATTCCCCCGGATGTCCCTCATTTTCGTCTGGATGTCAGTTACCTTCCTCTGTCTTTGTGTTGGCGTTCTAACCTCCGGTGGATTTACGAGGACTATGGTTAACTGAACGTTCACATGTTCCACCAAAACAAGTTCCTTCCCGAGGCGTTTTTGCAGAGGCACCGTGGCTCACCACGCGCTAAGCACCGCCCAAGACGATTGTGATTGGTTTAAAGAAATGCCAACAAACAAGAGCACATTTTTCTCCCATCCCAGAATGCTGTGTGGACTAGCCAGACCTTCCTCCGCAGCTCTGTGGAGACAAGTCTGGCAATGCGAGACTAACCTCGAACAGACCCAACTATGTGTACTCAGCAAGTGTAAGGGTGAATGGCTCCTGTAGTCAGGTGTACGTTGTAATCTGTGATACGGAACAGCAGGAAACTGTAGCAGCTTGCAGCGTTTCTCTCACAGAAACAGACTCAAGCTCGCCGTCCCTCCCTCGCGTCTCCGTGGTCAAACCAATTCAATTCAATTTCAATTCAATTTTATTTATAGTGTCAAATCATAACAAGAATTATGTCAGGACACTGTACAGATAGAGTGTAGGTCTAGACCACACTCTGTAATTTCCAAGGACCCAACAATTCCAGTGATTCCCCCAAGAGCATGCATGAATGCGTAAGTGCGACAGTGGCGAGGAGGAACTCCCTTTTAGGAAGAAACCTCGGACAGACCCAGGCTCTTGGTAGGCGGTGTCTGACGGGACAGACCCAGGCTCTTGGTAGGCGGTGTCTGACGGGACAGACCCAGGCTCTTGGTAGGCGGTGTCTGACGGGACAGACCCAGGCTCTTGGTAGGCGGTGTCTGACGGGACGGACCCAGGCTCTTGGTAGGCGGTGTCTGACGGGACGGACCCAGGCTCTTGGTAGACGGTGTCTGACGGGACAGACCCAGGCTCTTGGTAGGCGGTGTCTGACGGGACAGACCCAGGCTCTTGGTAGGCGGTGTCAGACCCAGGCTCTTGGTAGGCGGTGTCTGACGGGACAGACCCAGGCTCTTGGTAGGCGGTGTCTGACGGGACAGACCCAGGCTCTTGGTAGGCGGTGTCTGACGGGACAGACCCAGGCTCTTGGTAGGCGGTGTCTGACGGGACAGACCCAGGCTCTTGGTAGGCGGTGTCTGACGATGCCGGTTGGGGGTTTGATGAACAATGGCAATAAAAAGTCACAATTAAGATAATGACTAGAGTAATTGTAATAGTTCATGGTATCGTAGAGCACATCATGGCGTAACAGGGCGTTGGCCGGACATAGCAAGTCGACGCCGGGCATTGCAGGGTGTAATGGGGCACAGCAGGTCGTAGGGCAGGACCACGGCGACAGCTGCCACCATGATGTAGGTGCCTTCATGATCCAAGATGATGGTGCTGGGGGGACAAAGAACATACGGACTCCGGGGAAGCTCCCCGGAACTAGGTTAATAACAAGCATTTCTGGAACATGCTTTCTGGAACCAGCCGCCGCTAAAGTTGGAGACAGACGGCGGCAGAGAAGAGCGAAGTCTCGGCGAGCAGAGCAGATGTAGAAACAATGTCTGAACAAGTATTTAAATGAAAGGAGTTGGTTTGACTGTGGAGATGCAAGAAATATGCGTAAGTATTGACTAGATGGAAATATCCCTAATCGAATGGATGTTGCATCAAAGCGGAAATCAAATCTGGACCTCGTGAATCTGAAATGAATCGATTCAGGAAATCAGTGGAGACACCCAGCCCTAGTTCAAGTGGGTCTCCGTGGTAGTTTTGCATCTCTTTTTCACATCACTTTGGACAGTTATTATTACAATATCTGGGTCTAAAACTTTGGAAAAGCTAGAGCAGATAATTAATAAATAAATAACACAAAAGAAAAGCTTAAAGACAAAACAAAAAGCTAAAGAAGTTCAACTACAATCATTAGATCTGAGAAAAGGATTTTAGTTCGGGGCTCGACATTGTCCGGGACAAGTGGAAGAGAAATGTACTTGTCCCGCTGGACAAGTTCAAACTCAAACAAAATAAAATGCCATGTTACTTCACATTATGTGCCACTCATTACATCTATGTTAACGATTTGAAACAAATACTTTCTTCCCCCCCACAATCCGGGGCAGCAGACCCACCGGCATCGGGTCAGCGGACCGCTAACGTTAGACCCAGCAGCAGCGGGTCAGCGGACCGCTAACGTTAGACCCAGCAGCAGCGGGTCAGCGGACCGCTAACGTTAGACCCAGCAGCAGTAAGTCAGCAGACCGCTAACGTTAGACCCAGCAGCAGCGGGTCAGCAGACCGCTAACGTTAGACCCAGCAGCAGCGGGTCAGCAGACCGCTAACGTTAGACCCAGCAGCAGCGGGTCAGCAGACCGCTAACGTTAGACCCAGCAGCAGTGGGTCAGCGGACCGCTAACGTTAGACCCAGCAGCAGTGGGTCAGCAGACCGCTAACGTTAGACCCAGCAGCAGCAGGTCAGCAGACCGCTAACGTTAGACCCAGCAGCAGCGGGTCAGCGGACCGCTAACGTTAGACCCAGCAGCAGTGGGTCAGCGGACCGCTAACGTTAGACCCAGCAGCAGTGGGTCAGCAGACCGCTAACGTTAGACCCAGCAGCAGCGGGTCAGCGGACCGCTAACGTTAGACCCAGCAGCAGTGGGTCAGCGTACCGCTAACGTTAGACCCAGCAGCAGCGGGTCAGCGGACCGCTAACGTTAGACCCAGCCCGCTGTTCAGCACAATCTCCGTAAGCGACGCAGCATGAAAGCACGGAGAGCCAGCCGGTGTTAGTTGGCTAACATTAGCTTGCTAACTCCACCTTAACGTTACCTCCACGCCACATCATTGACAGAAAACGAGCCGAATACAGATGTCACTCGTGGCGATAGCAGTGTGCTTTGTGTGGATGAAGCATGAAGTTAATCTGACTCATTTAGCGGCCGGCTCTCTGGCTCGTAGCGGTGCTACTCCGCTGCTCGTTTGTCCATCAGTTATTGTAAAACCTCAGCTCCATGACTTGCCGGATTCAATATCAGCTAATAATCAACGGTAAAGTAGCTACATCTATTAAAGGATCCCTTGGTAAGTCAGCCTCTGCCGGGTAGAAAGTGAAATTGTATAATTGTTTTTTTTTTTTTTAAATGAACACCATTTAGTTGCAAAATCCATTGTTATGTCTACAAAATTGTTTCTGATACAAGTTCAAGTTACCACTACCTAATATTGACTCTGTATCTCAGAATATAAACTAAGAATCTCAAAGTAATGAGAAAATTTAAAATATTGACTTGGTATCTCAATATATTGACTTGGTATCTCAATATATTGACTTGGTATCAATATATTGACTTGGTATCTCAATATATTGACTTGGTATCTCAATATATTGACTTGGTATCTCAATATATTGACTTGGTATCTCAATATATTGACTTGGTATCTCAATATATTGACTTAGTATCAATATATTGACTTGGTATCTCAATATATTGACTTGGTATCAATATATTGACTTGAGATTGACTTGGTATCTCAATATATTGACTTGGTATCTCAATATATTGACTTGGTATCTCAATATATTGACTTGGTATCTCAATATATTGACCTGGTATCTCAATATATTGACCTGGTATCTCAATATATTGACCTGGTATCTCAATATATTGACCTGGTATCTCAATATAATAACTTCTGCACACCGGTGTCCAAAGTATTACTTTGTATTATGGAGTCTGGAGATCCTTTTTTCTTGGTGAAGGGAAAATCTATTCTTGGGACACATTTGTTTCCACCGTTTCAACTGAATTTTAATAATGTTGATAGTTTTTGGATGCTTTCAACGGTTTGTTCGAATTCTGCATTAGCAAAACAAAATTATAAAATGATAAATCTTTACCCGGACAAGTGACTTTTGTGCATGGACAAATGAAACGTAAATGTACTTGTCCAAAGAACAAGTGCCTCAAAAAGTTAATGTCAAGCCCTGTAGGGGCTGGGCGATATGGAGAAAATTAAATATTACGATATTTTTGACCAAATACCTCGATATCGATACCGCAACGATGTTGTAGTGTTGACTATTGGTGCTTTCACAAAATATTTACACAAAGATTTTTGATAAATAATCACCAGTAATGTGGATATAATGAGTAAGTGGGTAAAGGCAAATAATAGAACAGTTACAACAGTCTGGTAAGTTCAGAAAATGACATCACTTTACTGTAATGCAGCCTTTAAAACCAGGAAAAGACACCACTTAAGCCATATTATGATATTACGATATCCAAAATATAAAGCCTGGTTCACACGGGACGATTTTAAAATTGTCAGCCGATTTTCCAATCCTGAGAGACCCCACACACGGCGATAAAAGATCACGGGTCTAACAGTTCTGGTCGTACAGCGTGACGGAAAAATCAACACATCACACACCAACCGATTTGACTCCCGAGCATTCCCAGGTCAGACGGGAAATTGCCTCGTCACCTTGCTTTCTGATTGGCTGCACGCCACAGTCCACAGGCTGCGTGCTTGTTCGTCCCCGGGGGACGCCACACACGAGGAGAAATTGGGCCAAAACAATCCAACATGTTGGATATCCCCGATTTGAGATGGGAGCGGTCCAGACGTCCTTCCGTGCAGACGAGAGCAGTCTTAACACACCACACACGGCAGGAATATCTGATCAGATTATCCTACGATCATCGGAGCATCCTTAAGATTGTCGGAAGGGGGGAATCGGGGCTAAAATCGGCCTAATTATACTGCCGTGTGAACCAGGCTTAAGACGATATCTAGTCTCATATCACAATATCGATATAATATTGATATATTGCCCAGCTCTACCCTGTAGTTACATTCATTCGGCTTAGGTGCTGCCCAAAATGGCTCGGGTGCTGCACCTAAACCTTATAATGGCAGGGAAATCCCGATATGGGACCTTTCAGCTTGTCCACAACCCAAAAGGTAGATGACCGTGGTGACGCAAAGCTGCTCCAGAGCCACAGACGATATTATACAACCGTTTTCTCCTCTGAACAGGGTTTCCCCGGCTGTCAGTCAGCGTCCCGTAGCAGACACTCTGGCAGGTGACCAGCAGCCGCAGCTTAATCCAAATCCAAACCTACAAACCAACGGGGAGCTGCGGGGCTTTGGCTGCTGGATGAAGAGCGAGTTTCCTGCCCTGCTGACGACCTGCTGCTCCGCGGGGGGGGGGGGGGGGGGGGGGGGGGGGGGGATTTGGGTGAATTCTCTGACTGAACGAGTCACTGCAGTCTGAATCAGTTCATGACAGAAATACGGGCTCTGGGGAAGGTCACTTCCAGAGAAGCAGAAAAAGATCTCAGGCCAGGCCCTGTAAAAACCTTCCACTGCTCTTCAGGGAAAATATTAGGGGTGTAAATCAAAAGTTTTATCACGATACGATGTATCGATTCTGTGGACAATGATACAATATTTGTTGATATCTTAAAGTCTGTCACGATACGGTTTCGATTCAATTCAGCGGCCTGCGATCGATATAAGACGATATTTAACCAGTGGTGTAGTCTGCGGCAGTGGTTCTCAAATGGAGGTACGTGTCCCTCTAGGGGTACTCTGGAGGACTGCAGGGGGTACGTGTCCCCCTAGAGGTGCTCTGGAGGACTGCAGGGGGTACGTGTCCCTCTAGGGGTACTCTGGAGGACTGCAGGGGGTACGTGTCCCTCTAGGGGTACTCTGGAGGACTGCAGGGGGTACGTGTCCCTCTAGGGCAGTGTTTTTCAACCTTTTTTGAACCACGGCACATTTTTTACATTAAAAAAATCCTGCGGCACACCACCAACCAAAAATGTTACAAAATGACACCTTGTAGCCTAATAAGATCAGAATCTGCATTTTTCCTTTTTAAAAATGTATCCATGGCTGTTGCAGGCTTACGTCGACGATCTCGGCCCTACTGCTTACATCCTGTCACTGCCACCAGGGGGCAGTAATTATATTGTCTTAAATCAACAAGGTCATTATTGCGCTATACTGCCACCTACTGACGCAGAATAGTATTTAATTTATCTGCCAGTTATCACATTGCAGTCACAGATGCGAAAAATTGGCAAATTATTTGCAGTAACTCAATAAAAAAATATTTGTTGGACCAATTAAGTAAACTCGGATAATTTCCCACGGCACACAGGACGATCTCTCACGGCACAGTGGTTGAAAATCACTGCTCTAGGGGTACTGTGGAGGACTGCAGGGGGTACGTGTACCTCTAAGGGTACTCTGGAGGACTGCAGGGGGTACGTGTCCCCCTAGGGGTACTGTGGAGGACTGCAGGGGGTACGTGTACCTCTAAGGGTACTCTGGAGGACTGCAGGGGGTACGTGTCCCCCTAGGGGTACTCTGGAGGACTGCAGGGGGTACGTGTACCTCTAAGGGTACTCTGGAGGACTGCAGGGGGTACGTGTACCTCTAGGGGTACTCTGGAGGACTGCAGGGGGTACGTGTCCCTCTAGGGGTACTCTGGAGGACTGCAGGGGGTACGTGTCCCCCTAGGGGTACTCTGGAGGACTGCAGGGGGTACGTGTCCCTGTAGGGGTACTCTGGAGGACTGCAGGGGGTACGTGTCCCTCTAGGGGTACTCTGGAGGACTGCAGGGGGTACGTGTCCCCCTAGGGGTACTCTGGAGGACTGCAAGGGGTACGTGTCCCTCTAGGGGTACTCTGGAGGACTGCAGGGGGTACGTGTACCTCTAGGGGTACTCTGGAGGACTGCAGGGGGTATGTGTACCTCTAGGGGGACTCTGGAGGACTGCAGGGGGTACGCGAGATATTTAACAAAATGTTTAATAGTTACAAGGCTGTTGTCCAGAACATTTTTCCTCTTTATGTAGACTTGTTTTTCCCTACCAAAAATGTGACATTTGTGTCTCCTTCTTTGGACCTAATCCTTCCTTCCTTCTGTCCTTCTACTCTTTACAAGTTTCTCGCTTTTTTGAATTCATGTCATTGTTTTTTAAGTTTTTGATACTATTTCCGACCTATTCTTGCCTTACTTCTTTCTACCATCTTTTTCCAAGGTTTTAACATTTTTTATCATCAGCATTTAAATGTTTATCATCAGGTCCAAGGCTGTTGTTTAGTAAATATATCGCTGACAGCGCTGTATTGTTCCTCTTAATATAGACTTTTTTTCTACCAAAAATGATTAGCGTTGGTCAGGGGGTACTTGGCTTAAAGAAACAATTCAAAAGGGGTACATTATTGAAAAAAAGTTTGAGAACCATTGGTCTGCGGGATACACGAGTACACGGTGGTAATGGCGCGGTGGATATGATGGTGACGTTACAAAGAACTAGAGCCGGACCGATAAAGGATTTTTAAGGCTGATACCGATACAAATATATGATTTAAAAATCCGATATTCCGATATAAATTTTAAAAAAAATAATAATAATTCCAGAAACACGTAACAAAACAGATTTCCATAACATTAGTTATTTGTAGTTATTTATGAGTCCTAGAAAACCCCTAGAAAATATAGAAGAATACTGTATATTTACATATACAGGACATATTTAATTATCCCATCTGACCGAGACTTTACCCTTTGAAGACATTACATTTCAGCACATACCTGGAGTATACAAATACATTTAGATCTGCTAGTCAACAAATCTTCCAACTTAAATGACAAATTAATCATTCGTCAGTGCCTTCCAAAATGACCCAGATAACTGCTAAAGAGTTTTAAAGAAAGGTTGCATCTAGCTTAATTAATCACTGAACGCACCACCCGGCGAGCGTGCTAAGTGCCTCAAAGTCACACACGTCGGCCAACAGATGCATGCTGGGTTGTCTAGCTATGACTTTTTTAGGTGTCTGTTATTTTTGATAAATGTTGAACGCTCAATCTACAAGCTCAAAAGTGCACTTCACAGTAATGTGTCAGTCTTTGTGGGCTGCAGCTGCTGTGGTGTTTATATTGCTAATATTTGTTCATCTACTTGTTCATCTTTTGTCATCCCTTTGTGCATGACTTTGATTAACTCAGCCAAGATTGTTTGAGGAAAGCAGTTGTATATTTACAAGTGGTAGTCTGTTACACACAGACTGCAAAGTGTCTGTTTAGAGAAAAGGAATTTTGTTTGGACATAATGTCAACATGAGGCTGTTCCGCTAGACTAGCTTTAGGCAACTGAAACTACTCGGTTAAGGTTAGGAGAAGATGTTGGCCGTGGTTAAAAGAAAGCAACGCCGACTGTTGGCAGGGGATGAGAGGAGGTGAACTACGGTCTCTGACCACCACAAACTCTTTCATACGAGGTTTTGTGGGCTGGTACATTACGGTAACCTTACTTCCCCGTTTGCTTCTGAGAGACAGAAGTCATTTCACACACTAGGCTTGTCCGGTTACCGGTTTCAAGATATACCGTGGTTTGAAAAAGTCCCGGTTTCAAATGCATAATACCGTTCCAGCAGCATGAGCTGCTTTTTAGGAGTCTTTAAAAAAAAAAAAAGGACGAAAGTGCAGTTTAGAAACCGTCTCCCTGCCAGTGTGCAGTGTTTAAAAATAAAAGATACTGTGTTCAAATGCCCAGACATTTCAAAATAGGCCTGCAAGATTAATCATTATAAAATCGCGATCTCAATTCACCCTGTTCATGATTTAATTTTTAAATAACTTTTTTTGTTGATTTAAAAAATGACTTTGATTCTCATTTAATTTTACGAGCCGACGGCATCACTAACGCTCCTACTTTCTGTGAGTTTTAAACATAGACTGTATGAAATAGGTTTTAAAGTGCTCCTAAGCGCTGCAGTGCTCTCCCTTCTCTTCACTGAAGACTATGTTTACAGGCTTGTGGTGATGCACAATGTGCTATAGGTGCCGAAATAAATCTGTTTGGTACGGCCAATTTGTTTTGTTTTGTCATGGTTCATGTGTGCAATAAACATTACACTATCAATTCTAAGCTATAAAATTGTAATTCATATTTTTCCCCAAATCGTGCAGGCCTATTTCAAAATAATACATTTTAAAGCTGTAATTGCAATACCACAATGCCATGAAACCGGCCCGCTCCTAGCACACACGCACGCACCATTTACATTTTGAGACAAAAATGATCTCCGTCTACACAAGAGTTTTAGCTCCAGTAGCAGAACTAATTTCCGTCCATATTAACACGTCTGACAACACATATCACATGACCATTCACACACACTGGGCATGTGCGTGCCGGTGTAAACAGGAAGCAGATTGTCTGACGTTACTCTGCAGTTGAAAATCTTTGAAGTATGGCTGGGCAATATGGAGAAAAATCAAATATCACGATATTTTTTACCAAATACCTCGATATCGATACTGCAACGATATTGTAGTGCTGACCATTGGTCCTTTCAGCCTTTAAAACCAGGAAAAGACACCACTTATGCCATATAACGATATTACCATCCATCCATCCATCCATCCATCCATCTTCGTCCGCTTATCCGGTATCGGGTCGCGGGGGCAGCAGCTCCAGCAGGGGACCCCAAACTTCCCTTTCCCGAGCCACATTAACCAGCTCCGACTGGGGGATCCCGAGGCGTTCCCAGGCCAGGTTGGAGATATAATCCCTCCACCTAGTCCTGGGTCTTCCCCGAGGCCTCCTCCCAGCTGGACGTCCCTCCACCTTGTCCTGGGTCTTCCCCGAGGCCTCCTCCCAGCTGGACGTCCCTCCACCTAGTCCTGGGTCTTCCCCGAGACCTCCTCCCAGCTGGACGTGCCTGGAACACCTCCCTAGGGAGGCGCCCAGGGGGCATCCTTACCAGATGCCCGAACCACCTCAACTGGCTCCTTTCAACGCGAAGGAGTAGCGGCTCTACTCTGAGCTTCTCACGGATGACTGAGCTTCTCACCCTATCTCTAAGGGAGACGCCAGCCACCCTCCTGAGGAAACCCATTTCGGCCACTTGTACCCTGGATCTTACGATATTACGATATCCAAAATCTAAGACAATATCTAGTCTCATATCACGATATCCATATAATATCGATATATCGCCCAGCTCTACTTTGAAGACAACAACAGTAACGGACAACAAGGCGGACAACAAGGCGTAAACATTGCAAAAGATATTTATTTTTAAACTAAAACGTAGCAGTGTAGATGTAGCCTAAGTGTGGACAAATTAACCATAAAAGAAGACCAGAAAGACCACTTAATTGAGCTCCATACAACTTGTATTGGAGGCCATTCACGGTTCTTACTCGCTCCGCCTGGAAGTGAATTCAGCAGAATTTTCAATGACGAAAAAAAAAAACCTTTAGTATAAACTCGCCATCTGAGCAGAAAGATTGAGTGCGTTTGTGTGTGTCAGAGGGAAGAGAAACGAGAAATGGAACAAGGGAACTTGTGCGTGTGTGTGTGTGTCCTGGCCTGTCACTTCGTGTTGGAGTCATATGCCTTGGTGGGGAGCGCCGAGTGCTGTGAAATCTACAATTACTGTGGTGTGCCATGTTATGACAGCACAGGGGCGTCTGGTGACAGCACTAGCCAGCGACAGGCATGGGAGACCCATAGTGTGTATGAGTGAGTGTGAGTGTGTGTGTGTGTGTGTGTGTATGTGTGTGTGTGTGTGTGTGCGCGCTTGTTTAACTATATTCGTGGGGTACAAAAACCGGGAGTCCAGTATACTTGTGGGGTCCGACCAGCCTTGTGGGGCCCAAAATGCTGGACCCCACAAGGTTAAAGGTCTGTTTGAGGGTTAAGACTTGGTTTTAGGATTAGGGTTAGAATTAGGTTATGGTTAGGGTGAGGGTAAGGGTTAAGGTTAGGCATTTAGTTGTGGTGGTTAAGGTTAGGGTAAGGGGCTAGGGAATGCATTAATGTCAATGATGGGTCCCCACAAAGATAGTGAAACAAACGTGTGTGTGCGTGTGTGTGTGCGTGTAAACAGAGAGACAGCACTTGGCCCAAAACATTCCCAACCCCCCCCTTCACGTACACAGACACTCAGCGCCTGGAGGAGAGTGCACGGTTGTTAAATCCTGACGCTCTGCTGCCCCCGTCTGTCCGTCAGCGGCTTCGTCCCGGCTGTCCGGCGGCAGAACAGCGTGCCAACATATTGAGGTTACATGTGACATTGGAGTGACAGAGTTGCAGCGCACGTAGAGTGCCTCAGTCACCAGGTACTGTATTAAATAAGGAGCAACCGCTGACGCCAGGCCTGATTGCATCACTGTTGAGCGCCTCGCTGTGCTACCGCATCATCGGGCAGCGCCGGAGAAATGTGTGTCACGGTGGTGGGCAGAGAACGTGACTCACATTCGCCTCAGAAGAAGAGACAAGGAGCAAGGAGAGTTGGGAGTACAAGCAGGAATTTGTGAGACGTTCTGAAACCAGATTGAAACGTGCAGAATGCCGCGGCTTCACAAAAAGACATCCTCCTCAGATTGAAGCCGTCGGGGTCGGTGTCTCTGGGGTGGCCGTGTTCCCCTCTCAAAATAAACCTACTTACATAATGAATCAGCGGCCGCAGCCTGCAGTGATGGAAGAGGTATTTAGGTCCTTTACCTGAGTAAAAGTACTAACACCACACTGTAAAAATACTCTGTTATAAATAAAAGTTCAGCAGTGAAAATGTTACTTAAGTAAAAGTATGCAAGTATCATCAGGAAAATGTAGTTAAAGTATTCAAAAAAAACAATCCTCCCATTGTAGAAAGTGTAAAGGATCCAAACAGTCCTAACATCACACACACACGTTTGTTTCACTATCTTTGTGGGGACCTGTCATTGACATAATGCATTCCCTAGCCCCTTACCCTAACCATCACAACTAAATGCCTAACCTTAACCCTTACCCTCACCCTAACCATAACCTAATTCTAACCCTAATCCTAAAACCAAGTCTTAACCCTCAAACAGACCTTTAACCTTGTGGGCTCCAGCATTTTGGGCCCCACAAAGCTGTCCGGACCCCACAAGTATACTGGACTCCCGGTTTTTGGACCCCACGAATATAGTTAAACAGGAACACACACACACACACACACACACACACACACACACACACACACACACACACACACACACACACACACACACACACACACACACACACACACACACACACACACACACACACACACACACACAAATCTTAATGTGTAAAGTAACTAAAACTGTAACAGATGAATGTAGTGGAGTAAAAAGAAGAAAGTGGCATGAAAAGAAAAGACTCAAGTAAGTCCAAGTACCTCAACATTTGGACTTAAGTACAGTACTGGAGTAAATGTACTTAGTTACAGTCCACCACTGGCGGCCTGTTAAGAGGGGTTTTCTGACTCGGTTGCAACAGCAGAAACAAGATGACGCCTGGCTCTCTCACTCTCCGGTCCTCCAGTCATGTCTTTCCTCTGCGGACCGCCCCGATGTCCCTGTTCCAGTTTTATCAGGACATTTTGTTATGGCAACAGTGGCTCATGAGCTCAAGCACCAATGTCCTGCTCTATAAAACATGCACTGTACAGACAGCTGTGGTGAATCATTCCCGTTCTCTGTGCCGCTCTGAAAATATGTTGTTTATATATTAATCTGGTAAAAAGAAGCCTCAGCAGGGTTCAACGCTAAGGGTATATTTTTTCATTTCGGGCAAGTGAAGAAAAAAAAAAATTCTACTTGCCCGAAGTCTATTTGTGGCCCCTATAAAAAAATCTGAGAAAAAACCTGTCAAACAAAGCGTCAGGGGGGGGAAACGTCAAAAAATATTTAAAAAAAGGCGCCCAGATAGCTCAACGCAGCGGGCATATATGGGCCGCAGGCTCGACTCCGCCCTGGGGCCCATATCATTCCCCCCCTCTCTCTCCCCTTTCATGTCTTTAGCTGTCCTGTCAAAATAAAGGCCGAAAATGCCCAAAAAAATAATATACAAACTTGTGGGATCCCTCAAGGCACGATTTAAGGACCACTACCTTTTAATTTTTAGGTCATCTCTGGGTGGTTTCATCAGGACACTCTTTCCATGCTTTAAATAGTCCAATTAACTAATTTAATTTATAGCAAATGTTAAAGGAAAATACAAAGGAAGGACATCACTGTTACAAAATATTTCAAAATAAAAGGCCGAAAATGCCCCAAAACAGCTTAAAAGAATAAAAAATATTGAAAAAAAATGTCAAAGATCAGAAAAGAAAATATGTCAAACGCACAAAACCGCCACAAAAAAAGATTTGAAAGCATCAAAAGTGCAAAAAGATGTTGAAAAAAAAAACATCAAAAGCATCAAGCGCCAACGCAATTCTTGATTGGCCAATGGCACATCCAAATCAAATGATTATGATACGATGATGCCCCAACGGGCAACTTGGTTATAGGGCTGCAATTAACGATTATTTTCATAGTCGATTAATCTGTTGATTATTTTCTCAATTAATCGATTAGTTGTTTGATCTACAAAAATGTCAAAACATGGTGAAAAATGTGGATCAGCGTTTCCCAAAAAGCCTAAGATGACGTCCTGACATGTCTTGTTCTGTCCAAAACTCAAAGATATTCAGATTACTGTCCCAGAGGAGAGAAGATACTAGAAGATATTCAGATTACTGTCCCAAAGGAGAGAAGATACTAGAAGATATTCAGATTACTGTCCCAAAGGAGAGAAGATACTAGAAGATATTCAGATTACTGTCCCAAAGGAGAGAAGATACTAGAAGATATTCATATTACTGTCCCAAAGGAGAGAAGATACTAGAAGATATTCAGATTACTGTCCCAGAGGAGAGAAGATACTAGAAGATATTCAGATTACTGTCCCAGAGGAGAGAAGATACTAGAAGATATTCAGATTACTGTCCCAAAGGAGAGAAGATACTAGAAGATATTCAGATGACTGTCCCAAAGGAGAGAAGATACTAGAAGATATTCAGATTACTGTCCCAAAGGAGAGAAGATACTAGAAGATATTCAGATTACTGTCCCAAAGGAGAGAAGATACTAGAAGATATTCAGATTACTGTCCCAGAGGAGAGACTAGAAGATATTCAGATTACTGTCCCAGAGGAGAGAAGAGACTAGAAGATATTCAGATTACTGTCCCAGAGGAGAGAAGATACTAGAAGATATTCACATTTAACAAGCTGGAATCAGAGAAATCTTATTTTTTTTTTAATAAAAAAATGACTCAAACGATTAATCGATTATCAAAATAGTTGCCGATTAATTTAATAGTTGACAACTAATCGATTCATCGTTGCACCTCTACTTGGTTGTTATAATTAATTGCCCTTATTACCCTTACCCTGCTCAGTAACTCACATCTGCTTCAAGTTGATTAATATACTGTATCAAACTTTTATTCAGAGGAGCAGAAAGGCAGACCGAAGACCTTTGTGTCTTTGAATGCTGTTTCAGATGCTCTTTAATCCAAGAGAAAACACTTAATCTGATATTGGAGGCATTGAAATGTCGAGATTTAAAGATTTCAGCATTAACTTTCATTTTTCAGGGTCTCTGGTGTTAAAATAAGCGGCTTTGTCAGCCTGTAAAAACCCCTGTATCGGTCACACTTTACCTGAAATCAGACGTGTGAACAACACAAAAGGTAACAGGAGACATAAGACGAGGGAGACGAGGCGCTGAGGAAGCACATCTCAACTTTGAAGGTTTGAACTATGTTGGTCCCTAAGCCGTGTACAACACTGTGTAATCCAATCCAAGGCTCTATAGGACAGCTAGACCCCCCGCCAGTGTGCGGTCAGAGTGGATTATAGTACAATAATGCTGACACACATGCACGCACGGGAAAAAATATGAACGGTAGTGAACGGGGGGAGACAAATGATGATTTGATCCCGTTTGAATTGAACCATGAATTATGTTTTTCAGTTGAAAAGATAGTTTAGCAAGTGAAGAAAGGCTCAGTTTGCTGTAGATTTGTTGTAGTATCCTAGTCAGGCTATCACCAGACCAAGCTCAATCTTTTAAGATTTAACATTAGTCTGGGGAGTCTGATCTGTATTTTCTACTGCACAAGAGGCGTGATCAACGGGCATAGTTCCAATGACTTGGATAGTCCTTCAACCAATCAGACCAACAATCCGGGTGAGGTACTTTGCAGAGAGGGTTTGAGCTGAGCTCCATTCTTTTGGCCACCAGCGGGGCTAGCTGGTAAATAAGGCTTTCACCAAAGCCGGTCGGTAATAAAGCAAACGCATCCTTCTTTTGTAGGAATTGTTCCAGGGCGAGTTTCTGTTCCGTTTTCAGAGAAAACTTGCCTTTGAAATCTTTTAAAACAGCAACGACAGGAAGCAACAAACAAGAAGCTGCTTGCCGTCACTTCTCGATCGTCATCGTGTTAAACCCGCCAATAGCGCGTTTCTGATTGGTAAACGCAGATTTGTAACGGAAGCAGGATAGAAAAATGTACAGGTTTCCAACCTGAGCTGCAGGGCGAACTCAAATCGCCGGCAGATCAGGCTGGGTTTACCCAGTCTAGTAGTATCCTTTAATTTTGTGTTAACTACAGCTCTCGTCTCGCACAATATATACATCACCTCGCTCGCTAGCTATTTTAAATTAAACAGCTTATTAACGTGCGCTTGTTGCCCTGTGTGCGCTGATGACCTCATCTGTTGACATTTCCGAATGCCTTCCTACAGTTGCCTAATAAAAGCTTTCCACACAAACAAACGTACATGTGTCATTAGTATGAGAACAAAGTTATATTTTAACCGTCGGCCTCGGACATAAATATCTTAACGCCTGTCGGACACTGGCCGGGCTCGGACAGAAAAATGCAGCCCGATCTGCACTATCCAGCCCAGAGTTTTTAAGAGGAACCCTGCCAGCCCTACGGTTGGAAGCTGTGAGACAACACGTCCTGTATAGTGAGTATGAGCTGATGCCTTCAGGCAGAAGGTACAGGTTACCAAACTGCAAGCTTGGATAAGGAATACATTCTCATATAAATATATAAATTCTCATTTGTGCCGCTTTCAAATCAAATTAATGAATAATAAAGAGATAAGGTGTAGGTGTGTGTGTGTGTGTGTGTGTGTGTGTGTGTGTGTGTGTGTGTGTGTGTGTGTGTGTGTGTGTGTGTGTGTGTACACTGGCTGCAGTGATGTATGTGTGACTAATACTACTAAATAATATTTGTGGTACGGACCATTATGGTTATAGGATGTGCAATTATGCAATGCCTGATAGGGTACTGGTGCAATATTTTATATAATTAATAGATAGATAGATAGAAAGAAAGATAAGAAAGATAAGATAGATAGATAGATAGATAGATAGATAGATAGATAGATAGATAGATAGATAGATAGATAGTATTGTGTGAGGTTAATTAGACTTTCATTGAAGCATTGGATGATATGATGTATGATTATGTTTCTATGTAGGTTAACTGTATGTTATTGTGTTTGTGTCGCCGTTCTCAAATGCCCAAGATGAATTTCTCCTATAGGAGACATTAAAGGCTTATCTTATCTCTTATCTTATCTACCAGCAGGCAGCTTATGTATCGCTGATGGTATTTCACTCTGAAGGCTTCACCCCTGCTGCTTTCACTGGAACATGGTGACCTGCTAGGGAAACAGGATTACCGGAGGTGTTTGGTTTTACGAGTCTGTGTATGAGCCACAGAATCTAAACCAGATTACGGCACAACGAGATTAAGAAGTGAGGATTCTCCAGACGCTAACTACAGAGTGAAAAACCAGGAGAAAAGACGAGGTTCGGATGATGATAACCAAGCGGATTTAGTCGGCTGATGATAAAAGAAATGAAGCCAAAAAGTACCAGAGATGACACAATTAGAATTTGATTTTTAAAAAAGGGAACAGAGTGTGACATTTGGTTTTCACTTGCCCGTCTATCTGAAGTGACCAGTCTGAATTCTTGCTTGAGTTTTCCAAAGACGGATTTGTGCGTCTTCCTGAAGGGATGAATGGTGCCCTGCAAATTAAAACCAAATTAATTATGATTACCTCACAGCCCACACGTCAAACAGAGCTGTACACAGTGCAGTATGAGATTGTATGATAGCTAAGGATCTGTTTTGCCGACTTTTTGGGGGGCTTTATGAGGCCTAAAGTGTAAGTGAGAAAGCTAAATGAGACAGGCAATAATACAGGAAAATGATTTGACTTTTTCTCTTAATTAAAAGCATGTCAGTGAACTAAACATGTCTGGCTCTTGATGGGATTCTTATTTTGCAGTCTGGCCCTTAAGTGAAGTTGAGTTTGACACTCCAGGAAGCCGTCTTTACTGTCTTGAATCTAAACTAACTTTTAAACATGAGAATAGATGACACTTCATTTTAGTGAAGAAATGGTGTGCAGTGAAGTAAAATGCCGGCTCAAGTATCTCTGAACAGTTGTCAGGAACGACGTTCAATCAGCTTCATTAAATCTGTGGTATTACAGCAGAGGTGGAGGCAAAGCGTGACCTGCGCTGCCACCCAGGGGTGTGTCAGTGTAACTGATTGAATTCAGCTGAGCTGGATTCTACAGTTTTCAACTTTCAAAAATGACTGACGGAGAAGTTGGAGGTTGAGGAAGACGACCGGAGAAGACCCACAAACAACAATCCAACATATCTGCAGTGGATTCTTTTCTTTAAGCTGTACAAGTGTCTTATACAGCAAGAAAGTTATCAAATTAACTCAAACTTTTGCAAAGTAACCAAACTATTCAACCCTAGAAAGATCAAACATTGCTTTAAATACTTGTGGAAGACTGTTAAAACAAAATTAAAGCAATGCAGAAATTAGACTTTTGTCATTTGGCTTAATTTTCTATTGAACCTCCAAAGTATTTTATTTTAAATCTAACATTTTCAGAGAAGGTGAATTTGCATGCATGTATAAAATATCACCATAATCAATCAAATTAATTAAACAGCAACAGAACAGATTAGGAAACAGTTAATTCATCTGTTGACTGTTGATTTGTGTCTATCCTACGGTCTACTTTATTCCCTTATAATGGCCATATTTAATGCTGTCTTTTTTTAAACTTATCCTTGCACTGCTCGTTTTTTATATTACTATGTCTACTTATCCTTGCACTGCTCGTTTTTTATATTACTATGTCTACTTATCCTTGCACTATTGGACTTACTTGCACTACCACCATGACACACACTCTCATAGAGCACCTTACCTGCCCTGTCACTGCAAGCGTCTCATGCTTATACATCCCTTGGTACATTCATGTGGATTTTGTATTTAATATCTTTTCTTGTCCATATTATTCATGTGGATTTGTTTGTTTTTTTTAATCATCCTGTTTATGATGTATGTGTATTTTGTGAGTGATATCTTTAAGCTCCTGGGATCGATCGATCTCTCTCACGCCAATGGATCTCCGGAGACACTCACCAAGACGTACGTGTCCTGCTCATGCTTCTTCCTGTGCATGTGGCCATCTGTGGAAGAATGCAGAAACCACCGTCAACATGTAATAACATCAACAAAACGGTGAAAGTTCATACTGTCTTTTAAGAAACAAATACAATGTTTTATTATAATAAAGAGGTTTACTTCATAGGCTGCATACTTGTGTTTTTACATTATCTGGGTCACACGACAGAGATATAACCAAAATATGTATTCTGGCATTCATTCAACACCTTCATTCGTTTGCAAAAGTAATATATAAATAAATAGTTTTAAATTTGACAGAAAGAGACAATTATATTGTTAAGCACTGTGTGTGTGCGTTTGTCTGCCTGTGTGTGTGTGTGTGTGTGTGTGTCTGCCTGTGTGTGTGTCTGCCTGTGTGTGTGTGTGTGTGTGTGTGTGTGTGTGTGTGTGTGTGTGTGTGTGTGTGTGTGTGTGTGTGTGTGTGTGTGTGTGTGTGTGTGTGTGTGTGTGGTTTCATTTATTATGGAATAGTTTAGCACCTAATCTTGGCTAATGGTGTAATTCAGCAGCTTGTATATGTGTATTATGCTTAATGTGCTCTAGTTCTAACCAGTGATGGAGTACTTGAGTCCAGGACTCTGATACGGTACCGATTACAGTCGCTATTTTCTGGACTAGTGACTCGACTTGCGACATCGCACACTGATGAAACTGATTGGACTCGGACTCCATGATTTATGAAATTGGACTCGGAAGTTGGATGAAGTTTCTGACTACTTCTATGTGATGAGAACTCAAGTCCAGAACTCGGAATAGAGTCCAACTCAAGTCGGTATTCTCTTAGTCTATATCCACTGCATTCCACTTCCGGGTTGTTTGCGTGCCGCAGGAAATTCCGTCGGATGCATGCATTTTTCGGCCGGATGTCCGTCTCCTTCCTCTCTCTTTGTGTTGGCGTTCTAACCTCTGGTGGATTTGTGAGGACTATGGTTAACTGCTCCTCAGATCTCTGCAGGGTGAATCCAGACAGCTAGCTAGACTATCTGTCCAATCTGAGTTCTCTGTTGCACGACTAAAACTACTTTTGAACGTACACATGACTAGTCAGACATTGCTCCGCAGCGCTGTGGAGGAGGGTCTAGCAAAGCGAGACTACTGTTCTCTAGACTTGTGACACGACTCAGACCATAGAACTAAAATCCATGACTCAGACTCTTCTTTGGTGACGCGAACTTGGACTCTGAACTACAACACTGGTTCTAACTGCAATTAAGGCGTAAATCTCGCCAAAATGCAACCTAGGGTCTTTCTGTGAATGTACCCGAGTCAAACTTTCATTTAAAAGCATATTTACGATGGAAACGCCACTTTTAAGATGTACCGTATCTTCGTTTTTGGGTCAAATGGCCTTTTGAATGGGAGTGCTAGGGGCACTTTTATGCTAGCCTCAAAATAGCTATTTTTAAACACTAAGAAGGCTCGACAAAACATGAGACTTTGCTCCAAGTATCACCAGGGGCTCTACACCTTAACTCCACCGGTGACCAAGATATATACTATAACCAGGGGCTCTACACCTTAACTCCACCGGTGACCAAGATATATACTATAAACAGGGGCTCTACACCTTAACTCCACCGGTGACCAAGATATATACTATAAACAGGGGCTCTACACCTTAACTCCACCGGTGACCAAGATATATACTATAACCAGGGGCTCTACACCTTAACTCCACCAGTGACCAAGATATATACTATAACCAGGGGCTCTACACCTTAACTCCACCGGTGACCAAGATATATACTATAACCAGGGGCTCTACACCTTAACTCCACCGGTGACCAAGATATATACTATAACCAGGGGCTCTACACCTTAACTCCACCGGTGACCAAGATATATACTATAACCAGGGGCTCTACACCTTAACTCCACCGGTGACCAAGATATATACTATAACCAGGGGCTCTACACCTTAACTCCACCGGTGACCAAGATATATACTATAACCAGGGGCTCTACGCCTTAACTCCACCGGTGACCAAGATATATACTATAACCAGGGGCTCTACGCCTTAACTCCACCGGTGACCAAGATATATACTATAACCAGGGGCTCTACACACATACACATATTATATATATATATATATATATATATATATATATATATATATATATATATACACACACATATATATACACACACACACACACACACACACATATATATACACACACACACACACACACACACACACACACACACACACACACACACACACACACACACACACACACTATACCCACTATCTACAATACATTAGACTTCACCACTAGCTAGCTAGTTAGTTAGCTAGTTAACTAGTTGACGTGTTTGTAAAGTTAACAAATAAAACGTAACAAAAACTAATTCATATCCAGGTGATGAACTGGACCAAATGACCTCCATGACGAGCGGTAATTAATGTTTTAAGCGCTTTTGTAGACGCTAAACTGTCTAAACTGGCTGACAGTTGGTTCCATGCTAACGTTAGCTTCATTAGTGATAACGTTACACAAACGCGACCAAACATTAGCATTCAACTGAACCGGGCCATTAAAGACAACGCTATTGTGTGAAGTGTCCAGTCGGCTAATAGAATTGACGCTAACGTTCACAGCTAACCCCAGAATCAGCTGTTAGCTGTTAGCCGTTAGCTGTTAGCTTAACTTAGCCTGTTTGACTACGTGTTGTTATCCGTTAGCCTGTTAGCCTGTTAGCATAACAAACCTGAATCGTTGATGTTAATGACATCCACCGACACCATGTCAGGTTTGTCCAGCGGCCCCACTTTCCTCTCGGTGACCCCGGACGGTACCACGTCCGGCTTCGGCCCCAACTTTCTGGGGTAAAAGTCCCCGGTATTATGGTATGAAAGACCCGAGGACGTGGACATCATTCCGTCCATCGCCATTTTGGACTTCCTGTACTTCTTCTTCTTCTTCTTCTTCTTTATGGGTGATTGGCGCTAAGGTGCATTACCGCCACCAACTGGACAAACTAGATACAACTAGATTATCTTTACTGAATCAATATATCTTAGAAACTTAATAATGTTTTATAGGTATACATCAGAGATGGCAAAAGTACTCACTTCCCGTAGTCAAGTAGAAGTACAGATACTTGTGTTAAAAAAATTAAAAGTAACAAAGTACAGGCTTGGAATTGTAGTATAAAAGTAAAAGTAGCCTTGCAAATGACAACCATTTTTTATGCTAAGCTACCTAGAGCACACAAATGTTACTATCGTGCAAGCTGAGACACTGCAGTGGGCATGGAGAAAAAGGCTCTTTATATGCCATTGCCTACATTTGAAAAGGATGTCTGCCAATAGGCCTAAAACATCACATATACAGTCATGTGAACAAATTAGGACACCCACGCTAAAGTTGACTAAAAAGAGGAATAACAAAATCATCTTTTGGAAATTGATCTTAATGCCTTAATTAAAAAAATAGGAAAAATCCAACCTTTAAGGACACCAATTTTCTTTGTGAATGAATAATGTATCGTAAATAAATAAATGTTATAATAGTACACCCCTATGTTAGATTCCCATAGAGGCAGGCAGACTTTTATTTTGAAAGGCCAGTTATTTCATGGATCCAGGATACTATGCATCCTGATAAAGTTCCCTTGGTCCCCCACATCATCACATCCCCTTCACCATACCCCCCCATCATCACATCCCCTTCACCATACCCCCCCATCATCACATCCCCTTCACCATACCCCCCCATCATCACATCCCCTTCACCATACCCCCACATCATCACATCCCCTTCACCATACCCCCCCCATCATCACATCCCCTTCACCATACCCCCACATCATCACATCCCCTTCACCATACCCCCCCATCATCACATCCCCTTCACCATACCTAGAGATTGGTATGGGGTACTTTCCATAAGATCATCTCTCAATGCAAATCAAACCAGCTATTAGGCTAACTGAAATAAAATCAAGCCAATCTCTAGGTATGGTGAAGGGGATGTGATGATGTGGGGGTATGGTGAAGGGGATGTGATGATGGGGGGGTATGGTGAAGGGGATGTGATGATGTGGGGGTATGGTGAAGGGGATGTGATGATGTGGGGGTATGGTGAAGGGGATGTGATGATGTGGGGGTATGGTGAAGGGGATGTGATGATGGGGGGGTATGGTGAAGGGGATGTGATGATGGGGGGGTATGGTGAAGGGGATGTGATGATGGGGGGGTATGGTGAAGGGGATGTGATGATGTGGGGGGGGGTATGGTGAAGGGGATGTGATGATGTGGGGGTATGGTGAAGGGGATGTGATGATGGGGGGGTATGGTGAAGGGGATGTGATGATGGGGGGGTACGGTGAAGGGGATGTGATGATGTGGGGGGTACGGTGAAGGGGATGTGATGATGGGGGGTATGGTGAAGGGGATGTGATGATGGGGGGGTATGGTGAAGTGGATGTGATGATGGGGGGGTATGGTGAAGGGGATGTGATGATGGGGGGGTATGGTGAAGGGGATGTGATGATGGGGGGGTATGGTGAAGGGGATGTGATGATGGGGGACCAAGGGAACTTTATCAGGATGCATAGTATCCTGGATCCATGAAATAACTGGCCTTTCAAAATAAAAGTCTGCCTGCCTCTATGGGAATTTAACATAGGGGTGGACTGACTTATGTCCCCTGTATTTTAAGGAAGAACATTTATTTATTTACGATACAAATACTCATTCACAAAGAAAATTGGTGTCCTAAAAGGTCATATTTTTCTTCATTTTTTTAATTAAGGCATTAAGATCAATTTCCTAAAGGTGATTTTTTTATTCCTCTTTTTAGTCAACTTTAGCGTGGGTGTCCTAATTTGTTCACATGACTGTAGGCTATGATTATTGTGACAGAGACTGGGACTCCAGGTTAATAAGATTCTGACTGAGTAGCAAGATATGAATTCAACTGTGATTCTGTGAGAATTCACAGATCCAGTTTCTCTTTTTGAATCTTCCCTTTAACATTTAAAGGAATCTACATGTATGTATTCATTCATGTGTTCACAGTGTTTCGGTTGGCACAATTTGCAGCACATTTGCCAGGAGTCATTCTTGATGCTTATCTCAAACATCTCTCTCAGATAAGGCCAAGCATGATTATGAATGTCTTGCTGCTTGTCTGCCGAATCTCTGGGATCTCCGTTTTCTTCATTTTCAAATATGTCTCTGTCCATGCTACTATGTGCTAACGTTACCACCATCAAGCCGCAATGATTTGCCGCGAATGAATGCCGCCGAATCTGTCGAGTCGTCTTGTAGTGGTGCCTCAAGTCAAGTGCAACGTATATTCCCATCCAATTAGATTGAATTCGGTATTGATGACGTGAAAAATAATAACAGTAACTCCTCCGAAATTATTTGAAGCTAAAGTAACGAGCCAATTTTGTAAAATGTAAGGAGTAGAAAGTACTGATATTTGTGTTAAAAATGTGAGGAGTAAAAGTAAAAAGTCGGCACAAAAATAAATAGTAGAGGTAAAGTAAAAATAGCTGAAAAATCTACTTGAGTACAGTAACGAAGTATTTGTACTTTGTTACTTCCCGTCTCTGGTATACGTGCAGTGTAGTGTCCCAAATTCCCCATACAATGTCCTTAATTAATGATGAACCTGTGCTACCCTAATCCTAACCTTAACCTGTCTCACATAAGACCCTCATCATTTGGGACACTCAGTTTTTGTAAAATAATTTGGGACACTTAACTGCACGTATACCAATGTTATAATATGCCTCATCTGCTTCTTTTCCCAAAAGCTCTCTCTCCTGTGCTCATTTTTCTTACTTCTTTTAGCAGACTAGACGCATACACGGCGCATTGCTGTCCATTGTCAATATCATTGTATTTAAATCAGTATTATGTAGATATTCCATCAATTCCTTAATTTCGTTCCAGCTAATCCAGATTAAGTAGAGTGCGTAGATTCAAAATAGTTTCTCCAAATTCACCCTAACATGTCCCTGAATATTTTCCTCCGTGACCTAGAGTACTTTTTGCAATGGACTAGTAGCCTACATGCTTTGCTGTTTCCTTTTCTCCACCAGAGACTTACACAGACATATTGGGGGGCGCACGGGCTCAAGTAAAAAAAGGGAACTTCCTATAATTATTTTTTCTAAAAACCAAATATATTATCATAACTCTATCTTACCAACTGGACGCTGGGAGGAGGCCTCGTGGAAGACCCAGGACTAGGTGGAGGGATTATATCTCCAACCTCGCCTGGGAACGCCTCGGGATCCCCCAGTCGGAGCTGGTTAATGTGGCTCGGGAAAGGGAAGTTTGGGGTCCCCTGCTGGAGCTGCTCCCCCCGCGACCCGATACCGGATAAGCGGACGAAGATGGATGGATGGATCTTACCAATTTATTTGAAATCCCTCACACTTACGCAAGTTTTAATATGCTTACTCAACAGATTTCTACAAAATAATCAGTTCAACGTCACACAGAGCCCATGGTCTTCTTTAGTATTCACTATGGTTTATTTATCACAAGAGCAGACAACAGCAAAATAAACTTTAGCACAATGTGCATGTTTTCAATGCTACTAGGCCACACATATGCACTACTAGGCTAACCCTAACCCTAAGTCTTCCAGGCTCATTTAACAACCACATATTGTCTGTTGCTGGGGTCTCTTACACACACACACAAACACACACACACACACACACACACACACACACACACACACACACACACACACACACACACACACACACACACACACACACACACACACATACAGACTGTCAAGTAAGTTGAGATCCCTGACGTAGGCCAACAATGTGGACTTTCCATCATTGGTCTCTACCCAGGAAGATTGGGGACTCTCCGCCGGAGAAGGTGATGAAATGCACAACGAATAATAGCTAAAAGTTAAAAGGTGATTTTAATGCTACAAGCAAAACATGTATGGTAATTCGAAAATGATTATATGAAGAATGTAACCATTTGAGGAATGATTATTGGTTGATTATTAAGTGTATGACAATGATAAAAATCATATGACAAAATGTATTAAGCAAAGAGGAAGTAATGTATTAGGAAACATGTTGAAATGTTGAAGCTACGAGGGAGAAGGCACGTACACCAAGAGAGAGAGGAAGTGACTCGTGCGTATGTACAGACACACAAACTTGCCAACACATACACATACAGACACACATACAGACCACAGCGCACGCACATTGTTGAAAGGATAAAAAGAAGCAACTCAGGGTGGATCGGGGTTAGTCCTCCTGCCGGCTCTCGGGGTTCAAGACTTGCTGTTCGATCGACCACATCGGAGCAACTCATTTTTGGACTTAAAAATTCAACTCAAGAGACAGAGCAACGGACAAAGCTACTATCGCAAAGAGAGGATCTCCTATTACTTACGGCCGGCACGGGAGCGTCAGGCAGAAGGAGGATTAACCATCCCCACTAGGCCTAAGGATTACAATCTGGATTTTAAGGAGCACGCTTTCGTTCACCCTGCCAACAGTGACTGTTTTGGATACGAGACTTTGCGGACTTTTGGATTGAGTCGGGAGTTTCAACAGCAATCCAGCAGTACGGCAGGCTAGGAAGGACTGTACTGACGAGCACATCCCTTCCCTCTCTCTCCCTACAAAATTGGACATTCGACCTTCTAGCTACCAGCCTTTACATCAGGGGTTTGGATTTAAACTGTTTTTACTTACGAATATTAGGTTAAGCTAATCACTTTGATACATAAATAATCAGTATTAAGAATTACATGCATTATGCAATTCCCTTGCTTAATCCTGCAATAAAGCCATCATTGAAGTTAAAGATTAAATTGTGGACATTGGATTCATGACGCCTCACTAAGGCACTAATTGTTAAGGAGTGTGTGTATGACAACAAAATCAGGTTCTAACAGGTTGCTCTAGCCACAGAAATTAAACAGACCGTTGGGGCTCATTGTCCGAGCCACTAAAACCAAACCTAGGAACTACCAAGTGCACAGATCATTGAGAGGAGCTGCCGTTAACGTGCGTGACTGGTGTGGTACCTGGCCCTGGGGCCATTCGGTTGGGTGCGGTGCTAGAGTAAGCAGGGTAGATGTACGGAAGAAGGCAGTTAGAAGTTAGGTGTGTCTCCTCGCCACCAGCTTAAATAGTCCCTTGACCTAGTAGGGTAATATCCACAGGCGAAGAGGCTCGGACCCTTTAAATGGAGAGCTGGTCCAGGACCTCCTTAAGGGGTTAACTCCGGGATCTAACAAGACACAGACACACACACAGACACAGACACACACACAGACACACACACAGACAGACAGACACACACAGACACACACATTTATGTTTAGGGGATCTGTTTTATCTAAAAAGATACATTTCTCTGTTTGTTCATCTCACTTCAATAATAATAACAGTATTGCTGCAAAATGGGATTGTCAGGCAGACAAACTGACCAACACACATATATGTATATCGATACACAAAGGCCAATGATCGATATTTTTTGTGTATCGATACAGTATTGCCTCGGAAAATATCGCGATACTATGCTGTGTAGATTTTTTCCCCTGTGCCCCTAAGGTGAGTACATTGCAGCGACGTAGACCCATCAACTGGGATTGGTCAGCTTGGCCGTGGCTTGGTAGCCCTACTCATTTCCAGGTTCTCTTTCTCCGTGAACAACATGAAATCAATAATGCCCATCACTCTCTCATATGTTATGGGTTGGCTGTGTTCTCCCCGTCCTGTGTGTTGTCTTTTTTCCCCTTTCCCCTGTTGTCTGTCTGTGTTGTGTTTGTCTTCACCTGAAGTTGAGAGGCGTGGCTATGGAGGATCTGGGTCAAGGGGCGTGGCCATTCACTCCTGCACAGTTTCCACACAGCTGCAGCTCATTCCATTTCTCACCTCAGCAGTATATCTACCCGGGCTGTTCACCTGTTGGTCGCCAGATTGTTAAACTACTCTCGTGGTAACTTGGCGCTGTGTAGCCTGCTTGTGATTCCTAGTATTCTGTTTAATCCTGTTGTCCTTTGTTCAGATCCTGCTCTGAAACTGCTGCTTACCTGCAACTTACCTGTGCGACCTGCTTGCTGCCTCCTGTTGAGCCATTGCTCCGCCATTTCTGCTGTGCTGCCGACTTCCACCCTGCACTGCTCGCTCAGATATTCCTCTGGATTTCTCTCGGTGAGTCAAGACTGGATTCTCTCAGACTGTCTGCTCCGAGTCTCAGTTCTGCCTGGGATTCCTCACTCCCTGCCTGCCTCGAGCTTCATTACCATCCAGAAGCTACACAGCTCTAACATCCCCTCTTTGCTCATTTAAGACTGACTGACTGTTCAAATAAACACATCTAACTGCTATCTGCCTCCGTGTGTGTTGTCTCCGTGTTTTGGGTCAAACGGCAAACTTAACACTCTCTTGCTCTGCTACACACTGCCCACAAGTCAAGTCAAGTGGGTTTTATTGTCATTTCAACCATATACACTGTATATAGTGAGACGAAACGTTTCACCATATATCAAATGGTGTTACACGCTGAGCACGCTGAACACGCCGTTACATTTAAAATATATAAAAACGACATTGGAGACAGGCTACATTTAGTGCACACACATTATAGATTATACATAAAGTGCAATTACTACTTAAAGTAGGGCATAGATAGATACTTTATTCATCCCGAAGGAAATGTTAGGCATCCAGTAGCTTAGACAACCATAACACAAAAAAGCACACATATCTCATATACATAAAAATCACTCACAGAAATGTAAAGAGTTAGAGGTGCTATAGTAGAGTGTGTTTGCAATGGTGGTGGTGCAAATGTGAACAGTGCAGTGATTGAACAGTGCATTAGCTTATTATTAAATATTAACTATGACTATGAAAAGACAAGAATGTAAACATTATAGAATTGCTTGACAAACAAGAAAAGAAATAATATACGTTAAGAACTATAACAGGGAATAAGTTATAAGATGTAGATGTTATGACCACAGTCCAGATTGTGTAGGAGGGCTAATATCCTATAAGACAGTCAGGTGTACAGCAGACAAAGTGATATAATGGTGGTAGGGGCTGAGAGAGACAGGCACATGCTGAAAAGTCCATTTCTCCCCTCCCCCTTTGTGTGGTATTGAAGAGTTAGATGGCCCTGGGAACAAAGGACCTCCTCAACCTGTCTGTTGAGCCTGACCGTGACAGAAGTCTGCAATTGAACATGCTCCTTTGTTTAATGAACGTGCTGTGTAGTGGGTGGTGGTCATTGTCCATGATCGCCAGCATCCCACTCATGGTCCGTTTCTCTGCAGTTGTTGTGAGTGACTCCAGCTCAATGCCAACAACAGAGCCAGCTTTCCTTTCTTTACCAGCCTGTTCAGTCGCCCAGCATCTCTCTTCTTAATGCTGCCTCCCCAGCACACCACAGCATAAAACAGGACACTGGCAATGACTGACTGGTAAAACATCCAGAGGAGCTTACTGCAGACATTGAATGACCGCAGCCTCCTCAGGAAGTAAAGCCGACTCTGCCCTTTCCGATACAGCGCATCTATGTTGGCTGACCAGTCCAGTTTATTGTCCATGTGTACCCCCAGGTACTTAAATGTGCTGACTGCCTCCACATTGACCCCTTCAATGGAGACTGGTGGAAAATGTGGCTTAGATCTCCTGAAATCCACCACCAACTCCTTGGTCTTTGTTGAGTTCAGCTGCAGATGGTTGAGCCTGCACCATTGCACAAAGTCATCCACCAGGTTCCTGTACTCGTCCTCCTGTCAATCCCTGATACACCCCACAATTGCAGTGCTGTCCAAAAACGTCTGCATGTGGCATGACTCAGAGTTGTAGCTGAAGTCAGAAGTGTACAGGGTGAACAGGAACGGTGAAAGCACAGTCCCCTGAGGCGCTCCGGTGCTGCAGATCACATCAGAGTCTCTGAGAAACAGTCCTTCAGCCTGACGAACTGTGGTCTGTCCATCAGGTAGTTTGTTATCCAGGATACCAGGTGAGCATCAACCCCCATCTGCACAAGCTTGTCTCTCAATCTGACAAGCTGAATGGTGTTAAAGGCGCTAGAGAAATCAAAGAACATGATTCTCACAGCACTTTTCTCCTTGTCCAGATGAGATTGCACTCTGTGCAGTAGGTATATGACGGCATCCTCCATGCCCATCTTCTCCTAGTATGTGTCTCCTCAAGATGTGCTCAAGGGTTCCCTTTCTCTGGCACAGGACACATCCTGGTGTATCGATCAGACCCCAAGTGTGCAGGTTGGACGGGCTGGGGAGGACGTCATAGACCAGGAACTTGATGCGGTGTGTCAGCCCACGTGATCTTCCTCTCCACAGCTTGTTCCCATCTAGTCCAGGCACCCTGACGTGCTATTCCCATTGCTTTGCTGGACCTCTCCTCCTCCACCGCCACCCTCACCTCGCCTTGAACTAGCTGCCTCTGCTCCTTCCCCCTAGCCTTGTCGAACCGGGGCCCTTGAAAGGTTCCTAGCCCAGCCCTTCCTCTGGCCACTGCTCCCACCAGGACACCATGGCGCAGCCGTGACTCTGCCTGGTCTACTGTCACCTCTGCCCTCCATTTCCTGCCAGTCTTGACCTCTACCCCTGCCCCAGAGACTTTGGGGTCCATAGACTCACGGAAGTGCAACACCTCTCTTGCGCGCAAGACCTTGAACTCTTTGATGGATTTTAGCAGGAGCTGCAGCTTGCAAGTGTTTCCATAAAGGGCAATGCTGCTTAAGCTCCTCGGGAGTCCCAGCCATCTCCTTAGGTAGCGGCTGACTCTCCTTTCCAGTTCTGAGGTGGTGGAAATCGGAAACTCATACAGGAGCAAAGGCCACAGTATCCTTGGTAGAATCCCATGTTGGTACACCCATGCCTTAAATTTCCCAGGGAGCCCAGTTTTGTCGACATTCTTCAGAAACCTCACCAACTCTTCGCAGGTGTTTTTGATGGATGTTGTATCACTGAGGCTGCTGTCGAAGATCTTTTCCAGGCTTTTCACTGGTTTTTCAGACAGGGTCGGGATTTGAGTTCCTGAGATGGTAAAACGATACTTCTCCACCATCCTGCCCTTCTTTAGCACTAATAGGGATGTAACGATTACCGTTGTAATGGTTAACCACGGTAAAAATGTTGATTATAACAATTACCATTTCCATTTAAAATATCATTATTATCACAGTGGATAACCACGATGTGGAAACCGCGTGTTCCCAGCTTCATTATTTTCTGTATATTTCCTGCTTTTGTTGATTAGTCTGTATTGTGTATGTTTTGGTTATCCCTGTATTCAATTCAATTTCAATTCAATTCAATTTTATTTATAGTGTCAAATCATAACAAGAATTATCTCAGGACACTGTACAGATAGAGTGTAGGTCTAGACCACACTCTGTAATTTCCAAGGACCCAACAATTCCAGTGATTCCCCAAGAGCATGCATGAATGTGTAAGTGCGACAGTGGCAAGGAAAAACTCCCTTTTAGGAAGAAACCTCGGACAGACCCAGGCTCTTGGTAGGCGGTGTCTGACGGGACAGACCCAGGCTCTTGGTAGACGGTGTCTGACGGGACAGACCCAGGCTCTTGGTAGGCGGTGTCTGACGGGACAGACCCAGGCTCTTGGTAGGCGGTGTCTGACGATGCCGGTTGGGGGTTTGATGAACAATGGCAATAAAAAGTCACAATTAAGATAATGACTAGAGTAATTGTAATAGTTCATGGTATCGTAGAGCACATCATGGCGTAACAGGGCGTTGGCCGGACATAGTAAGTCGACGCCGGGCATTGCAGGGTGTAATGGGGCACAGCAGGTCGTAGGGCAGGACCACGGCGACAGCTGCCACCATGATGTAGGTGCCATCATGATCCAAGATGATGGTGCTGGGGGAACAAAGAACATACGGACTCCGGGGAAGCTCCCCGGAGCTAGGTTAATAACAAGCATTTCTGGAACATGAATACACACAGTTGGAAAGAGAGAGGAGAGAGGAGCTCAGTGTGTCAAAGGAGGTGCCCCGGTAGTCTAGAACTATAACCGCATAGGGAGGCTGTGTTCGACGATTGTGACTACACACCTTCCCCCGCCGGTCTAGGCTAACGCTGCGACACCTTACTGCCTAAGTATGCGTAAGCTTTCTATGGGGAGAAGCAGTGATAGGATGGGGGTGCGCCATGACTGAGGCTACACACCTTCCCCCGCCGGTCCAGGCGAATGCTGCAACTCCTAACTTCCTAACTATAAGCTTTATCGAAGAGGAGAGTTTTACGTTTACTCTTAAAAGTGGTGACGGTGTCTGCCTCCCGAACCCAGACTGGGAGCTGGTTCCACAGGAGAGGAGCCTGATAGCTGAAGGCTCTGGCTCCCATTCTACTTTTAGAGACTCTGGGAACCACAAGTAACTCTGCATTCTGGGAGCGTAGTGCTCTAGTTGGACAATAAGGTACTAAGAGCTCTCCAAGATATGAAGGTGCTTGACCATTTAAAGCTTTGTAGGTCAGGAGAAGGATTTTAAATTCAATCCTGGATTTTACAGGAAGCCAATGCAGAGAAGCTGATACAGGAGAAATATGATCTCTTTTCTTAGTTCTTGTCAGAACACGCGCTGCAGCATTCTGGATCAGCTGGAGAGTCTTAAGAGTTTTATTTGAGCATCCTGATAATAGGGAATTACAGTAGTCCAGCCTGGAAGTAACAAATGCATGGACTAGTTTTTCAGCATTGTTTTGAGACAGGATGTTCCTAATTTTGGTAATATTACGAAGGTGGAAAAAAGCTGTTCTTGAGGTTTGTTTTAAGTGGGCGTTAAAGGATAAATCCTGATCAAAAATAACTCCTAGATTTCTGACAGTATTGCTGGAGGCCATGACAATGCCGTCCAGAGTAATTATATCTTCGGATAATGAAGTTCGGAGATGTTTAGCGCCCAGCACAATAACCTCAGTTTTGTTCGAGTTCAACTTCAGGAAATTGTTGGTCATCCATGATTTTATATCTTTAATGCACACTTGCAGTTTAGCTAACTGACTGGTTTCGTCTGGCTTGATTGATAAGTATAATTGGGTGTCATCCGCATAACAGTGAAAGTTAATTGAGTGTTTCCTAATAATATTGCCTAGAGGAAGCATATACAAGGAGAATAGAATTGGTCCAAGCACTGAGCCTTGAGGAACCCCATGGCTAACTTTAGCGTACCTGGAGGATTTATCGTTGATATTAACAAAGTGAGATTGATCAGAGAAATAGGACTTAAACCAGCTTAGTGCGATTCCTTTAATGCCAACTAAGTGTTCCAGTCTCTGTAGAAGGATTGTATGGTCAATAGTGTCAAATGCAGCACTAAGATCTAATAACACAAGTATGGAGACGAGTCCTTTGTCAGCAGCAGTTAGAAAGTCGTTTGTAATTTTCACCAGTGCCGTCTCTGTGCTATGATGCTTTCTAAATCCTGACTGAAAGTCCTCAAATAGACTATTCCTATGTAGAAAGTCACATAACTGATTAGCGACTACCTTCTCAAGGATCTTGGAGAGAAAGGGAAGGTTAGATATAGGTCTATAGTTGGCTAAGACCTCAGGATCGAGGGTGGGTTTTTTCAGAAGAGGTTTTATCACAGCTATTTTAAATGACTGCGGTACATAACCTGTTAATAAAGACATATTGATAATATCTAGTAATGAAGTGTTCACCACGGGTAACGCTTCTTTAAGTAGCCTCGTTGGGATGGGGTCTAAGAGACAGGTAGAAGGCTTTGCTGAAGAGACCTTTAGCATTAATTGTTGAAGGTCTATAGGAAAAAAGGAGTCAAAGTATATGTCAGGTCTTATCATTATTTCTAGCACTCCTGTATCAAAAGGTGAACCATTAGAAGTTGAGGGCAAAAGGTGATGAATTCCATCCCTAATTGTTATGATTTTATCATTAAAGAAACTCATGAAGTCGTCACTACTAAGAGCTAGGGGAATAGATGGCTCAGTAGAGCTGTGACTACCTGTCAGCCTGGCTACAGTGCTGAAAAGAAACCTTGGGTTGTTCTTATTTTCTTCTATTAATGATGAGTAATAGTCTGATCTGGCATTTCTGAGGGCCCTCCTATAGGTTTTTAAACTGTCTTGCCAATCTAAACGAGATTCTTCTAGTTTGGAGAAACGCCATTTAGTTTCAAGTTCTCCCTCATGTTTAGTGTTGGTCAAGTGTCTGTGTTTAGGTCATTTCATGTTTCCTGTCGGTTTGTTCCTGTTTCCTGTTTTATTTTGATAATCTGTGTCCGATCTTGTCTTGTCTAGTTTTACTATGTTTTCCCGCCTTCGTTGATTGTCCTGCCCCACCCTGATGTGTTTCACCTGTTGTGTCACCTGTCCCTCATTAGTTCATTACCTCATGTATTTAACCCCTGTGTTCCCGTTGTCGCGTGTCAGATTGTTTTGCCTGTTTCCGCCCTCATGTATGTTCCCGTGCCGTCAGCCTGTGTACCTTTTGTAGCCCTCTGCATCTCGCTCCTTTGTTTTTTCAGCCTCTGTTCTGCTGTGTTTTTGTTTTAATAAAATCTACGAGCTCACACCATCTCTTGCCTGCCTCTCTCTGCGTTTGGGTCCACTATCTCCTGCTCACCGCAACACATAGTAACAATTGCTCTCTCTCCTGAGATGATTGACCAATCAGTAACGAGAGTCATCGCTTTAAAGGGGACAGAACAGCTGTAAATGGACTTTTTTCTTTATCATTCCTTTCCCGTTTTCGGACTTGTTGAAGTCATGTGTGTAGCCCAGAACGTAAGTTAAAACTATTCTGTAGCTTGCTAAACTGTCATGGCTTTTACTGCCTCGTTATCTGTGTAAACATTTAAGCTACGTTTATTCATATTTCATTAAGTGTTCTGCTACGATGTGGATTAAGTTTTGCCCGTGTTAGCCTACGACATAACATTTATTTGGAGAGAGAGAGATATATTATCGCCTTGATAATACTGTATTTCTTATTGCATAGCTGATAGATGTGCGGATTGTTTAATATTACTTGTGCAGACACCTGTTGATATTCAGGTTGTGTTAGGGCGATTTGCTACCAACGTGCAATCACCAGTAAACAGATAGCACTGTGGAGCCACATGCTTAGCTATTAAAGGTGTATTATTTCCTCCGTTATGGATATGTATGCTGTAATAGATGTGGCTTATTCTCAGTTTGTGTTACTGAGCAATATGTTACATTTATGTTAATCATTACAGAGTAATTAAGGTAATTCTTAGTATTGTTTCTTGTTATATGCTGGTGGCTATAACATTTAGTTTTGGTAAATAATGTTCATAGTAAGTCAGATGCTTATTAATGTGCATTATTTTTTGCTTATATTTCAAAACCACATCCAACTTCACATGTAACGTCAAATACAACTTCATAGTTAACTTCATGTTCGAGTTGTAAATAAATCTTCCTGGATCTCAAAGTCAGACATCTCTTTTTTTATATCATTATTTTTATTATTTCCATCAAGAAGCAAGTCAGACAAAGTCAGACATCTCTGGTTCAAGATCTTACCGGACACCCTACAGCGGGCCTGTAGGGTGTCCGGTAAGCCTATTGCCTACATTTTTGTAATATAATAAACATAGTTACACTTTTTGAAACTATTTCAGCTTTTGTTGGCCTATCAGTGCTTTCTGAACATATTGAACACACTTTTAAAAATACCGCAATAATACCGAAAACCGTGATAATTTTGGTCACTATAACCGTGAGGTTAAATTTTCATACCGTTACATCCCTAAGCACTAAATATCTGGATTTGGCTAGCTTGAATGACATTCTGGCCCATTCAATCAGTCTCTCCAGACCCTTCAGGATCCATCTGGCTCCAGGCACTGACTCCGTCACTGTGAGGTCATCCATAAAGGCACGGATTGGTGGTTGCCATGTTCCAGTCTTGTGTTCCTGATCTCATTGGGTGTTTTGGGTCTTCTTCCCCTCCTTCAGGCAACCCAGGTGAATAAGCACTGTCTATTTATTATTAACTGCTGAACCACGTTTGATGATGGTTCAGGCATGCATATATTACCAAAGAGGTCTGCAGGGCTCAAGGGTTCAAGTCGGACCAACAAGAATATTTGGCAACAGACAAAAGAAAAACGTCTGGAGTCAGAGTCCAGACTCAAGTACAACAGCCCTGCTGATGGAAATACATTTTTTTTTTTAAACTGGCCCAGTGTGTGGGGTTGCTGCATTGTAATCAAAGTATTCTAAAAATTACAGTATTCCCGCTTCACAATAAAAGCTTGAAACGGTTGTATGCTTTTAATGTGAAGCAGCAGAATACGGTAAACAGTGAGGCAGATGCCAAATAAATATTAAACATGTATTAAACACTGTCTCACTCCGTCTCCTCTTCTCTCTCTGGTTCTCTTTTCCTTCTTTTGTTCAAAAACAAAAGTGTGTGTGTGTGTGTGTGTGTGTGTGTGTGTGTGTGTGTGTGTGTGTGTGTGTGTGTGTGTGTGGTTGTCTTTGGGTCATACTTTGATCATGCTTTGGCCTGGGAGAAGTGGATGGACGACCCCAACGTCATGATTGTCACCTATGAAGAGCTCAAACAGGTACACATCACACACTCATTGTTTCTTTGTGCCTGATAGAAAGTTGTAGCTTTTTAAATGTATAACATTACATAAGGTATATTATGTTTAAAGTGCTCATATTATGCTCATTTTCAGGTTCATAATTGTATTTTGAGGTTGTACCAGAATAGGTTTACATGGTTTAATTTTTAAAAAACACCATATTTTTGTTGTACTGCACATTGCTGCAGCTCCTCTTTTCACCCTGTGTTCAGGTCTCTGTTTTAGCTCCAGAGTGAGACCTCTCACTGCTGTAACATCTTTGTTGGCAGTCACACATGCTCAGTAGCTAGGTAAGACCACATGCTCAGTAGCTAGGTAAGACCACATGCTCAGTAGCTAGGTAAGATCACATGCTCAGTAGCTAGGTAAGACCACATGCTCAGTAGCTAGGTAAGACCACATGCTCAGTAGCTAGGTAAGACCACATGCTCAGTAGCTAGGTAAGACCACATGCTCAGTAGCTAGGTAAGATCACATGCTCAGTAGCTAGGTAAGAACACATGCTCAGTAGCTAGGTAAGACCACATGCTCAGTAGCTAGGTAAGACCACATGCTCAGTAGCTAGGTAAGAACACATGCTCAGTAGCTAGGTAAGGATTAAATAAGCTAGCTAGCTGTTTCTCCAACTTCAGTAGTACAAGGCAGGATTAGCCGGGAGACTTCTTCTAAACGAGGGCGCACTTCCAACTTTGTGTGGAATACCTGCAGAACAGGGACATGGAAGTAGTTCTATACAATGTATTTTGTAGATTAGGGTGAATTTGTGTGTGTTGTAGCAGTGTTTTGCCATTGAGAACGAGCTAGCATGCTAGCGCTAGCATGCTAACGGTTAGCCCCCTAGGCCCCTCGTCTCGGCTAGTGACGTAGAAAGCCCTGCAGATTTTGACCAGCTCACCCGGAGACTGAAGGCAGGACACATTCAGAAACCGTACCTCACTCTAAACAGCATGGATGTTTTTTTTTCAAAGTTTGTATGCGTGTGGAAGCACCAGAGACACAAAATAACACCCCAAATCCCAGAAAAAGGTTGTTTTTTTCATAATATGGGCACTTTAAAGGTCATGTTAACAGTTAATTTCTATGAAAAATGATCCTGCAGAAAGTTAAACCTTGCTGCATGGAGACAACCAGTCCCAGTCAACATTGAGTAGAAGTGTCCGTCTGTAACGGCTCTGATTCTGCTTCCTGTCCTGCAGGACCTGAGCGAGGGCGTGCGTCAGATCTCCACCTTCTTCGGCTTCAGCCTGACGGAGGCTCAGGTGCAGCAGATCACAGAGGGGAGCACCTTCTCCGCCATGAAGGAGAACTACACCAACATGGTCACGGGAAACATTGTTTTCAGAAAAGGTGCTTCAAATAATTAGTTTCACTACAACAAATCATTTAGTTTTCACTCAAATGAACCGTTTTATCCGCAGGATGCATTGGTTTTAAACTAAACTGAAATTTGCGTATTTACTGCACATACAGTGCATACAGCAGCTCTCATTGTGGGGCATGCAGTAATAAATACATGGAATACATACGAAGTACGGTGCATTACTTTTTGTAGCTATATGTACGAGTGGTTCATGAGAACAACCTGCATTTACCGTGACTGCATGATTTATTTGGCCTTTATATCTTAAAACATGAGATTGATGTTAACCTTTGAGTGGTTCAGATACATAATATAACTTTGTCACTTTGAGAATGCAGTTTTTTTACAATCGCTTTGCTACTAATTTCAGAACCTTGACGTCATTTTTCAAAACTCTAGACACAAAACTCACAACGATCATCACTTGTAACACAGGCTGTCCAATGTTCAAAACATTGCATTGTGCATTCATATCTTTAAAGAAATTTTGCACTTGCACAATCATTGGTTCAAAAAACTAATTTATGGTGAAATACCATTTAAACGTTACCTTAGATCAGCCACACACAAGCTACCCATAGTTCCACTGGGTCATCGTTCGTACAATCATTAAATATAGTAGTACAAAATAGGTGATACATGTTTCATTATGGTACTAGATGTAAAGACTTCCCTGTAAAAGTACTGCAGTAGTAGAGAGAATACTGCAGACCTGTGTGTGTGTGTGTGTGTGTGTGTGTGTGTGTGTGTGTGTGTGTGTGTGTGTGTGTGTGTGTGTGTGTGTGTGTGTGTGTGTGTGTGTGTGTGTGTGTGTATATATATATATGAATATGTGTATATATATCTCAATCATCAGTAACATGTTGGCAGAATTGGACAAGCAATTCCAAGGGCCTGCATGCATACAGTGCAGTACTGTCAATACTGTAAATAGTCTGAAAGGTGGTACATGGGAGCATAGAAACAGTGTCTGATACAGTAAACAGTAGTACATTACAGTAAAGAATGATGATGAAATATTACATCCATAGATCATGTAGTCTAATTGGTTCATGCTCCACACTAATGGGTGACAATGAATCTCTTTATCTTGAAACTTTCATGATCTAAACATGGAATATTGTTTGTCTGTTTCCATACAACTATTCATTAAGAGTAATGCAACAGTTACTTATCATTTTGAGCAGTTGTATCAATTGATAGTTAGATGATTGTAATGAAATGAATAGACAATCATCTGAAATGTAATGTGTGAATTGCCTTTTGAAATAGTAGGACTTTGATGTTAAGTTGTGTCATATTGAACAGGGGATCTTGGTTAAATGAACAAATGATCTTTGGTTTATGTGTATTGTATCCAAGCAATTGAAAAAAGTGTATTTTGATCATTGGTTGTGAGTTTTGTGTCTAGAGTTTTGAAAAATTACGTCAAGGTTCTGAAATTAGAGCCAAAGTGATTGTAAAAAACTGTAACATCCAAGAGACCATCAAAGGGTTAAACTCCGAGATATTTTTGTCCCCGAGCAGGCGAGGTCGGGGACTGGAAGAACCTCTTCACACCAGAACAGAGCCGAGAGATGGATGAAGCCTTCAACAAACACCTGGCAGGAACCAGGCTGGGAGACAAACTCAACTACCAGCTGTACTGTCAGTAGTTCCCCTCTGTAAGATCCTTTGACTCTGGCATGGACCCAGCAGTCAAGGAACACAGGGACACAGCTTTAAAGATAAAAAATGTCAGCAAACCAATAAAATGCTAATAAAGTAATTTAAAACCAAATAAACTAATATCTTTAGAATGAATTGATCCCATTTCTGTGTCTGTAGCTATTGAGGAGGAGAAAGTCAGGGGGGCAAGCTGGAGAGTGGGGGTGTGGCCTTGACGAACTGCCACTTTGCTTGTGTGAAAGCCATGATGTCTCTTTCTCTCTCATGGGTGGGCCACATTCTCTGGGCGGGCAAAGCAGAGAAAGGGGAGGTAGCCTTTCCCCTTATGACGTCATAAAGGGAAGATTCCAGATCGGCCCATCTGAGCTTTCATTTTCTCAAAGGCAGAGCAGGATACCCAGGGCTCGGTTTACACCTATCACCATTTCTAGCCACTGGGGGACCATAGGCAGGCTGGGGGAACGCATATTAATGTTAAAATAACTAATAAAGTGAAATGTTCACGCCATGGGACCTTTAAAGACTTATGTACTAAAAAGGCCACTGGGCCAGATGGAATATCTGCATTCCTGCTAAAGGTATGTGCAGAGGAGCTGACACATGCATGGTGCCCAATCTTTCAAAAATCAGTAGACTCACAAGCCATACCCACCCTGTGGAAGAAATCAGTAATTACACCTGTACCTAAAAAACCTTGCCCAAAGCTGAATAATGATTTCAGGCCTGTGGCACTGCCATCCATTGTCATGAAATGTCTTGAGAGGATAATGGTACCATTTCTTAAGCAAGATGTTGGTGTGCTTTTAGATTCTTTTCAGTTTGCTTATAGGCAGGGGCAGGTGATGCCATTAACAGCATTCCACATCTGGTCAGTAAACACCTTGAGGACCCCAAGGTCTATGCACGCATTTTGGTTCAGCTTTTAGTGTAGTTCAGCCTCACATGCTCATCCAGAAACTGAAACACATGAATGTTCTTTCATTCTCAACTGGTATTTAACTTTTTTAACAAACCATACTCAACAGGTCAGAGTGAATAATGCTCTCACGGAGCCCAGGTCAATCAGCACTGTTGCCCCTCAGGGCTGTGTCAGCTCTCCAGTCCTCTTTACGCTGTATACTAACGACTGCACTAGACTCCACACTGACGATACTGATGATACAGCAATCCTCGGCCTTATGCACAAAGATAGAAGCCCTGCAGCGTATCATATGTAAATTGAGGAATTTGTCCCGTGGTGCGACGACAACTATCTTGTGCTAAATGTGACCAAGATTGAGGAGATGGTGTTTGGCCCAAAGGCCATATGCGACACCAGACCTGAAGTGATCAACAACTTACCCATTACTCAGGATAGCTCTTACAAGTACCTTGGTGTACATATCGATAATGCGCTTGGCGGGAAGGACCACGTGAATACTCTCTGTTCCAGACTTCAACAGAGGATGCATTTTCTACGAAGATTTAGAGTGTATGGAGTCAAACAAAAATGTATGTTGTTCTATCATACAATAGAGTATTCTAAAATACGGTATCACAGCCTGGTATGGTAACGTGACAGTACAGTCCAAATCACAGATCACCCGTCAGATACAGACAACTATGAAGATAATGTGGGTCAAAAACCATCTGTCCCAGAGCAGCCTCTAGCTCACCCAGTAAGAGCATTTGCCCCATGTAGACTCAGTCCTGCAGTGGCTCGGGTTTGAATCCGACCTGCGGCCCTTTGCTGCATGTCATCCCCCATCTCTCTCCCCCTTTCACATCTATCCACTGTCATTATAATAAAGAGAAAAGCCCCAAAAAACAATCTTTAAAAAAACAAAAACATCTGTCCCCCCCAGATAATTTATTATCTGTTATATGACAGGCACATAATAAAGTTTCCGATCCGACCAACATACTTCACCCAGAATTTCAGCTTTTACCCTCTGGTAGAAGATTCAGGGTTCCTAAATGCAGGCTAAACCGATATAAACACTAATTTGTGCCTATGTCCATTAAGCTTATCAACACTAACATGTAGGCTGGCTGGGTTGTGCACTATGTCATGCCACGCCTATGAGACCGCCCCTGAGACCGCACCTGAGACCTCCCCAGAGACTTTGACGGTCTCCGGCGCCCCTGAGACTGTCCCCTGAGACCGCCCCTGACACTTTGCCAGTCTCTGGCACCCATGAGGCCTCCCCAATGACTGAGACCGGCCCAGAGACTTTGCCCATGTCGGTCCGACCGACTCCTGCCCCTCGTGTCCTGTCGCCTGTCAGGCCGACTCCTGTCCCTCGTGCCCTGTCGGCGGTCAGACCCACTCCTGCCCCTCGTGTCCTGTTGGCACCCCAGTCAACCTCTGTCCCCGTTGCCTGGCCACGTGACTCCAACCCTGCTGACCCTCCGCCGGACTCCAGCCCAGCTGACCCACCGCCAGGCCCCAGCCCAGCTGACCCGTCGCCTGGTCCTGGCCCAGCTGCCCCTTCGCCTGTGCAGCCTCCCAAGGGGCTCCGCCTTGGCCGACCTGCTTGGCCCCCGGAGGGGCGCTGCCCTCGTTGTCCTGTTTGGCCACCAGAAGGGATCCTAGATGTCCCTTCACCTGCAGCTGTATTCAAGCACAGAGTATAACCAGATCAGAGGAGTTCAATAAAATGAGTGAAACGATCGGGAATGAGGTTGAAAGTCGTAGTTTTATAATGAATGGAAGTCTCAGGTTATATTCTGAGTGTATTTACATAATCTTGAACTATAACAGATGATTATAGCTTTATTAATATGCATTTATAGCCCACTACTACTTCTTCTACTAAAACTAATACTATTACTACCACCAATAGCTATAATAAATAAACAAACTTACAAGGTTCAGAGAGAGGTAAACCTGGGGGATCAGCTAAGCTTTCTTCAGGACGTGGGGGTCTGCAAACATTTCTGGAATGCATCTGGACATTTTAAAATATAAAATAATATTAGCATAACATAACACCACTCATCACCAACACCATTACATTATTTACTACGTGTATTCACATGTATCTACTATTACATGACCGTATATACAATCCAGGCAATGTACTATGTGGAATGCATGTAGCAGATTCTACATTAAGATAGAATTACAATAGAATTTGTCAGCAAAATCTTTCAAAAGCCTGTTGTTTCCCAAGCATGCCATTGCCACAGGTTTCCACCTCTTAGCACCATCACTATGTTTACTCTGATTACTTTGAATGTTTAACTACCTAGCTGGAAGGCTAGACAAATGTTAAATGAGAAGAGAGAAAACACTAGCTGGGCTACTCCTTAAAACAGTCTGGCTAACAAGGCTAACACTAGGTTTTTATTTTCCTTTTTTAAAAACGATTTTGTTGCTTGTGAAAGACAGCTTGTGGATTAAGCTATGTAAACGATAGCCCACAACCAAAGTGTTTATCCAAAGCATCCTATGTGTGACATAGTTAAAATTAACTTAAAGCTACGTGTCAACTTATGTCTGTCTGTCTAGCCAAATAATCACAAATTCAATACAGGAATTTATTTTACCTTATAATTATTACTTAGGTAGCCTATCTTTGAAGTAAAAAAATTTAATTCTACAATGGGAGGGAAAAAGATCGATAAAGAATTCTCAAAGAAGGCTGGCTGTCCCAGGACCAGGCCAGCTCAGCGGCGTCTTTCTCCCGTCGCGTCCTGCTGTCTGTCCTACCTACACCGGCCCCCGCACACCCTGTCCCACCTACACCGGCCCCCTGCACACCATGTCCCCCCCTCCCCTTCTACCTGCCTGTACACTGTGCGCAGAGCTGCTGCACATGAGGAGCGAGGGGAGAGGCTGCTCCTCTGTCACAGAACAGGAGACTGTTTTGGCGGCTACAGGAGAGAAATACCTCGCGTGCTCGCTGGACAATACTGCCGACTTTTCTACAGAAAGTCGCCAGATTTGTCGCTAGTCGCTTTTTTGAAAAAAAGTCGCTAAGGGGGTCTGAAAAGTCTCTAAATATAGCGACAAAGTCGCTAAGTTGGCAATACTGTAGCTAGCTACCAGCAATGAAACGTCAGCCACAAACTGCACTGTCACACAAAACACAGTTTGGATTTAGAACTAATGTCTTTGATGAAATACATACCTCTATACTGGGCTTTCTTCTCCTCTTCTTTCCTTCGTTTTCGTCCCTGTGCACCAGAGAGCTTGGACCTTTTCATTTTGAGAGAACATTCTAAATAACGTTAGCTAGGGATGCACCGAAATGAAAATTCTTCGCCGAAACCGAAAACCGAAAAAGAGGAACCCAAGACCGAAAACCTAAACACCGAAAGAAATCATGCCAATTATTAGTACCATTGCATTTATGGCTATGACTGTGTACTAACTTTGCTAAAATCAAGGCATTGCAATTGTATAAATTAATATTAAAGTATCAAAGAATAAATCAATTACAAATTATGCAAATATTTATTTAGCACAGTATAAAATACAATTCAAACTAATGTTTAACTTGACCCCACTCATGTGTACATTAATTAAATAATAATGTACAGGCCTACTGGCCTGCAGAAAGGTTTTAAAATTAAATGTTCTATCATAAAAAACAAAAACAAAGTGCATTTAGGTCAAGGGCATTTTAAATTTTTGTCTGTACTACTACAAGAAAGTGCATTCAGAACAAGTGCAACTGCTTAAAGATACAACAATATTTTCTCTGTAGGCCTTCAACATAATAGTGCATCAAAACAAAGACTGCCATAGCCCATATGTTAACTGTAAAACTTTAACAAATGCACCAAGAATTGCTCAATTGCAGATGTGCAAAGTGGATAATAAATATTTAAACACTAGACAAGCCCATTCTACTTCTTGAGGTAAAGTGGCAGGTTTTTCTTGATGAAGAGTAGCTTCTCTGCTTCATCACAGTGAAGTCTGTTCCTCTTCTCATCAAGAACATGTGCTGCTGCACTGAACAGTCTCTTGCTGTCAGTGCTTGTGCACGGAGCAGACAAGTACTTGCGTGCCATCTTTGCCAGGTCAGGAAATCGGCCGTGATTACTTCTCCAGTAAGCAAGAGGGTTATCACTTCTGGGGATGGGGACTTCAGACAGATAATCATCTAGCTGTTGAGCAGTTGAGCTTGTCATCTGCCTGACATTTGAGAACGATTTGAGAGAGTGTATTTAAATAGGGCCAGTGCATAAATAAACATTTTTATCAAATTAAAAAAATATCTAGCAGAAATATGGCTACAATCTGATAGTCACATACAGTACATAGTAGCCTAAGAACAGAATAGCTTACCTATTATTATTATTATTATTATTATTATTATTATTATTATTATTATTATTATTATTATTTAAGGCACTTTCTTGCAGGAGTTCACTGAACATATCAGACAACGAGGGTGCATGCTCCTCATCTGGTGCAGAGAGACAAGTCTTATTTTCTGCGCTCTGATCTCCTTCTCCTGCGCTGGGCGCTGCTCCGTGCGCTGCTCCGTCTCCGTCTCCACGCGGGTTCTCCACATCCATCGCGGCCTGGATCATTTCTCGTGCGCGCTGCTTTATTTCCGCATCCAAGTAATGGTCTTTATAACGCAGATCAAGTACAGTCGCGATGAAGTGCAGAGGATCCGAATAGATCTCACTGAAACGTGTGCTGACAGACTCTAAGAGTGTGTCCGTGGTCCGTCTCAACCTCTTTGCTTAGGAGACGCTTTAGGAATAACGTCCGCTACAGATGCATCAGATGAGCTGATCTCTTTAGTTAGCTGCTCAAAGGGGGCAAAGAAGAGAGATAATGTTCTCTATTAAGACCCACTGGTGTGAAGTGAATGTCGCGGGGAGCTCGTGGTCTGTGCTATATGCAGCCAAGACTCGCTTTTGCGCAAAGAGGCTTTGCAACATGTAAAAAGTGCTGTTCCACCGTACTCACGTCTTGCTGGAACCGTTTTATTGGTGTTCCAAACTGATCTTCCATAGACTGCAAGCGGGAATAGGCCAGCTGAGAATGTTTAAAGTGGCCAACAATTTGTCTGCCTATAGCCAATACGTCTTTTACGCTGCGTTGAGACAACACTCCCTCATTCACAGCCAGATGTAGTGTGTGGGCCATGCACCGTATTCTCTTCAGCTGGCTGTCTTCTATCGCTTTTGTCATATTTCTTGCATTGTCACTGACAATGACATGCACTTTAGATTGGTCGATATGCCAGGTGTCGAACATATTGGCGAATGCATCAGAAATGGCTGCTGTTGTATGTGACCCTCGAAACTCTTTTGCAGCTGGAAATCAGCGTAGATCCATTGTGCGGTTAGACTGAGCATACTGGTAATGTTGACGTCTGAGCTCCATATGTCTGTCGTGAAACTGATTGCTGAAATATCTGCAGCTATATGCTCAGGGACGTGAGTTGCAACGACATTAAACAGCTCAGGCAAACACACCTCTGAGAAATGTCGTCTGCTCGGCAAGACAAAACGGGGCTCAATGTGCTCGATCAGCCTACGAAATCCCACATCTTCTACAACAGAGAATGGCTGATCTAAGGCAATGAATTCCATAATCTTTTGTGTAATGTCCTTTGCCGTGACACCATCACTGGGAAGAAATGTCCGCCACAGACGGAGTGGGCGTGCTCGGAGGCGTTTTCCTTTTCTGTGCCGCGCTCCTCTCATATTCAACGTAGCGATCGGAATGTTTGGATTTAAGATGATAAGTTAAACCCGACATGGAGAAAGTCTTTGCAGATGCACCCCCTCTTGAAATTTTGGCATTACATGATTTGCAAGTTGCTGTCCGTGGGTCTTTCTCAGATACACTGAAATACATCCACACCGCAGACATGTTGCTTCAGATAAGCACGTGCAGGTCGCGGTTTCTGTTTGCGTCATCACAACATTTCGGCCGTATTGTTTCGGTGATAAAAGTATTTCGGCTGAAGCTTTTCGGTGGCCGAATATTCGGTGCATCTCTAACGTTAGCTTGATCGAGTGTGCCCAGCACAGAATGAAGGAATAGCTACAGGCTAACCTACTGATATTATAGCTAGCTATTAAACAAATGTTTGGTTAGGAGTTTTAGCTACAGGCTAACTTACTGACAATATAGCTAGCTAGCAAACAGTACTGTAGCTCACGATACCGATGATGTCATGATACAGCAATTCTACAGTAATCAATATATTGCTAGACAATCCTAAAATAACATGTTACGATATCGGTGTAACAATACAGGTGTTTTGAAGGATGGCAGCCATGTTTTTTGACCAATCTTGCTCATTTATTGTAGACGTGTATGTCTGTCCTGCAATGCTGTAAACTAGAGGGCTGCATTGGGATTGGGTCCCGCCGGGTCCCGCGGGACCCAATACAAATCTCGCGGGAGCAGGCGGCTAAAATACACTGCGGGATCGGGATGTAGCCTGGAACCCCCCCACACCAGCAGAAACCATAGATATACATATACACTGACTGAGTATATACTGTATAGCCCATCTATGAGCAGACACCAGCGTGTCTGAGCCTCCCAGGACGGGGAGCTCCGAGCCAAGGCTCTGTCCACTGTACGCCTGCTCCCTCATCCTCGGCTCCTTCCTCCCCCTCTCTCCCTCTCCTCTCTCCCTCATCCTCGGCTCCTTCCTCCCCCTCTCTCCCTCTCCTCTCTCGCTCTCCTCTCTCCCTCATCCTCGGCTCCTTCCTCCCCCTCTCTCCCTCTCCTCTCTCCCTCATCCTCTGCTCCTTCCTCCCACTCTCTCCCTCTCCTCTCTCCCTCATCCTCTGCTCCTTCCTCCCCCTCTCTCCCTCTCCTCTCTCCCTTATCCTCTGCTCCTTCCTCCCCCTCTCTCCCTCTCCTCTCTCCCTCATCCTTGGCTCCTTCCTCCCCCTCTCTCCTTATCCTCTCTCCCTCATCCTCTGCTCCTTCCTCCCCCTCTCCTCTCTCCCTCATCCTTGGCTCCTTCCTCCCCCTCTCTCCCTCAACCTCTGCTCCTTCCTCCCCGTCTAACAGCAGTAAGCTCCTGCCTTCTTTGCCTGCATCTTCTCCCTATTAACCTATAAAATGACGTGTTTTCTCATGCAGGACAGGAGAAGACACAACATCAATGCATATTATTGTGCGGGCATACATTTTTTGTGGGTGCGGGCGGGAGTTGACATACACATTGCGGGAGCGGGCGGGAGTGTAACACACATGTTGCGGGTGCGGGTCAGAAATTCGCCAGGAGCGGGCGGGAGTGGGATGAAGAAAACAGTCCCGCGAAGGGCTCTACTGTAAACCAATTTTGGTGTTGATAGAATCAAAATATCTAAATGTCTATTAATTTGACTGTTGTACATTTGCAAACTTTTATTTTATTTTTGACTCTATGGTTGAACCCTAAACATGTAAGAGAACCTCTGAGAGATCCCACTCGTATCTCCTATCTGGTGAACATTGTAGGCCTACAGGCATCACTCATCAGTGTCTCTCTCACACACACACACACACACACACACACACACACACACACACACACACACACACACACACACACACACACACATACACACACATATGCACACACACACACATTTCCCTACAGGTGTGTTTACATACTCCTACACTACTTAAACATTCCTGGTTCAGTTGCTTCTGGATTATTGCCTCTGAGTTTGTGATCCGTGCAGCTTCACACTGTGCTGAATCAGGATGAACACCTGCGACTTTGTCACCTACATGCAGACCAGGAGGCAGATGCAGATGGAGATTAGGGACGAGGACAAGCTGTACAGGTCCAACGGGGTGTTGTACCCGCGCATGTTGTGCTCCGAGGAAAATTTTAAGGCTCTGCAGAACATCGAGGCCAGAGAGGATGACGTCATGCTGGTGGCTTACCCCAAATGTGGTGAGAGATTGAGATATGATAACAAAAATAAAAAATGAAATATGTTCAGACAGAGTTACAACCGTCCTTTGTTTAAAAAAACTAAAGATGAATCAAGTTTTTAAAGGGTCTCACGGGAACATTTAAGCTCTGACTCCCCCTTCACTGGTTGCCTTTAATGTTAATGATTGTGGTGAAAGTATGTTCCTTTAGCTTTAAGCAGAAGTGAAAGAAGTACTCAGCTCTCTTATTAATTAAAAGAAGTAGCCTAATACTACACGGTAGAAACGATTTGTTTCAAGTAAAATTCCTGCATTTAAAATTGTATTGAAGTAAAAGGAACAAAAGTATCAGCAGCATCTAAATAAACTTAAAGTGCTGAAAGTAAAAGTACTCATTGTGCAGATTAATATATATCATATTATTATGTTATAATTATTGATGATGCATTATTTTTTCATTGATCCTTTAATGTTTCAGCTGGTAAAGGTAGAGATCATTTTAAATACTGCTGGGTAGTTTGTGAATTCATGGTTTTCTGTAATATGTCTAATATGATTAGACACTGTAAATATAATTAGATTGAATTCATTTGTAAAGTAAGCAACTAAAGTTGTCAAAAAATGTGTTTACCCAGACTGATGTTTCCCTGATGTAACAGAAGTGTGTGTGTGTGTGTGTGTGTGTGTGTGTGTGTGTGTGTGTGTGTGTGTGTGTGTGTGTGTGTGTGTGTGTGTGTGTGTGTGTGCAGGTTTTAACTGGATGGTGGGGGTGTTCAGGAAGATCATTGCAGAGGCGACGGGAATGAAAATTGAATCCAACATGCCACCGGTGATCGAGTTTTTTGGACCGGACGTGGTAAAGGTACTGATTGGTTGTGTGTGTGTCAGTGGTGGAATGTAACTAAGTACATTTACTCAAGTGCTGTACTTAAAGCTATAGTGCATAGTTTCTGAGGAATTCTAAGTAATGACAACAAAACTGTCAGCGCGACCACATGATACAAGCCTTCAGAGATCACGCTCTTATCTAATCTTTTCTGATGGATCTAAATAACTAGGTTGATGATTGATCATATAATCATACTCGTGCTGATCATGTTTAATTGACAATAACAAAGCGTGTGATGAACAGCAGCATATAAAAGTATATTGTAATACATAAAGATGATCTCCCCCTTCAGGTCCTGGATGAGACGCCCTCTCCGAGGTTTCTGGCGACTCACCTGCTCCCTGACAACATCCCCAAATCCTTCAATGCAAAGAAAACTAAAGTAAGTTTCAACACCTCTGCACAGTGAAAGACAAACAAAGTATTATTATCATATTATAGTGCAGTTTATCAGGCGTGAAAACAGTTGATTAGGCATGAAAAACTCCAGATTTTTATTTCTCTTTTATGACGTTTTGATTTTCTTCTCTCCATATTCTTTTTTCATGTGTTGTACAGACGCTGGTGATCTTCAGGAACCCTAAAGACACTCTGGTCTCCTCCTATTATTTCTATGACAAACTGCCACTCCACCCATCTGTGCAGTCCTGGGATGCCTTCTACTCCAACTTCCTGAGTGGAGACGGTGAGAAAACACACATCAACATGTTATCCCCACCCCAAAAACATGGACAGTAGCATTTAATAGTGTTAACTGAATAAGCACTGTCTATTTATTATTAACTGCTGAACAACGTTTGATGATGGTTCAGGCATGCATAGATTCCCAAAGAGGTCTGCAGGGCTCAAGGGTTCAAGTCATCAATTTAACTACTTTATTGTGTGTTCAAATGTTTGAATACATAGCTTATTAAAGAACAGCTTGTTTATTGCTAAGGCCGTATGCTCAAATATAAATCTTTATTTAAAAAGTGAACTTATGAACAACAATTAAAAGTAAATTGCTGTTTTATGAACAAGCGCGCTTCATCAATGGTTCTGTCTTGAGGGAGGAAGTTAATACTTATAAAAAAGCATATAGTGCTGGACTCGGTCGGACCAACTACAATATTTGGCAACAGACAATAAAAAAACGTCTGGAGTCAGATTCCAGACTCAAGTACAACAGCCCTGCTGATGGAATTTTTTTGTGGTGTGTGTGTGTGTGTGTGTTTGTGTGTGTGTGTGTGTGTGTGTGTGTGTGTGTAGTTGTATTCGGATCATACTTTGATCATGCTTTGGCCTGGGAGAAGAGGATGGACGACCCCAACGTCATGATTGTCACCTATGAAGAGCTCAAACAGGTACACATCACACACTCATTGTTTCTTTGTGCCTGATAGAAAGTTGTTGTTTTTAAATGTATAACATTACATAAGGTATATTATGTTTAAAGGTCATGTTAACAGTTAATTTCTTTGAAAAATGATCCTGCAGAAAGTTAAACCTTGCTGCATGGAGACAACCAGTCCCAGTCAACATTGAGTAGAAGTGTCCGTCTGTAACGGCTCTGATTCTGCTTCCTGTCCTGCAGGACCTGAGCGAGGGCGTGCGTCAGATCTCCACCTTCTTCGGCTTCAGCCTGACGGAGGCTCAGGTGCAGCAGATCGCAGAGGGGAGCACCTTCTCCGCCATGAAGGAGAACTACACCAACATGGTCACGGGAAACATTGTTTTCAGAAAAGGTGCTTCAAATAATTAGTTTCACTACAACAAATCATTTAGTTTTCAATCAAATGAACCGTTTTATCCGTAGGATGCATTGGTTTTAAACCAAACTGCAATCTGCGTATTTACTGCACATACAGTGCATACAGCAGCTCTCATTGTGGGGCATGCAGTAATAAATACATGGAATACATACGAAGTACGGTGCATTACTTTTTGTAGCTATATGTACGAGTGGTTCATGAGAACAACCTGCATTTACCGTGACTGCGTGATTTATTTGGCCTTTATATCTTAAAACATGAGATTGATGTTAACCTTTGAGTGGTGCAGATACGGAATATAACTTTGCCACTTTGAGAATAAAATCCAAGAGACCATCAAAGGGTTAAACTCCGAGATATTTTTGTCCCCGAGCAGGCGAGGTCGGGGACTGGAAGAACCTCTTCACACCAGAACAGAGCCGAGAGATGGACGACGCCTTCAACAAACACCTGGCAGGAACCAGGCTGGGAGACAAACTCAACTACCAGCTGTACTGTCAGTAGTTCCCCTCTGTAAGATCCTTTGACTCTGGCATGGACCCAGCAGTCAAGGAACACAGGGACACAGCTTTAAAGATAATGGGTTTATTTTCCCAAAAACAAAGATTCAGCAAAGGAAATATAAAGGTCAGCAAACCAATAAAATGCTAATAAAGTAATTTTAAACCAAATAAACTATTGTCTTTTATGTACCATTATGTGACTGCAATTTAAAATAACTCAACATGTGGTAATGATGTGGGTATAAATGCACAACCTTGAAACTTGCTCCAAAGGGATAATCTAATAATTCTACAAAATGAAATTATTGTCGTTATATTGAGGGGTTGGACAACAATATAATGAATTTGGGTGGCAGTTCCCTGAGGCAAAAAACATACAACAATTAAAGACATAAAATCACTAATAATACAAACAATAAAGTGCAAAGTAATGTGCAAAGACAGCGAGCAGCAGCAGTAATGTATGCAACCCCCTTCTCCTTCTCAACTCATATACTTTCTGTGTCTCTCAGCGTCAGATACCAACGCAAAAGTTACACTTTAGTATCTGTATGGGCAACACATTCTCACTACCCAACGCATAAAATATGGACGCTTGGGCATGTGCCTTTGGCATTATTATTCATATCTAAATGAGCTTGGTCGGGACTTGGCCCGGTCTCCTGGGTGAAGGTCCTGTGTTGTTTGACCCACCCCGACCCACGCCGCTGATAGGATTACATTGGAATAAGTTGAAAGCCCTCCTGCGTCTGACTGAGCGTAAAGGAGACTTTTTTTGCATCTGTAACTAACTAACTGACACGACTTTTCAAAACCATGCTGCTATTGACTCAAAATGATCAGACATCTTGGTAAAACAGACAGGGTTGTTCTACCAGCTACATATATATGTAACTTTATCGTCTGCATACATCTGAAAACCTGCTCCTGGACATAATTACAGTAAGTCATTATATATATATATATATATATATATATCAGAATCAGAAATACTTTAATAATCCCAGGGGGAAATTATTTTTGTTACCACTCCAGGTATACAAACAACATATATTATCCCGACTATATACATAAATAAAAACAAAATACAGTAATAATAAATAAAATATGAAATGTACAGTGTTAATGTGCAAATAGTGCAATAAAAGAGATGATTGTCTATGTTGAGATAAAAAGAGAGATATGATTATAGTATATATATATATATATATATATATATATATATATCAAAGTAAACTTTCCTAAACCAAACTTTCTTGATTGCATGCTCCACCTTCCTTCCTCTCTTCCACAGGGCCCCATCCTCCGCAAACAGTGACCTACCTATATATCTTCTGGTACATTAAATAATGATGAAAAGTAGCGGGCTTATCACACTGACTTGAGGTGTGCCATTGTACTGACTTGACAACTCTGATCCAATCTGTACTTTGATTGTGCTTCCAAAGAAAAAACCCTTTACCCAGTTTGTTACGCCCCGTAGCTAGGGGTATCAGGACATAACATAAAACCAGATGGAATTTGGTATTAGAAAGGAAATTTATTTTGAATCAATCATCAAAAAATGGATAAGTGGGCCGATGGGTGCTGCGGAAAACAGCATGTATCAACCACCTAATACAGCAACAGGAAATAATACTCACAGCTTTTTTTTTCCTGTCACAAAATGTTTGGCGGTGTTGGTGAATTCCTAAAAGAACAAAACCACTAAATGTTGCGTTAAAATGCGTTGTAACTCACGTTACTGAGATTGTAACAGGTATAATATTACCGAAATGTAATTAATAATGCATTATATTACTGTGTTACAACAAAAAGGAATACATTACTGTAATTGAGTTACTTTTGTAACGCGTTACTCCCAACACAGTTGGTGGGTAAACTCAACTAACAACTGCCTCTAATACGAGCAAAAGCTCACGGATCTCAATAGCCAACGATCGCCTAATTTCATCGGACAAGTGCAGTGCCTGTTCAAAACATGCCTGTTTGGAATGGGCTGATTGCTTGGCATCCTGTATTGCTGCTTGAAGCTTTCTCCAGAACCATTGTACTCCAAAATAACTCATAGAGGGACCCCAAAGCACTTAATATGCAACTAACTGTATACTACTGCCTGACTGTGTACTTATAATTAGTTAGGTCTTAGTTGTTTGGTCTATGAAATGTCAGAAAAACGTCCGCAAATGTCTTGTTATATCCACAACTCAATCGATATCGATCAAAATAGCTGCGCATTATATTTGACATGTAGATGTGTGCCGTGAGCATTGCTACTGTTCAGACAGTCAGGGTTTCAAAAAGTATGTAAAGTACAAGAGAAAGAAGAGGAAGCGTGACAGATTCAAGTGGGGAAATGTATAATGTCTGGGGTCCTATAGAACCGTGCGTGTTGTGTGTGTGAGTGGAATATGTAGTTGCTCATTTGTACGGCGGTGAAAGGAGATTTTTGTTTGCAACAATTTGTCAACTGACACTGAGAGGCCCCCCGAGCTGACTCGGGCCCCTGGCGACCGATACTGAAATGTAGAGAGAGAGAGAGGGGAATGGATGAGGAGAAAGAGAGAAAAGAACAACATCTGAGGACAAAGAATGGTGGAAACAGAGGAAAAATAGAACTACGTAGATCTTTTAAAACACATATGGTGTCAGAAAAACAGCCCCATCTTTTCAGCTTTGTGACAGTGTAAATTCCAGCTGATCCAAGAGGCTTTTTACAGACTTTATTTAGCTTTAGAAGTAAATCTGTAAAATAACAGAAAAAGTTCTGGCAGCTCATTACCCCGGACTTTGCCCCTTGATAAAAAAAAAGAGGAAATGTGTGTGGCTACAATTTAAGGGTCCCATGACATGCTGCTTTTTGGATGCTTTTATATAGACCTTAGTGGTCCCCTAATACTGTATCTGAAGTCTCTTTTATTTAGACCTTAGTGGTCCCCTAATACTGTATCTGAAGTCTCTTTTATATAGGCCTTAGTGGTCCCCTAATACTGTATCTGAAGTCTCTTTTATTTAGACCTTAGTGGTCCCCTAATACTGTATCTGAAGTCTCTTTTATATAGGCCTTAGTGGTCCCCTAATACTGTATCTGAAGTCTCTTTTATATAGGCCTTAGTGGTCCCCTAATACTGTATCCGAAGTCTCTTTTATATAAGCCTTAGTGGTCCCCTAATACTGTATCTAAAGTCTCTTTTATATAGGCCTTAGTGGTCCCCTAATACTGTATCTAAAGTCTCTTTTATATATACCTTAGTGGTCCCCTAATACACTATCTGAAGTCTCTTTTATATAGGCCTCAGTGGTCCCCTAATACTGTATCTGAAGTCTCTTTTATATAGACCATAGTGGTCCCATAATACTGTATCTGAAGTCTCTTTTATATAGACCTTAGTGGTCCCCTAATACTGTATCTGAAGTCTCTTTTATATAGACCTTAGTGGTCCCTAATACTGTATCTGAAGTCTCTTTTATATAGACCTTAGTGGTCCCCTAATACTGTATCTGAAGTCTCTTTTATATAGGCCTTAGTGGTCCCCTAATACTGTATCTGAAGTCTCTTTCCTGAAATTCAGCCTTGGTGTAGAATTACAGCCACTAGAGCCCGTCTAACAATTAGCTTTCCTTAGGATGTGCCATTTATGTGTCTGTAGCTTTAAATGCTATTGAGGAGGAGAGAGGTGGGGGGGGGGACCAACTGCCACTTTGCTTGTTTTCAAGTCATGATGTCTCTCTCGTTTTCATGGGTGGGCCAAATTCTCTAGGTGGGAAAAGCAGAGAAAGGGGAGGTAACCTTGCTCCTTGTGACCTCATAAGGAGGAGATTCCAGATCGGTCCATCTGAGCTTTCATTTTCTCAAAGGCAGAGCAGGATACCCAGGGCTCGGTTTACACCAATCACCATTTCTAGCCACTGGGGGACCAGAGGCAGGCTGGGGGAACTCATAATAATGTTAAAATAACTAATAAAGTGAAATTTCCATGCCATGGGACCTTTAAATACTGAACATTAGAACTTTTTTTCCAATAAATGCACCAAAAACATCGGTGTGTCACAAAATTCGGAAAAAGAAACCAAAACGTTGAAACAAAACGCCCAAAAAAACGTCGAAAAAAGCATTAACATGGACTTTAATCTCCCAAACCAACCTCTATGGCCGACAAAAGTTGCACAAAGTCTACAATTCGAAAAACAAAAATACAACTGTGAATCATGTTCTTTGATATGACTGCCCCCCCCCTCCCGAAAAGGGCCGTTCTGAGCCTTGGAAAAAAAAATATATATATACATAATGTGGTACTGTACTGTACCCACTACAACACCTTAGACTACACCACTGGGTACAAGTATAAAGAAGCAAGATCATAAAAGTGGAATCTCGTGTACAAGGGACAGAAGAAGAGACAGATTAGAAAAATAATACAGTCAGACAGACAGACAGATGACTTGGTTTTGCGGAAGAAGTGGTGCAGAGTGCAGTGTTTTCTCCATCTGGCATGCAGCTGTGTTTAAACGCTGCATCTGTTTCCTGTCAACATTTGAATACCCTCATAAATCTGGAAAAAGCAGGAAAAGAAGTCCAAAAAGAAAATGAAGTCCAACAAAACTAGAAATAACTACAACCAGGAACGCCGAGACAAAACAGGGAAGACTAACAAACACGCAATACAAGCTGAAAACAATACAATGATCTGACACAGGACAAGGGGAACACAAAGACTAAATACAGAGGGTAACGAGGTAACACAAGACAGGTGACACAAGGGCTGGGAAACAGGTGAAACACATCAGGGCAGGGCAGGACAATCAGACAAGGCGGGAAAACAGACGATCTTATGGCGCTTTTCCATCACATGGTACCTGCTCGACTCGCTAACAGGTACCTTTTTTAGTACCACCTCTGTCGAGGTTCCAAGCGAGCTGAGGCGAGCCGAAAAGGTGACGTGAAAGCGACAGACGGGGCGTCCTGAACTAACCCTATCTTTAACTAGTTCAGCCAGCTGTGTGTTTGCTGCCTCCAGCTTCATTAGAAACTAAATGTGTCTTCTGGCATCAACACACCTTCCACGTTCTGTGTGTGTGTCGCGTTAGGTCACGCCGTTTCCTGCGGCGCTGCTTATTTACAGTCCTGCGGAGCTTTCGCCGTAGCCTACGTACACACACACACGGCCGGCTCCACGCACACACCAGCGCACAAGTATAACCATCAGGCCACTTCCATCGGCTACGGAGAAAGCTCTGCGTGGAGCCTCCACAGAACTGGAGAACAAGCTCAAGGGGCCTGATGGTTATACTTGTGCGCTGGTGTGTGCGTCGAGCCGGCATATAACGACCAGCCACGCTGAGGCGGGACTACGATCTGCAACAGAAAACGGACGCACAGCGTGTCGAGGCGAGTCGAGGCGAGTCGAGCAGGTACAATGTAATGGAAAAACGCCAAAAATAAAACAGGAAACAGACTACCAAAATAAGATAAAACACCAAAACCATAACACACCGAGCGGCAGTTGCTAGTTGTTTAAGCCGCTACAGAGCTTCGCGATGCGGGCTACGGACCTCCGTCACAGCTCGGTCGAATCAGCAGCAGTTAGCAGATGTGTTTAGCCATGAATGGGTGACTTTGAGCTGGGTACAAAGCAAGTTTGGATTAAAACACTCCTAAAGAACACACATTTCCCGGGTGAAACTCTTGGGGAAATGAACGCCGCTCTCTGGCTTGAAAGTCCTGTGTTTGAACGTACACCCATCTTCCCCGACCTCAGCCAGGCACAGCCAGCCGCGTTCTTATACATCGGTTGTTAATGCAGTGAATATGTTCTCGTTTCTTCTCTCCTCTGAGACAGTAAACTAAATATCTTTGAGTTGTGGACAAAACAAGACATTTGAGGACGTCATCTTGGGCTTTGGAAACATGACGTTATATTCCGGGATTTCTATGCCGGGAAATTTCGCCGGGTGTCCGTCTTTCCGTCCTGATGTCTTGTCACCTTCTTTGTTTCTTCTTTCTTGTACTTTTAGCGTGTATAGAGCTGCATATTTCCACATGTAAATGGGTGAATTAAGGGTTTATTTCAACCAAACCAGAATGGTGATTGTTGGAACAGTGGAAAGATGAACCAAGATGACTTTTGATATTTTTTGTTTATGTCGACTATGAATGAAGTGTTTTTTTTATGATAATACAGTAGAATTACTGATTATTTACATGGAGTCTGGTGGGTATGGTGATGATGATTTCGGGGCTTTTTCATGTTAAACTGAAAGGATCTTACTCTTTAACAGAAAGGTCTATCTCTGTAGGGATCCTTTCCATAATGTTGTCAGAGTCTGTCAGCAGCAAAACAGAACTTTTAGTGGACACTAACTGTAGGTGAGCAATCGTCCGGCTGCTTGTTTTGTTGCTTAATACTGGACATGTCACGGCCAATCCGTGGCTCATGTCTTAGTGTTCCCTTTTTGGTGTTCTGTGTGGGCAGGCATGGTTGTCTCCAGTGCACTTGGCTCTCCAGCGCAGCTACAAGCGATCTTCTAATCAAGCCCCAGCACAAGTACTCCTGAGATCCAGGCAGCCAGCACCAGTTTGTTTCAGTCACTCACGTGGTAACGTGCTATTGGCCAAAACTCCTAGAAGTTCTAGTGAAACATTTTGTTGTTGTGGATACCCCTGCGTTACCACCCTTTTCTCTCTGTGCGCAGTCATTTGGAGTCGGCGTCACCTCGCTACCTGCCACACCACCAGTCGTGTACTTCATGCCCGCCTCGCCTACCTCCACTCCTCCGACCTTTGGACTACCACCTCCCCTTTTGCAAGATCTTCTGTACAACTGAGCATTCATTAAAAGCCTTTTGCTAACCCAAAACCTTTGAGGACAAATGTCATTTTGTTGTAGATTGTTGTTCTCATCAGTCACTAAGACAGAAAAAATGAAGTTTTTAAATTCCTTCCTGGGTAATGTAGGATCCAGTCAGGATACCTTGGCCTCTGTTGTTTCAGTTTTTATCTTTTCATAACCTCTTTCTTGCAAGTATTATCCAAATATATGGAAGTGCAACAGTACCACCACCCTGGAGTACCCTTTAAAGCGATAAGTTTGTATGTAAAACAAGAGTCCACTCTTACAGGAACATACGCTGAAGAAACTGAGGAACAGTGTCTATTACACCCCCCCCCCCCCCCAATCAACTGAGGAAGTGGGATCTCTCTCTCTTCTTCTAGGCTATCTGACTTTCATGTTTTTTCTTGTCTTCTTAATGGATTTCGGGGAGGGCGATGGTCTAGTTGCCAACTCCTGCTGCTGTTAATGTCTGTCAGCATCTGGTGAACATTTTACAGGCTTCTCCACACACATTCACACACACACACACACACACACACACACGCACGCACGCACGCACGCACATGCACGCACACACACACTGTGTGTAGTAAAAGGAGGAGGTGCCTGGTGCCTCCTCCTCCTTTTACAACTCACACACCCATTCACTCTCTCTCTTCTTTCTCACTGCTACTAGCCTGCTACACTCTTTAAACATTCCTGTTTCCGTTGCTTCTGGATTATTGCCTCTGAGTTTGTGATCTGTGCATCTTCACACTGTGCTGAATCAGGATGAACAGCAACGCCTCCGTCTCCAACGTGCAGTCCAAGATGCAGATGGCAAAGGACATGAAGGAAGAGGACAAGCTGTACAGACACAACGGGGTGTTGTACCCGCGCCTCATGTGCCCTGAGAAAAATCTCCAGGCTCTGCAGAACATCGTGGCCAGAGAGGACGACATCATGCTGGTGGCTTACCCCAAATGTGGTGAGAGATTGAGATATGATTACATTTATAAAAGATATTCAGAACTTCAGACGCTACAACGCTCATTTAGGATCAAGTTTTTAAAGGGTGACAGGGTATTGCTGTGAAAGACTTTTCAGATTTATAGCAGAAGGGGAAGAAGTTCTCAGATCTTTTATCAATAAAAAAGTGATACAATGTAGAAATCATAGAAATAAAATGTTTTTTCCATTGTAGAAATACTTCATGTAAAATTCTTGCATTCAAAATTGTATTGAAATAAAAATACAGGTAGAGTAGGCATGTAACAATTATTATATAATTGTCTTATCACAATTATTTTTAAACATTATACTCAAGTACCACAGTACTTCAGACAATTTTTCTTAGTTACTTTCCACCGTACATTTCAGATTTTTTTAGGCTCTGATCTTTTGTCCCATTTAAAACTAAAGGTCAATGAATTGAGTTTTACGTGCCTCATTTTAAGCCCATTCCTGATGTTTTATTGACCCTAACTGAGTATTTGAACTGCCTGAACTTAACTACTTCTGTTTCACAACGTTCATTGGTGCTGTGGTGCCAAAATGTGCACTAATGTGGCGAGGATATATTGATATTTAATGACTTTTCTGTTAAGAACACAAAGAGCTCACAGTGCAGTTTCCAGAGGAAGAAAGGCGTGACATTCCTGCTGTCGGCGTGGTGCGTTTAAGGAATGTGACATGTTGTTCTTTTTGGGGGTTTTGGATTCACCTTTGAAATGATTTTTGCACACCAGCTGGCTCATGGAGCAACGGCAGGAAGGCAAACTAGTTAATTGTCTATGGAGGAATGCTAGATGACACACACCCGTCCTACGTCTCCATTCATTGGGGCCCCAGTTTGGACCCGAGCCCTGAGTGACTATTGATCTATGGGTGTGTCACTGTACCGCCATCTGTCTGGCCATTTGGAGCCTCTTTTTTAAACGTCCCCTTTTAACCCTTATGTTGTCTCCCATTCAACCGTGCACTTGCCGTTTGACACTTTTGGCACTTTTTTTTTTAATGATTTTGGAGCTTTTTTGACATATAACGGTTCTTTTCACTACCATGTAACACCACTAACACCAATTTATCACCCAGCCCAGTCTCACGGCAGTTCTTGAATTGGTCACGTTATTGAATCTATTGATTTGTGTACTGAACATGTTAATGTCGTTATTTTCGTGTGGTGAGCACGAATTTTAAAGTAATGTATTTCAATGGGAAGCTTATTTCGTGATCACAGAATGATTACGGTAGCGAGTAGTATTGATAAGGAGAAAATCTGGAGGGAGGTTGGTTTGGGGGGTGGATGGGTCAAACAACACAGGACTTTCACCCCGGAGCCTGGGGATCACGTCCCACGTGTTGCAGTTCCTTTCCGCGTTCTTCTTTTCCTAACCACAACCGTCCCATCATTGTGGCTGGCGTGTGGCATTTCATGTCCCCGTTGTTGCGTCCCCCAGAGCAGCCCAGTGTCATGGCAGTTCGTGAAATGGTCATGTAAGAAAATCGTGACTTGTACACAAAATAAACAAGAAAATAAACGTTTTTTTTTTGCCTTTTTGTTTCTGTAACTTTTCTCAATACATGCAGACATGTCCCCAGTCCTCCCTAGATAGTTGGAGTCCCGTGTTAGTTTAACCTATCCAACTTGGTGCTCTTAGAGAGAAGACACCAGCCCGATAATCGGCCGTCGGACCGTCTGGCGAGGTTGGTGACACGAGTCTGTTCGGTGTGTCCCGTGCCGTCGGCCGTCCGAGGAGCCGTCAGCCTTCATTTGGGCCGACCCGACATGTTCAGTCAGAGACAGGGCAGTCGGGACTCAGGATGAGACTCTCAAAATCTGACGAAAATCTTTTAAAGTGACCTTTGTTGATCTGAAATGAAGACAGATTCAGCGACTGCACGGCCTATTCCTCTCTTAACATGTTCTCAGGAACACGTTACGGTGAACTATTTTAGTCCAATATGAGATCGGATTCTGAACGAGACGCCATGACAGTCTGGCTGTGAATTTCCGGAGAAAAAAGAACCATGTGACGCGTTCGTCCAATCAGCTGCCGGTTTTCATTTTATGGGAAATAATCGGACTGTTAATGGAAACAATACAGAGCAGCGCCACCTGCTGTTATGGAGACGTATTACGTGCAGAGCGTACGCTCAAGTCGGCGTCTCTTCGGTGTGTTCTGAGGCATTTTTTGGACCTCGGAGACCCGACTGATCAGACCGACTGGCTTTACTGCCGACGGTCGGCCCGTCTGGCTGGTGTGTCAGGGCCTTTATATTTCCTCACCTTACTTCCTGCTTTACTCCCGTCAGAACTATTACGGCTACAATAAGACATAAATATGTCCTAATTGTCGTCGCTGCATGAACGCGTCATGTGACCGGTTGTTAAGTGACCTGTGTGTGTGTGTGTGTGTGTGTGTGTGTGTGTGTGTGTGTGCAGGTTTTAACTGGATGGTAGGGGTGATGAGGAAGGTCATTGCAGAGGCCACGGGCGTGAAAACAGAATCCAAGATGCCGCCGCTGATCGAATTTATGGGACCGGATGTCGTAAAGGTACTCACTGGATGTGTGTGTGTCAGTGGTGCAATGTAACTAAGTACATTTACTCCAGTACTGTACTAAAGTACAAATGTTGCGGTATTTGTACTTTACTTGAGTCTTTTTCTTTTCATGTCACGTTCTACTTCTACATATGACAGCTTTAGCTTCTTTACAAATTAGTCTTTTACACACAAAACATATGAAGAATTTATAAAAATCTGATACTAATTCATGAAACGCTGCTGTAGGTCGTATTAGAGGCGACCCACAGGACGACCCGTCAGGGTTGTAGTCGAGTCACCATTTCCTGAGTATGAATCCGAGTTGAGTCACCAGTCCAGAGAATAGCGACTCGAGTCGGACTCGAACCCGAATCCAGGACTCGAGTACTCCATCACTGCCTATTACACATAAAAGTCAGAAACGTCATCCAACTTCAGAGTCCTATTTCATGAATGCTTGAGTCCGATTTCATAAATCCTCGAGTCAGAGTCAAAGTTTGAGTCATCAGTTTGCGAGTCCAAGTCAGGTCACAAGTCCAGCAATAGCGACTCAAGTTGGACTCGAGTCCGCTGAGTTTTGGGGCTGAGCCCCGAATGTTTACATCTGGCTCCGCCTCTGTTTTACTGTAAGAAAGTATTTTCACAGATAAGAGGCAGATAGTGGTTACAGACAGACGGAGGTAAAGTCTGGTTCTGTTTGCGTGAGTCGACGGTTTTTGCTGAGTCACAGACATTGGATGTTATCTAATACAGAGCTGTAAATGATTTCTGCAACAAGAGATACAAGCTTGTTCTGCAGGTCCAGGCAGCTTTTCAAGATTCCTTTTATTGTCATTCAGTTTCTGGCAAGTGCAACCCTCCTAAAAAACCTGGTATAATATCCTTTACATAAATAAAGACATTAGCACCATAACTTGATGCAAAAAAGGCACAAATTGTTGCAGAAAAGTTCACTAGAATGCTGAAAATAAAGTGGTTGATGTGCGATGTAAGATCTCAACCCCCCTCCCCCCATTTTGAACTCATAGTTCAATCCTTGACTCTCATTGTGTTCATTCAATGTTGCAAGCCATTGTTATAAGCTCTAATTCCTTCTGTGGAAGAAAAACAAACAGAAGCCAAGTCTCCTTCAATAAAAGCTGACGGTTAGGGTGTCGGCCTGTTGACACTCAGACAGAGGTGAAACAAGTTCAGAGTCTCTGCGGTTTTGTCACCGCAATCCGATCAGAGACAGATGACAGATGTGTAATCAGAAAACACATTCTTACATCCACTTTTTGAAGGACTCAAACTGAAATGCAGATGTTCTTTATGTTTCAACTGTTCAATCAGGATAGGGTGACCAGATTTCTCGGAACTAAAACCGGGACACTTTGCGCGTGACCGTAGTGCTCGTGCATGCACACACTTTTTAACGTGAACACGTGCCAGCCAAGGTCAGACACAGACACAGACAGATTAGACACAATTTTGCTAACAGCACACGTAGGCCTACTGCTCACAACATAATGGGGTATCTCAGTTAATATTCAGGAATTTTTCGGGATGTAGCCTACAGAACTTTATTTTTCAGAATGAAAGCATTCTTTTGGAAAATGCACCCACTGAACTTGTGAAAAACTGTGTTAAAAGGTATTTTTCATTGCATGGCACTAAACGAATTATTTGGAACTGCTGCCACAGGCTTGAACTAAAGTTATGGTAACACTTTACAATAAGGGTACATGAATTATGAATTCATGCATGAATTAATTCATGATTTGTGCATTACTTCATTCCTTTATATCTTATGAATCATCAGGAGTTCTTAGCCTCTCATTCATGACCTCATGCATGAACAACACATCAACTAAAGCATTAGGTAAGATGGGCACATCATTATGAACAAGTTGTGTTCAAATCAGAATTTGTGCAGTGATGACCACATTTTTTTGCAGAAAAATAATCATGATCATGATCATGCTTAATAAATCATAATTCATAATGATGTGCCCACATACCTAATGCTTTAGTAGTGTTGTTCATATATGAGGTCACGAATGACAGACTATGAACACGTCAATTCCTGAGGATTCATGGGCTATTAAGGAATGCAGTAACACATACATCATTTGTCGCAGAAGTTTCTTATTGCAGCCGGAATATATTTCAAAAAGTACAAGATGAAATGAATAAAGACTATTTGAGAAACAAAACCAAAGTTTGGTCTATGAGTATTTAATTAAGTATATTTGCAAATACAGAGAGATACAGTTTCACAGGTACTACCAACAGCACAATGCAAAAGTGTATTCCTGCCAAGATAAAAATCCATTCATGTTATATAGGTTAGAACAATCAGTTACACTCCTCCTTCTAGTACATTTTGCAGGAGCCAACAGTTAAACAAAATACCATAAACAGCTCAAAATCGCTTTACAACTGTGCCTTTTGATCCTGTTTTAAAAGAAGACACAACACATGTTAATCTCAGCTGCTAGAGACAGGAAAGCTGCATTTCTTGAGACACAGTTTACACTATTTACGATTCACCAATCTAACTTTATCTCCTAAAGTCACAAAACAGAAGGCTGAAAGAGGCCCCAAAAGAAAACACTTCTGTCTCTACAAGGTTTCAGTTGTTCTACATAGAGAATCTTCTAAGTTTAAACACAAATGTAAAAGAATATAATTAATTTCATTGTTAAAGGACATTTTTGCCATTACACATTAATTACATAATGCATAATAATACATAGCCTACATCAATTCATTCATGCATGAATTCATGATAATGCATGTACCTTTATCGTAAAGTGTTACCAGTGTTATTCTAACCAACAACACACCCACAAATGTAATCTCATTTGATAGAGCAGATAGCTTCCCTATTGGAAACATTCATTCCATATATTTGTTAGAGGAGTGAATTTGCTCAAGAATCAATTTGCTGGCTGAAAGCCTACTGTGAAATTGAGCACAGGTGTCAGCAAAATTGGCCCGTGTGACGAGTAGCGTCTTTAAGGTGGGAATGGTCATATGGTTCCTCTCGTCAGTCCATGTCTTGTTCATGAGCGAAAAGATCCGCTCAACGGGAGCATTTGTGCCCGGTAGACACATGGCGAACTGACAAAGGAGACCTACATTTTTTAACGGAATCTCCCTGCTTTTGAAATGCGCGAACATTTCCACTCGTCCGTTGACTTTCCAGCGGACCTGGAGGGACTGGTTAAAACGAGACAGATAAGAAGAGGCATTGCAACAATGTTTACAAATATACATTGTAACGCTGGCTGCACAGATTATGCAGACACAGACCGCTACGATTAACTGAGGGTGTTTTCACACAGACAGCCTTTAGTTCGGTTGAATCAAACTCAAGTTTGTTTGCCCCGCTGGTGCGGTTCGTTTGGGCAGGTGAGAGCGTAGCAATTGAACTCTGGTGTGCACCAAAAGTGGACCAAACAAGCGTACCGAGACCTGCTTGAAGAGGTGGTCTCTGTATTCTTTCAATCAAACTCTGGAGCAGTTCGTTTGTGGTGAGAACGTGATCCATACTCGAACCGCACCAACTATACATGCTCCGCAAGTCTGAGCTGATATCTCCTGTAGTCAGGTGTGTTTAGCAATCTGCGATCCAGCAGAGCAGCAACCCTAAAAAACCCTAAAAAATGTTGTGGGAGGATAGGGCTTAAATTGAAGGGAAATGTAGGAACACAAGACCTAATTTTGAAAATGTCCTAGAAATGTGGGAACACAGGGCTGTGGGAACATAGGGCCTAATTTGAAGAGAAATCTTAAATATTTGGGAACATAGGGCTGTGGGAACATAGGGCTGTGGGAACATAGGACTATGGGGACATAGGGCTGTGGGAACATAGGGCTATGGGAACATAGGGCTGTGGGAACATAGGGCTATGGGAACATAGGGCTGTGGGAACATAGGACTATGGGAACATAGGGCTGTGGGAACATAGGGCTGTGGGACCATTGGGCTGTGGGACCATTGGGCTGTGGGACCATAGGGCTGTGGGACCATTGGGCTGTGGGAACATAGGGCTGTGGGAACATAGGACTATGGGAACATAGGGCTGTGGGAACATAGGACTGTGGGAACATAGGGCTGTGGGAACATAGGGCTGTGGGAACATAGGCCTATGGGAACATAGGGCTGTGGGAACATAGGACTATGGGAACATAGGGCTGTGGGAACATAGGGCTGTGGCAACATAGGGCTGTGGGACCATTGGGCTGTGGGAACATAGGGCTGTGGGAACATAGGGCTGTGGGAACATAGGGCTGACCCCCTAAAATGACGCTAAAGAGATGTTGTGTGTCAATTACAAATGCCAAAGGCACCTTAACAAGTGTCACTTTTTGATGCGATGGAAGTGGGAATGTGTTGGTGCACAAGCAATGATCTTGTGCTTCCAAGAAAGTTTCTTGTATGCACCAGAACAGTAAATGTTTCCTTCTTTTTAACAATAACCACCATCTTTCCTCAACCTTTACCAAACAGTTTTAGTTGCCTAGACTTAACCAAACCTTTACCAAAGATCTGAACAGTTATGATTCGCTTGGGGGATAACTGACAAATGATAAGAAATGTCTCTTCTGTTGGTGCATAACAGCATATGAAAGTATATTGTGTAATAGATGATCTCCCCCTTCAGGTTCTGGATGAGACGCCCTCTCCAAGGTTACTGGGGACTCACTTGCACCCCGACAACATCCCCAAATCCTTCGGTGCAAAGAAAACTAAAGTAAGTGTCACAATGTCTGCACCGTGAAAGAAAAACAGACTGTATTATTATCACATACAGCTGATCGGTGAGTCGTCATAGCTGGGGGCGTGGCTTGGGGCGGAGTTGCCGTGGGGGAAAAACAATCCTTTCCCCCTGACCGGATAACATAGCGTGAATCCATTGCTACTCAAAAGCACTTTTGGTGCTTGACAGAGCAAGATACATTAAGAAAAAAAAAAAACTGAGCCGCATTGGGTCGGCTGGTCTGTACATTATAACTGACTGGACAAAAGACCCAACAGAAAGGCCAGAGGTGTCATTTCCCGACATTTTTTGTCTTCCCTGATTGAATGTCCAGGTAGGAGACAGCTAACGTTAACCGTTAGCTAGTCTCCCATTGCCAGACCCTCCTCCACAGCACTGTGAAGGAGGGTCTGGCTCCACACAGCATTCCGGGATGTGAGAAAAACGTGTTCTGGTTAATTGGCATTTCTTTAAACCAATCACAATCGTCTTGGGCGGTGCTTAGCACCGGACAGAGGCACAGTGCTTCTGCTAAATAGTCTCAGGAAGGAACTTGTTTTGGGGGAACATGTGTACGTTCAAAACTTGTTTTAGTCGTGCAACAGAAAACTCAGATTGGACAGATAGTCTAGCTAGCTGTCTGGATTTACCCTGCAGAGATCTGAGGAGCAGTTAACCATAGTCCTCACAAATCCACCGGAGGTTAGAACGCCAACACAAAGAAAGAGGAAGGGAACGGACATTCGGCCGATAAGAGGGACATCCGGCGGACTTTCCGGCTGCACCGGAGCAATCCCGGAAGTTGAATGTCGTGGATATAGACTAACCGTTAACTGCTTAGCTTAGGTGATTCAATCTCAATGTATCATCAGCAACGTTATCCCAGGGTTATCAAACTATTGTTTTCCCAAGTTTATTAAAGCTATGATATTAAAGAAGTATGTCTTAGCATGTTAAATGAATAAACTCCCTTTAACTGTTACAGTTTTGACTGTAGCAGAGACGTTAGTGTCATTAATGTTAGCCTATATTTGTGATGTGCTATATCACACAGGAATGTACTCGCAGAGCAACATGAAGAATTACAGGTCCGTGGAGGCTCAACATTTTTTCACTAGTGGCTTTGTGGGAGTTTATTTTGTTGTGATGTTAAGCCATTTTGGAGGGTTACCGAAAAGCCCCATCAAACTTGAGTTTCATTTTTTAAACCTGCAGCAAGACAACACTGATCTTGATCCTGATCTTAAGTATAGAAAAGTTAAGCTCAGGATATTTTTATTTATTTATTTGTGTCACACAGCAACTTTTCAGCATTGTAAATATGATAAAGATTAACCGCTAACAAGGTCTACGCTCATTAATTCGAATGGTTTGCTTTCCCCCACGGCATAAACGGAAATTACGTTTTAGTGGTCGTTTCCCAGTTATACTGACCAAGTCTATTACGGTGCAGTTTATTGGGCATGAAAACAGTTCATCAGTAGCCTAGAAATCTAGCAAATGCAAATGTAATTTGCAGCCAGGGTCAGTCTAGCAACTCTCCGTTGGCTTGCGAGCTGGAAAAACCAAACTCTAGTCAGGTCAATCACATCGTGTATAGAGTCGGTGGGCAGGGCTTAACATAATGACGGCAGATTTGCGACGGTCCCGAGTGAATTCCCTGCTACTTGAAAACAAAGAAGATGGCTGCTGCTGCTGGTGAACAGCGGTCTTTGGAATCGGCTTTGGCCGCGACTCTGGAAGACTTGGAGTTAAGCTCTGGTTGGTTGTAGCGCTATCCTTTTGTGTGCAGAGGGAATTTAAAAGACAACCGTTTGTCCCGCCTCTCAGAGTGAACCCCGTCAATGGTGAGTTCCCAGACTCAACATCTGGATGTGGGTCTGGCTTGTCAGGCTACCATCAAACCAGAGTTACATTTTTTAAACCTGCAGCAAGACAACGCCAATCAGGATTTCGTTTTTTAACTTATTTGTGGTGCAGAACGCCACACAGAAACATTTTGGCATTGTAAATATGATAACGATCAACCGCTAACAAGGTCTACGCTCATTAATTCGAATGGTTTGTTTTCCCCCACGGCATAAACGGAAATTACTTTCTTTCCATATTCTTTTCTGTCTCTCTCTTTTTCCTGTGTTGTACAGATGCTGGTGATCTTCAGGAACCCTAAAGACACTCTGGTCTCCTTCTATCATTTCACCAACAACAACCCGGTCCTCCCATCCATGCAGTCCTGGGAATCCTTCTACTCTACCTTCCTGAGTGGAGACGGTGAGAAAACTTAAACAACGCATTCTCATGAACGGGTTTGTATGATATTGTATAGAAAACGTATGCACAACAATTCTTAGGATTTCCTACGAAACTATGGCGACTCTCGGCTGGTCACATGACAGTTAAGTTTAGCCGTCTTTACAGTTAAATTAAGCCATGAAAAGGGGACTGTGAGCCGGGTACAGAGCACCGTGAGGCGACGGTCCTTTCAGTGGGGCGTTGTAGTTGAGTTAGGCCGACAAGTCTGGATTGACGCCGGTTCATTTACCGGATAGTTCCGGCGCCGCCTCACCTTCCGCTTCCTTTCTGTTTGCGTTAAACTCCGGTGGATTCAAGGAACAACAACCCCAACCCAGAGATGGGGACTCGAGTCGCACTTAAGTCACACAAACAGCTGACTTCAGACTTGACAAAAAAATGACTTGTGAACATCTCTGCCCCAACCTCAACGACACGGATTCCTTAAATCGTGTAGTTTCCTGTCATACCAACATCTTTACTCTAGCTTTAAAACCGAGCCTCTTGAAAGATCAATCTCAGAATCTTATGAATCATTATCGAATCATTCAAATGAAGAATTTTTTTAAACCCAGCCCTAAAAATGATCATATTTAGACAAGTAACCAGTATCACAATGGGATATAGTTATTTAAACTCTGTTTAAACAACAGTTATAGATGTCAGTTTGGTTTAAAACTTTATCTTTAGCCCAGTTTTAATCTAAATTGTGTCTGTGTGTGTCTGTGTGTGTGTGTCTGTGTGTGTGTCTGTGTGTGTGCGTGTCTCTGTGTGTGTGTGTGTGTGTGTGTGTGTGTGTGTGTGTGTGTGTGTGTGTGTGTGTGTGTGTGTGTGTGTGTGTGCGTGCGTGTGTGTGTGTGTGTGTAGTTGCCTGGGGGTCGTACTTTGATCATGCTTTGGCCTGGGAGAAGAGGATGGATGACCCCAACGTCATGATTGTCACCTATGAAGAGCTCAAACAGGTACACATCACACACTCGTTCTTTCGGTGCGTCTGACAGAAAGTTGTGGCTTTAAAAAACTGTATAAGATTCATAAAGTTATTTATTATTATTATATTATTTTACATCTTCAAAAGTCACTTCATGAGTTAATTTCTATGAAAATTGATCCTGTAGAGAGTTGAAACTTCCTGTAGAGAGACGGGGTCAGCCCTATGTTGCCACATTTCTAAGATTTTTCTTAAAATTTGGCCCCATGTTCCCACATTTCTAGGACATTTTCAAAATTAGGTATTGTTTTCCTACATTTCCCTTCAATTTAAGCCCTATCCTCCCACAATATTTTTTAGGGTTAGGGGTTAGGGTTAGGGTTAGGAGTTAGGAGTTAGGGGGATAAAATCTGATACAAATCTATGAAAAAGGAAATGTGAGAACATAGGGCCTAATTTTGGAAATAAATCTTAGAAATGTGGGAACATAGGGCTGTGGGAACATAGGCACACTCCCAGAGAGACAACCAGTCCCAGTCAACATTGAGTAGAAGTGTCCGTCTGTAACGGCTCTGATTCTGCTTCCTGTCCTGCAGGACCTGAGCGAGGGCGTGCGTCAGATCTCCACCTTCTTCGGCTTCAGCCTGACGGAGGCTCAGGTGCAGCAGATCGCAGAGGGGAGCACCTTCTCCGCCATGAAGGAGAACAACTCCCTCGGTACTATGGGAAACGTCATCTTCAGAAAAGGTGCTTTCAATCCTTCACATTTTTACAGGCTATGGTGTGAACCACCATGCTGTTTTTTTTCTGGTCTCTGTTAGCGCTGTGAGTAAACAGTTACTACGGTTAAACAAAAAAAGAAAAGAGCGATGACTACAGTCGATAAAACTTCAGAAAAACACATACAATTACCTCTCATGGCTACAGGAGCCACCAATCAGAACGAAACAGACTTTCGAGATTGTAACTATAAAGTACAGAGCTGGAAGCAGGGCTAGCTTAGCCTAGCTTAGCATAAAAACTGACAACATTGGAAAACAGCTATCCTGGGTCTTCTCAAACTCAATAAGTCACACATTGTATCTCATATCGTTTAATCAGTTAGCAAACAGAAAGAGAGAAAGACAGATAACATATAAACATATAACATCTCTTCATTCTGGCAGCTACCTGAAGTGCTGGAACTATACGTCTTAAAAAATGAGATTTATATCAATCTTCTGTGGTGCAGATACAGAATGAAACAAACTTTTTTTCTAATTTGAATACAATTTTATTCATAGTGTCAAATCACAACAGGAGTTATGTCAGGACACTTTACAGATAGAGTTGGTCTAGACCACACTCTATAATATACAAAGACCCATCAATTCCCCCCAAGAGCAAGCATTTGGTGCGACAGTGGCGAGGAAAAACTTCCTTTAAACAGGCAGAAACCTCGGACAGACCCGAGCTCTTGGTGGGCGGCCATCTGCTGCTGCCGGTTGGGACGCAGAGACACTGATACAGATATACAGAGACACTGATACAGATATACAGAAATACAGAGACACTGATACAGATATACAGAAATACAGAGACACTGATACAGATATACAGAAATACAGAGACACTGATACAGATATACAGAAATACAGAGACACTGATACAGATATACAGAAATACAGAGACACTGATACAGATATACAGAAATACAGAGACACTGATACAGATATACAGAAATACAGATATACAGAAATACAGAGACACTGATACAGATACAGAAATACAGAGACACTGATACAGATACAGAAATACAGAGACACTGATACAGCTATACAGAAATACAGAGACACTGATACAGAAATACAGACACAGATACAGATATACTGATATGGAGACATATGATATAAAATAATTACAGCAGTTGGTATGATGAACAGTGGCAATTATAGTACCAATGAAGATAATAGAACTATGACTAGAAATAATAGTAGTAGCAGTGTAGGGCATAGCAGGGCGTAGAGCAGGACCAGGGCAGCAGCTGCAACCACGATCCAGGTGTCACCACAATCCAAGGAAATCTGCGAGGCTAGAAAACATAAGGAGTCTGGGGAATAAGCTCCCCGGAGCTTAGTAATTAACAAGCATTACCAGGACATAAATGCACACAGATGGAAAGAGAGAGGCGAGAGGACAAACAATAATACAATGACATAAATAACTAAAATGTCTCCTGTAATCAGAGGGTTTAAATGCGTGATATTTTTGTCTCCGAGCAGGCGAGGTCGGGGACTGGAGGAACCACTTCACACCAGAACAGAGCCGAGAGATGGATGAAGCCTTCAATAAACACCTGGCAGGAACCAGGCTGGGAGACAAACTCAACTACCAGCTGCACTGTCAATAGAAGTTCCCACCTGTAAAATCCTTTGACTCTAATGCCAGGATCAGACTACACAAATTCAGCCCAATTTTGACCCGACAGACATGTCGCAGACAACCCTTCAAAGTCGTGCCCAATAATGAGGGTCAGGACCGACAAACGTGTCTTTACCTCTTGTAGTGTGACATAATCAAAGATCAGCGACCTAACGTCTGGGTTGCTTCAGCACCACGACAGAGAATGTCAAGCATGGCCGAATTTTTTTTTTTCTGCCTAGTGTGACATGTTCTACCACGTGTTCCTTGACATTGACCAATAGGAAGAGAGAGAGGATCTCTGCCTCTCTGGCGCACATATGTAAACATGGTGAAAAAGGAGAGATGCTATGGCTGCTGTCTGGTGCAGGAAAGATACACACATTGCCCGTATAGGTGTTGTTTTCGCGGCAGGGACCGACCCACTTCCCAGCATTGCATCTGTTGCTCTTCACTTTGACCAATGACAAAAAGTTAAACACTGTCCCCCCTCCTACAACCACGATGGCTGCACCTGATTGGAAGAACGCTACACGTGGGGCTCCCGGATTTTAAAACGGACCATAATGACGGCTTGAAAAACAATCTCTTATTTTATGAAAGTAGTTCACCGAAACGTGATTCTATAAACATTTTAAACGAGAAATAGGCCATGTAGTTGCTGAAGCTGTATTTATTTCAGATTGACAACAGTCAATTTAAAAGATTTTCGTGAGATTTTCAGAGGCTGCTGCTCCACCTAAGCATCAACCTATGAACTCGTGCGTGATCTTCATGACAGCACCCAAAAATGGTCTGGGGGCCAGTTGGTGTCATACTTGTGTTGCAACTCTTCTGTCCAAGACACAGCAACATTTTTGGCAATATGTCTGTCTAGTTTGAGATAGTGACTGTTGTGAAAGACAACAAAATCGTGTAGTCTGATCCTGGCATAACCCCTATTTTCCAGCGGGCAAGTCCGCGCTGCGTTCCGGCGGCGCCACGACCCCCACGAGCAATCGCGGCCATTCAAGTCAATGCTTGATATTCCACCACCTGCGTTATGGTGCGTCCCAGAAGCGTCTACTTTTCCTGCAACATTCTAAAACAGTTTTCCTCTTGTCACGTATCTTTTGGTCTCCACTGGGCTTTATGATTTCCAAGAACTTGCAATACAAAAAACAATTGTCTTAATGTCAGCATTTAAAGGTGTTGTAGGTAGGATTGCGAAGATCCAGGACTTAGCCAAAAAATGTGAACAACTTCTCAGTCCCTCCCCCCTTTCCGCTAAAGCCCAAAACGGTCTCCTAAGCCCCTCCCCCCACAAGGGAGAAACCTATCTGCAGCTGGTGTGCAGGGAAGGGGGTATAGGGGGGGGGACGCTATGAAATGTGTGTGCGTGAGCAGTGATTGACACGCAGTTAGACACCCTCCCCCCCCGACATTGATTGGTGCATCTGAACAGGGAGCGGTGGATTTTTGCAACTCACACTACAGGCTGTAGGTGGTGCCAGAGGAGCCGGATTTTGTTTTAAATGACCTGCTTCATGTAGTTCTACTGGAACATAGGGTCAGTTTCAGCAAATATGACAGAAAGTTAGTTTTATAAAACTTACCTACTGCACCTTTAACTGGGGAAGTTTCATGATATCTGTTAGTTAGAACTCTAGTTGCTTCTTCATTCACCTCTAGTGTCTCCCCTTAAACACATAACAGATTATTTCTCTTCACACTGGCAGCTACCTGAACTTGTGTTCATGGAAACTCTTACAACACTATGATGAGATTATGGGCAGGTTTCAGCGTTAAGGATTTGTCTTTTAGTTCTACTTGCCCAAAGTCATTTTTGTTCTGGCGCATATACAAAAAAGCTTTCTGAACGAAGACGTTCCTTTGAAAAATAATCCACTTTTATCTGCCTTGGACTCGAACTTGCTGCAAACTTGGACAACTTTGTTGTTTCATCAACATCCTCTGCTGCGACACGTGGGAACTACGGTTGCGTCTGAAGTTCCATACTAACATCTTATTTAGTAGCCTAGGCAAAAACAGCATCTGAGATTTCTTAGTAAGTCTGAAATCTTAGTATGAAACCAATAGTATGTGAATTGCATACTATTTTCAGCGGAAAAATACAGTATGCAAACACCGGACACTACGCTGGCATAAGTATCCCACAATGCAATGCAGTAGTAACGAAAATGTTCATAACAGACAAATGGACAGAAACCATGGGAGCTCTGTAATGCTTTAATTTATATTTTTACGTAATTGAAAATCTGTGATTTTGTCACCTGTGACTAGTGATTCAACTACGGCTGAGGTTAGCAGGAGTAACCATCGTTGTGCGTCTCCAACTGGCGAGGAGGCTCTCACGAAGTGACGTTGAAAATTACAGCTTAGTGTGTCCAAAAAGATACACACTACTGTTTATGAACACAAAAGTTCGTTGAACGATTGTATACATGTTGAGTATGTAGTGCAGAGTATGCAATTTCGGACACCAACTACTTCTTTTAGATAAAACAAAGTGGCGGAGCGAGCTAGAGAAGAGAGAGAGAGAGAGAGAGAGAGAGAGAGAGAGAGGTGCGCTAATGTTAGATAAAACAAAGTGAGTTCCCTGTACACGAAGTACCCGGTCATATCGTAACTCACTGTGCTCCGACTCCATTGTTTCTTGTTGTTATGGAAACAACAGGTCTGGCTACTTTGCCAGACCTGTTGTTTCATAAAAAAGCGCTCAGGACTTTTTTTGAAAATACTTTTTGTACTCCACAGGATTATAATGTAAAACAGTCGCTGGCAGCTTAAAAAAAGAGAACATGGCCTTATTGTTGAACCCTGATAGGCGATTACAAACATGAACAATCACTGTTTGTACTGTACGTATATTGAAAACAGTGCATCACTGTACATGATGAAAAATGAAACTAATTTCCAAATGACATTGTTTGACTCCGTCATTAATCTCCTCTCAATCAGAGCCCAGACCCAAAATGTTTTTCTTCATATCTTAATAATGACAAGTTACACACTTTAATACACATTCTTCATGTGGTTTATGCTGCTTATGGTGTCTGTCCATGTATGAGGATCACGTGTCTATTCACATTGCACCTCTGGCTGAATCTTCTCCTACAAACAGAGCAGCCAAACGGTTTCTCTCGGAACTCTCATTTGTCTCCTCAGGCTGGTCCGTTGGCTAAAACTTGTCCTACAAAGACGACAATGAAACGGCTTCTCTCCCGTGTGAACTTTCATGTGCTCTTGCATACTGATCTTAATATTAAATCTTTTCTGACAAACATTGCATCCGAATGGTTTCTCTCCTGTGTGAACTCTCACGTGCGAATGTAGATTGCTGTTGTGGTAAAATCTTTTCTCACAAACATTGCAGCCAAATGGCTTCTCTCCTGTGTGGACTCTCATGGGTCTCTGCAGATTGCTCCTCTGACTAAATATTTTCTTACAAACACCGCAACCAAACGGTTTCTCTCCTGTAATAGGTGGTGATGATAGATGACTTTGTGGGTCTGCTTCTGATCCGCCACAGTCCTCTCCATCAGCGTCTGTTTCCATCTGTTGAGGCTCGGCCTCTGTTCTCGTCAGCTTGGCTCGGACGAAGCTGTGACGACGGAGGTTCCTCTCCGTCATCTTCGCTCTCGGAGACATCGACATCTTCCGGCACCGGGTTCTTCTGGTCCAGACTGGAGCTCAGCTCAGGGGGAACATCTGCAGGGAACACTGAAACACACAACAAAAATATTTTTCTCATAGAAATAAACTGGATAGAAGATAGATAGAGTTTCCCGTGGTCATTTGATTGGTACACAACAAAATGGCAATTGTTGTTTGTTGATGAGTGCATGACTAAAAGCATGGCAAGAAAATGTCCATTAACTAACGTTCAATAACTCCTTTAGGTCCCTGCTTAAAACATACTTTTATCGGAAACCCTTTCCTGATTTCATTTGAGCTTAAACATCCTTTTAAAGTGCCCATATCATGCTCATTTTCAGGTTCATAATTGTAATTTGAGATTGTATCAGAATAGGTTTACATGGTTTAATTTTTAAAAAACATATTTTTGTTGTACTGCACATTGCTGCAGCTCCTCTTTTCACCCTGTGTTCAGGTCTCTGTTTTAGCTACAGAGTGAGACCTCTCACTGCTGTAACATCTTTGTTGGCAGTCGCACATGCTCAGTAGCTAGGTAAGATCACATGCTCAGTAGCTAGGTAAGACCACATGCTCAGTAGCTAGGTAAGACCACATGCTCAGTAGCTAGGTAAGACCACATGCTCAGTAGCTAGGTAAGACCACATGCTCAGTAGCTAGGTAAGACCACATGCTCAGTAGCTAGGTAAGACCACATGCTCAGTAGCTAGGTAAGAACACATGCTCAGTAGCTAGGTAAGACCACATGCTCAGTAGCTAGGTAAGATCACATGCTCAGTAGCTAGGTAAGATCACATGCTCAGTAGCTAGGTAAGACCACATGCTCAGTAGCTAGGTAAGACCACATGCTCAGTAGCTAGGTAAGACCACACGCTCAGTAGCTAGGTAAGATCACATGCTCAGTAGCTAGGTAAGACCACATGCTCAGTAGCTAGGTAAGACCACATGCTCAGTAGCTAGGTAAGACCACATGCTCAGTAGCTAGGTAAGACCACATGCTCAGTAGCTAGGTAAGACCACATGCTCAGTAGCTAGGTAAGACCACATGCTCAGTAGCTAGGTAAGACCACATGCTCAGTAGCTAGGTAAGGACTACATGAGCTAGCTAGCTGTTTCTCCAACTTCAGTAGTACAAGGCAGGATTAGCCGGGAGACTTCTTCTAAACAAGTGTGCACTTCATGGCTGCGGGAACTAGGGGTGCGGAGGGTGCTGCAGCACCCCCTAGCGAAAGGAGAAACTACTACAACCATAATAAAAAAAAAAACACACATTTATTTTTAATACTTTGATTATTAATATAAATAAACCTAATCCCTTTCATTACAAATTAAATGTGCCTCTGACGCTCATTCATGAGTGGTGAAGACAGTTGTGGAAACTTTCCCGGCTGGTCAACAACAGTACAGAAGTTAGCTAGCCATGGCACAAAAGCGCATTTTGGATTTGAAGTAGCGACCCTGCTAGCAACAGACGACGGGGGAGCTAATCTTGTAAACCAAGCTAGCAGCACCAGGGCAGCCGCAGAGGGAACATCAACATCAACTCCGTGCTGCCAGCCCCGGGGTCACACTTTTCCTGGTAGACGTTTTGGAGATGAGGATGTTTTTGTGTGTTATGACTGCAACACAAGGTAATAACGCTGGTTTACTATTATTATGCTGCCGCCGTGCAGTAAATTGGCATGACTTATCAATTGTTGAGTAACAGTTCAACTGAAAGTTTATACGAATTATTGGAGATAATTGTCTTTTTTACACTCGTGTAAAGCCTATAACCTACGCATTGGAAAACCAGAATGAGGTCACAGCTATTTTTAATTATCCTACTGTATTGTTATAAAATTATTTGGTCCAGCTTAACAAGCGTTAAGAACTTCTGATACATAAGGCCCAATATCTTTATGCCTTTAATTTGCTATTGCTGTGCTACAAAAACTTAAGGCTGCATTTCTCTATGTCAGTGTTTGTGTCAGGACTGACTGGCTCGCTTCACTTTGATTTGATTTAATATAATTCAGTGATGTGTTACCCTTGTGTTTTTGAGCTTGTAGTAGGCATATTCTGTACCATTGTCGTAGCGTTGTGCCTGTATCCTGCGTTACCCGTCCCTAGTTTGTTCTGTCTTGGATTTTGGACTTTATTCTTGTTTTTGTTTTTTCGCTTGTGGAGCGTGTACCTGTGTTCCAGTTTTATAACCGAAGCCTTAGTACTGTTTTGACACCACGAAGTGCCTTTGTTTTAATAAATAGAGATATTTTGTCTTCATCTTGACCGTATGGGTATGAAAGAAATTTAACTTGGTTAAATAGCGATAACGGTCTATTATTTCCAGTAGCCCACGGCAGGCTAATTACGGTCTTGGATAGGCTATTTATATGAATTTAATCTCTATACAGTTCAATGAATTGTGATGGATGCAGTTTGGTGTGTGGTGGTTGACTTTGGCTGAAAACATCACTCTGGAAAATGTGTCAGCACTCACAATTCAAAATATGTTCCCGCGGCTCTGGTGCAATTCCAACTTTACGTGGAATACCTGCAGAACAGAGACATGGAAGTAGTTCTATACAATGTATTTTGTAGATTAGGGTGAATTTGTGTGTGTTGTAGCAGTGAGAGATTGAGATCGAACTAGCAACTCAAAACTCAAAACAGCATGGATGTTTTATTTTCAAAGTTTGTATGCGTGTGGAAGCACCCGAGACACAAACTAACACCCCAAATCCCAGAAATTCATAATATGGGCACTTTTTTATTTCTTTTATTTCTTTTAAAATGTTTTTACTATTCCTGCATACATGCAGGTTTTTATAGGCTACACTTCATGGTCTTTTTTTGTTATTTTGTTTAAAAAAAACAAGTTTTTTTATGACTGATCTGTTTTTTAAAGCTCTTTGTAACAACGGTTTTGAAAACTGACCGAAATGTGACCGAATGCTATATTGATAAATGGGTGTAAACAACAGTGAAAATGTTCCGACCTGCCTCGGAGGAGTCTGACGCCTCGCCATCCGTCCCCGGTTGAAGATGTGAGTCTGAGTTCCTCCTGTGATCTGCGTCTGATCCTCCATCGTCTGCTATCACCAACAGTCTCAGCATGTCTGCTTTTGAAGTCAGAAACAGTATGGTCTTTTACAAACAATAACTGCTGCTGTTGCTAGGCTATAACCCTGCCATTCTATTGCATTCTATTATGGAATGTAACTAAGTAGGCTACATTTACTCAAACTCTACTTATAGCAATAATAATAATAATAATAATACATTTCATTTAAAGGCGCATTTCTCTGCACTCAAGGACACCGTACAGGGATACATAAGACATTTAAAAGCAGCAAAAAAAGTATATATATAAAAAAATAAAAATAAAAATAAATAAAAAATTAAAACAACAATAAAAGCAACAGAAAGAGGCAGAGCAATTGCCATCAAGTGGAATAAGCAGTTTTAAACAGATGTGTTTTGAGTTGGGGGAATGAATCAATGTTTCTGAGTTGGGGTGGTAATGCTGATTTTGATTTTGGACGGTACCGGTACTTGAGTATTTCCAATATTTGCTTTTCATACTTCATTCTAATTCAGAGGCAACTAATGTACTTTTAACTCCATTGCAATTATTTATTTAATTAATTCAGTTGCTTTACATATTCAAATTATTGATGTAAAATATAATCACTAATTAATAAGATTTCTCTTGGCACAGCTACCAGAAGACTTGCAACTTTTCAGACAGGTTGCTCACGTCTCATCTACGTCTTCAAGCTCAGTTTGAGACTGTATAATATATTTAGGTGATAAATTACATACAGATAATTACTGACATGTGTATCGCTGAAAACTCTGAAGTATCAGGAGGTTATAGTATTAATATATTATATTTTTAGTACTTACCAGACGCTGTTTTTGCCTGTTGTCGTTATGTGTTTTGGTTTTCATTATGGTCCATGACTGCCAACATTGTTTGCGCTGGCATGGATGCATATTCAAAGTGCAATCTTTTGGGGCAGTATTTGAGAAGGGCATTATGGAAGACCTCAAGTTGTCCTAGTAAAACAGAAATAAAGACAGTACAAATGAGAAAATACTGTATAAACAATACATGGAACACAGATTACAAGTTGTGTGCATGATCTGTTGGAAGATTGGCTTGATGTAATGTTCATCATTGTCTGTGGTGCAATATTACCACCTAATACATTGTAAACCAGTTGCACAGAAATAGTTCCCACACAAACTACCATGTATGGAGCCAATTCACTAACTGTGAAGTGTTTGATAAACATACCCGTGTGTTTGAACAGTGCCTATTGTTCCAGGTCTTTCAGTAGGCGTGTATTCGTGACCACTTCATAAAGGACCTTGTAGGCAGGGGAGTCTTTGGCCAACCACTTCTTCTTCCTTTGCTCGTCCGCTGGCAGCTCAGCGTGGTAGCATTTGCGTTCCATGCCATCTTCTTCCCAGCGATGGATCCCACAGATATGATGTAGAATTGACTTCCATCGTCTCAGCAATTCCTGACAATAACATTAGAGCACAAGCAGAAATATTTTCAGCATACAGGACGAAAAAATCTTTTGAAAAAATAATATACCCTAAAAAATCAAATTGATGTCGGAAGGTGATGTGTGCGAGTCAGCAGTGACATTCCACTGTGCATTATACCTGCTTATAATATGCACATGAGAAATAAATTAGACCTTGCCATTGCAATATGTGTGTGTGTGTGTATAATGTATGATTGTGTACCTTTGGATCTCCTTTTGCTGAGCTACAGCTCCACCACATGTGATTGCTCACACTCTTTATCCAAGGTGCCAGGTCCATGCAGTTCTTGCGATTGGATGTCAAAATCATTTTCTTTTTGATTCCTAAATTAAAATAAGGAAAAGCATTATAACAACAGTGCACTTCAGAAAATGCATATTTGATATGGTAACTGTGATACACAGATAAACCCCAGACAGCACAGCAGAAGTATCAGGAGTTGTACACAATAGCTTACACTAACAACAATAGACTAACATTTTGCGGTATGCCATGGATCAAACTGGTGTTCTATATTTGGAAAATCCTCCCTCATTATTTTCCTGATAGAGGGATGTCTGTCGGTTGTGACAACCTTTACACCGATCCCTTCATCTTGGAGCTTTTCCAGTCCTTTCTTGAAACCCATCGGCCCCATCGCAACAGAACTTTTGGCCTGGGTCACCTAGAGGGAACAAGTAAGGGTTAGTGCCTACTTGTGATTACATTTCTGATAAGACTTTTTAGAACAATGACTGAACTTTTGTAACTTTTTTTATATTTATTATTGATTATTTTTACCTGAATCAACTCAAATGTTACTATTTGATTGGTGGAGTCATCAGTTGTAATGGGCAATCAACCAGTTGAACTAGTGCAGCAGTACAAATATCTTGGGACTGTGATGTTGGTGGGGTTTAAGGATTAAAATAGAAATTTAAAGTGCAAACAAACAGCAGACTAGTGGTCCAAATCAATTTATATTTATTTTATTTATAGTGTTAAATCATAACAGAAGTTATCTCAGGACACTTTCCAGATAGAGTAGGTCTAGACCAGTGGTTCTCAAACTTGTTTCAATAATGTACCCCATTTGAATTGTGTTTTTAAGCCAAGTGGGAAGGAAGGAAGGAAGGAAGGAAGGAAGGAAGGAAGGCAGGAAGGAAGGCAGGAAGGAAGGAAGGAAGGAAGGAAGGAATGCAGGAAGGCAGGAAGGAAGGAAGGAAGGCAGGAAGAAAGGAAAGAAGGCAGGAAGGAAGGAAGGAAGGAAGGAAGGCAGGAAGGAAGGAAGGAAGGCAGGAAGGAAGGAAAGAAGGAAGGAAGGCAAGAACAGGTTGAAAATAGTGACAAAAAGCGACAAAAACTTTAAAAACAGCGACACAAACTTAGATAAAAGCGCTCATGTACCCGCTGCAGTCCTCCAAAGTACCCCTTGGGGTACACGTACCCCCTGCAGTCCTCCAAAATACCCCTTGGGGTACACGTACCCCCTGCAGTCCTCCAAAGTACCCCTTGGGGTAGACGTATCCCCATTTGAGAAACACTGGTCTAAACCACACTATAATGCACAGTTCCCCTAAAAGCATGCATCTTGACTTTTCCTACAGTTTCTTACCAAGATATCCAACCTTTGGCTGGCCATCGATGACCAGATAATAATCCACGCAGCATTGGGGGTTCTCACAGAGCTGCACTGACCCACTCACATTGCCAGCCGTTATGTGTCTTTTGTTCTGGGAAGTCACTTGGAATGCACACAGTCTCGTCTGAGGAAAAGACTGGCCAGAGGTGCATATAAAGATGCATTCTGGGAGGAGGAAGAAAGACAAACAGCTGCTGTAAATGTGGTTTGAATGGGCAAAAATGACCTTTTTCTCCGTGTTATCAACAGTAGGAATTGTGATCTGGGCTTCATGGTCACTCTTGTACTATATAATGCTAAACTAAGAATCTTAAGTTTATTCTTTACTGTTGCACTCACGGTTTGTCATTTGGCGAACAATATTGTCTATAAATAGTACTGTAAATATTTTGCTATAAGCCACAGCTTCATCAGTAAGTCTTTGGTGATGGTTCTATTGTGAGACGAGGAATTATTCATCAGAATATCATTACATTTATCTATTTAAACAGACAGTCAACTTAGTTGCATATATATAGTTTCTGTATGATTTGTATTTGGGAAAGTCAAGACTAGAAGATGCCCAAATGTGCACCTTATGAGGAGCCACTATAATTCTACAGCTACAAAACTTTTTTACAAGCTCAAACATAGATGACCCTAATTAGATTCCATAAATATTTCGGTAGCACTGCATATTACGGTACAGTAATAAGATGGTAATAGTGGGGTAACAGTGAGATAATAAAGAGGTAATATATATAAGTAATAACATGTAATTACCAAAGTAATAACGTAGCAATACATCACAGTAATAAGACATAATACTGGGGTGATAAGGTAACAGATGTAATAACATGCAATTACCAATGTAATAAGTAAGAAAGGGTTCGACAATAACCATATGTATATCTAGGTAATGGTAATATAGTTATATTTATATTGTAATAACATGGTAATAATGGGGTAATATATGTTGATGTTTTCACAGTATTATAGCCTACTATCAGCATAATACCTTCCAAATTATATAAAACTTCTTGGAATTTAAAATTGGTAATTACCATATTATAATGCTGAAATTCATCCACCCTTTATGTTCCAAACATTTCCCTTTTGTATCAAAATCAGCCATTTGTGTTTTGTTCAGTAAATAATGAATTGATGGATATCAGTATAAACATGTTCATACATGACATTCCTTTGGAATTTTAAATACAAGGCATCAATACTATAAAATGTGCATGTATCAAATATGATCTTAAAATAAAATAGAAACAGGCAGTTTTGCATTTTGCGGCCCTGATTCATGGTTGTTATCTCTGTTATTCTAATATTACCATGTAATACAACAGAAACAGGCAGTTTTGCATTTTGCGGCCCTGATTCATAGTTGTTATCTCTGTTATTCTAATATTACCATGTAATACAACAGAAACAGGCAGTTTTGCATTTTGCGGCCCTGATTCATGGTTGTTACCTCTGTTATTCTAATATTACCATGTAATACAATAGAAACAGGCAGTTTTGCATTTTGCGGCCCTGATTCATGGTTGTTATCTCTGTTATTCTAATATTACCATGTAATACAATAGAAACAGGCAGTTTTGCATTTTGCGGCCCTGATTCATGGTTGTTACCTCTGTTATTCTAATATTACCATGTAATACAATAGAAACAGGCAGTTTTGCATTTTGCGGCCCTGATTCATGGTTGTTACACAGAAACTACCAGAAGCTTTTCCAGGTAAGAAGTCACAAGATTAAACCTTGTTACCTTATCACCCCAGTATTATGTCTTATTACTGTGATGTATTACTACGTTATTACTTTGGTAATTACATGTTATTACCTATATATTACCTCTTTATTATCTCACTGTTACCCCACAATTACCATCGTATTACTGTACCGTAATATGCAGTGCTACCAATATTTCTTGCAACACCACTGCACATAATTTACTATTACACTGTTACACTACAGATTCTTCAAAAATAATTTTACCATTTTATCAGCACTGTATAGTTACAGGACACATGCTGGTGCATCTGTCTTGCATTTGTTGACATATGCAGCATTAATTTTAGGCACAAACAAGACTCATTAAAGGAGGTACATACTCAGGCAACATATTTACAACTACAATTTCCCTACATGACTAAAATCTGGTGTGTACAGTCAGTGGGTTGGCACTGTATTGAATAGAGCAGTTTCTCAAATGGGGGTACGTGTCCCCCTAGGGGTACTTTGAAGGAATGCAGGGGGTACGTGTCCCCCTAGGGGTACTTTGGAGGACTGCAGGGGGTACGTGTCCCCCTAGGGGTACTATGGAGGACTGCAGGGGGTACGTGTCCCCCTAGGGGTACTCTGGAGGACTGCAGGGGGTACGTGTCCCCCTAGGGGTACACTGGAGGACTGCAGGGGGTACGTGTCCCCCTAGGGGTACTCTGGAGGACTGCAGGGGGTACGTGTCCCCCTAGGGGTACTTTGGAGGACTGCAGGGGGTACGTGTCCCCCTAGGGGAACTCTGGAGGACTGCAGAGGGTACGTGTCCCCCTAGGGGTACTTTGGAGGACTGCAGGGGGTACGTGTCCCCCTAGGGGTGCTCTGGAGGACTGCAGGGGGTACGTGTCCCCCTAGGGGTACTCTGGAGGACTGCAGGGGGTACGTGTCCCCCTAGGGGTACTCTGGAGGACTGCAGGGGGTACGTGTCCCCCTAGGGGTACTCTGGAGGACTGCAGGGGGTATGTGTCCTCCTAGGGGTACTCTGGAGGACTGCAGGGGGTATGTGTCCTCCTAGGGGTACTCTGGAGGACTGCAGGGGGTACGTGACATTTTTTGCAAAATGTTTTTCAGTTACAAGGCTGTAATTTGTTGCTTTTTTCAAAGTTTTTGTCGCTGATTTTGAAGTTTGTCCCCTTTTCTTGAAGGTGTTGTTGTTTGTTTTGACCTATTCTTGCCTTTCTTCCTTACTTTTTTCAAAGTTTTATGTCACTTTTTTCGAAGTTTGTCGCTTATTTGAATTTTTTGTCACTTTTGTCGCCCTAGTGTTGCCTTCCTTCTTTTTTACTGTGTTTTTTTTTCAAAGTTTTTATTACTATTTTCAACCTATCCTTCGAACCACTGGAATAGAGGAAGTTACTAAAGAAATTACATATTTCATTTGTATTTACATTTTTATTTACTAATATTTAATCTCTTAAATCCAAAATTGTCATCATTTAGTAGAGTTTAATAAGGTGAGGATTTTATTATTAAGGTTAGTTGTTACAGCAGGTACAATTCAACTGCTTCAGCATCACAGCAACTCATTACTGAGATATCAAATTGCAAATCATAAGTCAAAAATCAATAAAAAATGAACACAGAAAGCAACCCAAAACAAAGAAAGAAACACATCCACCTGCAGCTTAAGAGTTTCAAAAGAGGGAGAGTTTTTTGGATAGCAAGTTTACTCACCCACAGCCAAAATCAGACACCACTGTTGCATAATTTTCTGGGCGGGTAAAGCAGAGAAAGGGGAGGTAACCTTTCCCCTTATGACGTCATAAAGGGAAGATTCCAGATCGGCCCATCATTTCATTTTCTCAAAGGCAGAGCAGGATACCCAGGGCTCGGTTTACACCTATCACCATTTCTAGCCACTGGGGGACCATAGGCAGGCTGGGGGAACGCATATTAATGTTAAAATAACTCATAGAGTGACATTTTCATGCCGTGGGACCTTTAACAGTCAACTGCATTGACTGCATTTTAACGATTTCAGCCAAATAAAACCTCAAATTTAAACAACAAACAAAATGCACCATTCACGTCATTTGTGCTACAAGAGAGGCATCAACCCTATGGCCTATAATTCATGCATTCAAGACAACACAACTTTGAGTTTCAATTCAATCGTCTATATCAGTGGGAACATGAGCCGTGCATTTGATGCGCAGAGGTGTTCGATGCGGTGCTGCACTGCAGAGAGAAATAAACGCAAGTCGTCCTCCACCTGCAGCCTTGATCTGTATTTGTTTTTAATCAGGGTCAGTACGGAAAACCCACACTCACACAGGTAGGTGGAGGTGGAAGGTGATTAGGACTTTCATAGCCTTAGTGGAGATCTGGGGGAACTCGCTCTCCACAGACAACCAGAAACGCGTGATCAGCATTTCTCCCAGTCTCTGCTTCAAGTCCATATTTGAGCTGAGCTCGACCAGGGCCTCCTCCTCCTGCAGGTTCAGTCCATCACGGGGTGTGGCGAGGAAAGAGAACAGATTTCTTACGCACTGATTTCTCATTGTGTTCTCTCCAAAATACTCAGGATCATATTTCCTAAGTTTTTTTGCTGGGTCCTGTCTCCTTAATGCTGACTTCTGATGACTTTGGACAAGGAAACAATGCATTTTAAAGCTAATACAGGCACGCACAATTACCGATATCAATAGAGCTTCATACAGTTATTTGTTCTTTGCGTGTCGCGCCTCCCTTGTGGCTCTTTGGTGCCCCGTAGGGTAGGCACACCTCACCTATTGAAAAATCGCTGACGTAGACTACACCACTGTTGAAGACCCCTGACTTAAAGCTACACTGTCTAGGACTTTCTCCCATCTAGCGGTGAAATTGTATTTTGCATTCAAACAAATAGAGCTCTCTAATGTCTCGCTTTTTCAAATGCGTGTTGCAACTACGATAGCCGTTATGTACCAAGAAGCTATGACAACATGTCTTCCAATTTTCACTTTTTTGGCAACAAGGATTCCTTCTCCTGTGGCTAGTCATAAGTATGATCCTCCATTATGAACTAAAGTGCAGTTGCAGGCTTTCAAATTTGCCGGGGGCAGTGACAAGCGCCTCTCACTGATCTCCTTCTCCGTTTCAGCTGGTTTCAGTCACGTGACGCTGGATCTGAACGAAAATGCGTTGTGGATTAGCTAGACAGGTAGGCTAGTGCTCTACGTCCCTCTCAGCGATTATAGGTTTTCAAAATGACGGAACGACATGGAAGCCTCCTTGGACTTGCCCGTCCAATGTAAATACAGATAAGAAATTCTTCGCTTACGAGGATATGTCAGATCATTGGCAGAGGTCATTTTACACCAATGAGGACATATTTATGAATGAAGACATTGATTTTAGCTTATAAAATACTTAAACACTACACAGTGGACCTTTAAAGTATAGAGAGGTAAAAAGAAGTGAGTACTTCTTCCATTTCTGCTCAAAAATAAAAATAAAAATCGAATTGGTCACTTAATATTTACAGTCAATGATTGGTCATTGATAATCCAGACCTGAAATAACATTCACACCAACTGCGTGTATGTTTTATTCTGAAAGGGCTAACTGGATCTCCGGGTACGTTTTATTCTGAAAGGGTTAACCGGATATAGTGTTGTTATTGATCTGTTGCTAACTAACGGTCGTCCACCGTACTGAATGAATGACATCATGCAGGCTGCTGTCGGTCTCCATCTGCGACATGACATCCCGAGACACTAACGGTTAGACGTTTATTCAAAGTCTGCCGATAAACCGGTAAGAGCGGCGCGTTACAGACTTTTGTTTAATAATGATTCAGCGAATGTTTTCTGTTAGCTAGCTACCGTTAGCTTAGGAGCAGCAACAGTCAGCTATTAAAGCTAATACTACGCTAAAAAAAGAAAACTAGGATGGCGAGGGCATGACTCTGCCTCTGATTGGCTAGTACGCGTTGCCTGCTATGTGTGGATTGGTTAGGTTCATGCATGAGGAGTAGGATTGGTTGTGAGTAGGGTAGGACTGTCAGGGTAAGCCAATCAGAGGCAGAGTAAGGCAGAGTAGGGTGGGACATGCCTTCGCCATCATGGGGAAAGATACTCGCTAAGGTGCAGCTGGCTAATTATGCTTAAGGTGGTGTTTAATAACATATCACGCAATTATTAAATGGCCACTAAAGGGAAACTAACATGCGTTTTATTTGTGTGGAGAACACCTGCTCAGATAACCTGCTGTCATCATTTATTATTCATGTTGGGCAGGTGCACAATCCAAATCTATTCACCATCAAGCTACTACATGGTGGTACATTGATTTTACTATAGGGATTATATATCAACTAATGTATATACAATGCAGTTCAAAAGTATGGAATCAGGTGTTATAGTGCTTAATAACATGGTTATGTGCTTTCTCTCAATAATGGCTATGTTAACAGAGATGTAAAAAGTATAATTAAGACTTTAAATTAGGGCTGCACCCTCTTAGTCGACTTATTTCCATCAGCGGTAACACAGATCACAAGATCCGAAGTGGTGCTTCTGCATGATACTTTGTGGAGAATCTGAGTTTTACAGATCTGTCAATTAAATCAGCTGATTGATTAGTTGACAGAGTAATATTGAGTACAGAGAAAGAGTGTAGGTCGACTAACAATATCTTTAGTCGAGGACAGCCCTACACCAAATTAACATGTTTTGGCCTCAAAAGAAGAATTACATTTTTCAAACTTAGATTTAGTCGATGTCCACACAGTGTTGCATGACAGAGGAGAATACTGTTCTGGGTAGGTATTACCTGCCTGCGTTATGATTAATGTTTAGTCTATACAATTTCAGAAAATGTCAGTTCTCAGAGCTCAAGAAGAAGTATTTAAATGGCCAAAACTCCTAAGATGTTCAGTTTACAATGATTTAAAAATATTAGGGCTGCCCCCTCTTAGTGGATTAGTCAACTAATCGGTCGTTTTGGTCTTAGTCAACTAAGATTTCTTTAGTCGATTAGTTATGTTGTATGCTTTTTTCATGCTGAATGACTTATTTCCAAGAAACGTACGAGCACATCTCTGGTAAACGCAAGAATTAAAGAGGTGCTTTTGCACGACTTTGCGGAGAAACTCAGATTTACAGATCTATTGATTAATCAACTAATCGATTAGTCGATACAATTGAATGAGTGTTAGTCGACTACGAATTCCTTCAATCGAGCACAGCCCTAAAAAATATAGATGGATAGATAGATAGATAGATAGATAGATAGATAGATAGATACTTTATTCATCCCGAGGGAAATTTTAGGCATCCAGTAGCTTAGACAACCATAACAAACACACATACACATATATATCTCGTATACATAAATATCACTCATAGAAATTGAATAGGTTAACAATTTGTGAAGTGATTACAAAGGTCTGGTATGGACTGACCATGTGATGCAATGACCCTGATAAGGTGCTCTGGTAGAGTGTGTGCTGTGTTGGTACTGCAAAAGTGAACAGTGCAATAGCTTATTATTAAATATTAACTATGACTATGAAAAGACAATAATGTAAACATAATAGAATTGCTTGACAAACAAGAAAATAAATAATATACATTAAGAACTATAACAGGGAATACGTTATAAGATATACCGTTTTGTTTGTAAAGGAAATAAAGGAATAATCAATTCTCAAAATAGTTTCTATGTGTATTGATCAGTGTTGGAAGTTACTTTTAAAAAGTAGTGTTTGCTCCTTACTCATTACTTCTTAAAAAATGAATCTGTTACTTTACTTAGTTACCCCCTATGGAAAGTAACTTTTTACTTTACTCGTTACTTTTACGTTACTTTTAAAAGCAGGCGTCTCTGGCAGAGACTGAAGTTAATTATACAGAAACTATCTTTGACCATAAAGCCAATCTCTGGTGTATCAGTGAAGTGTCTGAACTCCTGCAGGCTGGATTCTCTCCTCACAGAGGGACGGCTGAGTCATTATGAACGAGTCCAGCACTGGTTGAATGCCCATCAGCAGGTCATCGGCGCTACACGGTGTTAGTGTATACTATGTAATGTCTGTATCGACTTGTACCGGTCACGCAGCCATGATGGTCCGTGCATTGTCGTAGACACATGCAGCCTCTTTTCTGGAGATCCTTGCGTGTCCGTGCAACCAACACAAGTCCACAGCGGTCCGCTGTGTGTATGTATGAGGTCATCTCCACCGCGTGCATCTGTGAGGTCGTCAGCTTTGTGTCTGCCTGGCTCAGAGCGCCGTCCAGCAAAAAGCCACGAAGTTTAAAACGCTCTCAAAAGTTAGCGTTGGCTGCTTCTCACTCGCCATGATTACTCTGCTACCAGCCTCTGTCACGGCCGTGTGGAGCTTGTGAGCAGCTGAGAAGGCAGTGTCGCTGTCAAATCTGTCCCTGGGAAAAGTAACGTTGCGCCGAATTAATAAAGGAACTACGTTTCGTTACCAAATTTTCAGTAGTAGCGCGTTCCACTATGTTTTACCTGAAAAAGTAGTAACTTTTTCAAAATGTTTTCACTTTTTTCACCCAACTACTTTTTCAATGTATCAATACCAACACTGGTATTGGTACATTGATTCTTCTCTGTATTCCAGGTGTAGAGTGATGCAGCAGAAGTTGTGCTCCAGAGGTTCTGGCTCTTTCCTCTTGGAGAGGAACGGCCAGGCCTGCGGCGCCGGCACCACCGCCACTGCCACCTCCTGCGACCTCCCCTTCCGCTGCCCCCGCTGTGGCGAACAGGAGCGCTTCCGCAGCTTGGCCTCGCTCCGCGCCCATCTGGAGTACCGCCACTCGTACCGCTCGCCAGACGTGACCCCCGGCGGCTTCAGCATCACGGGCAAACTCCCCGACGCGTTGTCGGCGGCGATCCCCTGGCACGACATGAGCCTGCCGACCCGCAGGGGGAAGCAAAGCGCGTGGCGGCCGCCTCACGTCCGCTCCCTCAGTGACAGCAGAGACGGCGAGTGCCTCCGCTCGTACAGCTCTGCAAGGAGACGCACCCAGAGTGTCGGCGTCGGGACGCAGGCGGAGGAGGATGATGATGAGGAAGATGAAGAGGAATTTGGGACAGAAGATGAAGACGTGAGAGATGAGGAGGACGATGAAGGTGAAGAGAGAGATGGAGGTCGAAATGAGGAGGACGTCAAAAAGTCCAACACATGCCACCATCACCTGCCGTTCCCCCCTGCGGCTCCTCTCGGACTCATGCCAGAACCGGACCCGGATGTCGACCTGGACCTGGTCGGTGCGTTCAGGTTTACTTTCTTACTTTACTTTTTGGAGCAGAGTTCAGAGTTTCCCCAGAAAAGTTGTCAGGCCCAGTGGCAAGTGTCTTTTTATTCAGCGAGGGCTAGGGTTGCACGATATTAACAAAATGTGATATTGCGATATCTATATTCATTTAGATATTTTTAAACATATGTAAAATTACAAAAGTTACAGGAAAACGATCAAAATACTGTAGATTCTTAACAAATTAAACAAGTTTTCTTAACAACACAAGGTTTATTGGACTAGTCCAACATTAATGAATAAATAAGGACCATGTCTACAGAACAGGACATGTTCTACTGGTTGGACAGTATAAATATATAAATAAGGACCATGTCTACAGAACAGGACATGTTCTACTGGTTGGACAGTATAAATATATAAATAAGGACCATGTCTACAGAACAGGACATGTTCTACTGGTTGGACAGTATAAATATATAAATAAGGACCATGTCTACAGAACAGGACATGTTCTACTGGTTGGACAGTATAAATATATAAATAAAGACAACAGACTTCCCTGATTGGTTCCGTCTTGTTGTCTCTATCTATATTGCATACTTATCACGACACTTTTGATATAATATTGCGTAACGTAATATCGCGATAACGATATTGAGTCGATATATTATGCACCCCTAGCGAGGGTCCGGCTGGGGCCAGTCCCAGACTGATGGCAGCATTAGTGTAGAGCCCAATAGTTTCAGTGATACCAAATAACAGACGGAATGGCAATATTATGAATTTTAAAAAGATATAAGACAGGCTCCATAGGGCCCTACATACATTAAGTCAGTGCTGAAAGCTAACTGGAGATTTGAAAATATGACTGTCTAAGTTTCCAACCGAGCCGCCCCGCTGTAACTGTAGTTTAAAAAACATCTTAAAAATACATTTATATTTCCCCCCAATGGCTTAGGCCTGGCGGGGCACCGGGCTTGCAATACACTGGCGGAAACCCAGGAGTGATCAGGCTTTTGCAGTTGCTGCCCCGAAACTCTGGAACAAGTTAACCCCTGATATTCGCACTATTACAGATGTGGCTCTTTTTAGGTCCAAACTTAAAGCGTATCTGTTTAGTCTTCTGTTTCTTTGTAACTATTTCTGATTTTACTGTTTTCTATGTTCTTTCTTTTTATTGTATGATATATGTTTTTACTCTTGGTTTTGATGTTAAGCACTTTGGATACCTGCTGGTCGCTGTAAAGTGCTATATAAATAAAGTTTGATTATATTTACAGAGGAGGGTCTTCAGTGAGTTCCAGAGACACGGCAGGATCTTGAATACGAGTGGATGATATATCGACTCAATATCGCGATATCACGTTGCGCAACATTATATCGAAAGTGTTTCGATAAGTACTCAACAGATTCAACATTAAGTTGTTACATTGAACTATTTTAGAGGCTGTGGACGTTGTTGACTTCATTAATGTGTTGACTGAGGATGGGAGGAGGATTTGGTATTCGGCCGAACCCCAAAAATCTGGATTCGGTGCATCCCTACTGTAGAGTGAAGCTTTAATCTGTTGTTTCCGTTATCCTTTACAGCTCTTTGTTAGATAATATCTGTTAGTCAGGACTCAGCTGAAACCGTCGACAAACGCAGACCGACTTTATCTCTGTTTGTCTGTCTGTAAACACTCATCTGTGAAAATACTTTGTTACAGTAAAACACAGGCGTAGCCATACATTTAAATAGTTGATTCATCTTTGCGGTTCGAATGCAATTGTTAATTCAGTAACCCTGTCCATGCTTGCAATCAGAATAAGTTATTTCATTGAATGTCTGTGTCTCAGAAAGTCTCTGATTGGCTTGTTTAAATTGTATTTGCAGACACCTTAAAGGAACACGCCGACTTATATGGACTTTGTCTTATTCAGCGTATCCCCCAGAGTTAGATAAGTCCATACATACCCTTCTCATCTCCGTGCGTGTTGTAACTCTGTCTGACACACCCACCTGCTAGCCTAGCTTAGCACAGATCCTGGAGGTAACCGGCTCCATCTAGCCTAGCTTAGCTCAGATCCTGGAGGTAACCGGCTCCATCTAGCCTAGCTTAGCACAGATCCTGGAGGTAACCGGCTCCATCTAGCCTACTGCTCCCAATAAGTGATAAAATAACACCAATGTTTTCCTATTTACATTGTGATTTGTAGAGTCACAGCGTGTACAAATAACAAGGTCACATGAGACACAGCCATCTTCTAACTGTATACAAACTGGGAACTATATTCTCAGAAAGCGAAGCACTGCTACTTGGGCGGAGTGATTTGCTCGCAGCACCTGAAAAGCACCGTTGAGGCTCTCTGCTCCTCACCACGGGGCTGGGTATGTATGGACTTATCTACCTCTGGGGGATACGGTGAATAAGCTAAAGTCCCAATAAGTCTGTGTGTTCCTTTTAAAGCAACACTGTCACTTTTAGCCCTACAGGTTGTCTCCTTGGAACTACAACTCGCTAGTTTCAATTTTGTAACTTAAAATAATGTTTCCAAAATCGTTTCAGTGGTTTATCAAATCGTAACAGGGTGAACGGCACTTCTGCATTGGCTTTGCGGCTCTCTACCGGCTATAACCGCACTATGCAAGTTTGTTAGATCGGGTAGCGGATCTGTAGTGTCAATGAAACATAATGGGACAATTCCGCTTCCAACCTGTAGGGGGACCGAAGCGGGAAAAGTTCTGTAGTGTTGCTTTAAGCATAGTTCAGCAGTTGGTTCAGTAATCGATAATCGCGATTACAGTGGCAGTGACTTGTCTCCTTTACTGTCCCCACCAGAGCAGAACTCGTACTCTGGTCTGGAGACGGCAGCAGCCTCGGCCGCGGTGCGTCGGCGGCTGGCCAGAATCCTGCGGGCGGCCGACAGCACCATGCAGCGCCGTCTGGCCAAGGTGAGCACGGAGCTCGCCCAGACGGACACGGAGCTGTTGTGTGAGCGCGCTCACTCGCAGCACCTGGCCCAGGAGAGGCAGGAGGTCGCCGACAGGGAGAGGTCGCTGAGCCGGCAGGTGGACGTGGCCGTCATGGTGATCGCCGCGCTGAGGGAGCAGCTCAACGCCTCGGAGAACGAGCTGGAACAACGGGAGAGGTACACGGGCAACAGGGCCTCACGATACGATCTCATCACAATACTTATGTCACAATATGATATTATTGCGATTTTAAACATATTGCAATATTCTGCGATATATTGCAATTTATTACCTTTTTCCCAACTTACATTTTTCTTTTCCAATTTCAAATGATGTCCCAAAAAGGAAACATTTGTCAAAATCAGTTTTATCTAAAAAGATACAGTTCTCTGTCTGTTCATCTCACTTCACTTTTATTGCTGCAAAATGGGATTGTCAAGCAGACAAACTGACCAACACACATATATATGTATATATAATTAAAGATTAATACTTGGCGTACAGTATTGCACGGAAAATATCGCGATACTACGCTTTTCCCCCCGCCCCTATAAAACACCCCGCATACTGTAGTTAGATATTGTTTGGTACAGAACTGAAAGAGTACTCCACTAAAAGATCAATGCAGCAGAACCAGAGATATCTAGCCGGGGGAGACCCAGCCTGATCTGCCGCCGATTTGATTTCGCCCTGCAGCTCGGGCTGGAGACCTGTACGTCTTTCTATCCTGCTTCCGTTACAAATCTGCGGGAACCAATCACAAACTGGCTTATCCACCTGGCGTACTATTTAACACGTTTAACTGTTTAACACGATGGGTTAGCTGTCCCTGCTACGTCACCCGGATCGTTGGTCTGATTGGTTGAAGGACTGTCCAATTGCGTACAGAGTCATTTGAACTTGCCTGTTGATCACGCCTCATGGGCAGTAGAGAATACAGAGCAGACTCCCCAGACTAATGTTACATCTTAACCCTTGTGTTGACTTCGGGTCACATTGGCCCGTTTTACATTTTTGTTTTATATCAGAAAATATTGGACGTAGAAATAAGCTCTGAAAATGTGTAGAAGAAAAATTTAAAACCTTGGAAAAAGCAAAAACAAATTGTGAAAAAGGCGTCACAAATGTCAGAAAAAAAGTGCTTTTTTTCAAGGTTGAAATGAAGACAACACAAGAGTTAAAAGATTGAGCTTGGTCTGCTGAGAGCCAGACTAAAAGATATCATCATCAGACCCAAACTGAATTTTTAAAGCAGTGAAACAGAATGAAAATCTTGTTCTGGGTCTGCTGCATCAATTTGGATACTTTAAGGGTGGAGTACTTTTTTAGGGCTGTACTAAACAATTACAAAATAAATTCTGCATACAGTGTGCTGAGTGTTTTGTGCTGCCGGATTAATCTTAGTGTCCACAGCATTAAGAGACCTTTACCAACCTTTACATTCACAGACATGTTGCTCAAAGCTATGCTCATAATTAACCTCTTTATCCATGAAGGTGCTGACTTAATGGGGCACCCCAGCGATATATTACAGCACTGCCATGGAGTTGGGGGACTCGCAAGAGATGGATAAGACAGTCAAATTTAAGCAGTAGAAATGAATCGGAGGCTGAAATTACGTGACTGTCAGTCTCTGATTCAAACTCCAAAAAAAGTACATTTATTCAAGGGCTGTACTTGTTTTCCAGGGAGGTGCTAACCATCCAGAAGTTCCTGGAAGCGGCGGCTCGGCAGGAGACGTGCGGCAAAGTTCGAATCCAGTGCTTCATCGAGAATCTGCTGCGACGCATCGCTCTGGCCGAGAGACTGGTGGAGTATTACCAGGTCAACGGCAGCCCGCAGCAGTGCAACCAATACAAGGTACACAGAGTCCCTGCGGTGGGACGGGACTAGAAACTATGTGGCCCATGAGCCAAATTCATGAGTTTGACAGCCCTGGTTTGGATCAGGGATGCACCGAATCCAGGATTTGGGTTCGGATTCGGCCGAATATTGGGCTTTTTGACGGGGGTTGGGTTTCTGCTGAACCTTTTTACTACGCTGGTCGACGTAATGAAGGCGCCGTTGATTACAGGAAGGTGTTTACGTAGGTGGAGCGTTCAATGCAGTAGGCTGTGAGAAAGTGAAAATGGAACTCGGGAGCAGAAAAAGGGCCGCCCGGCACCACCCCCAGCCAATAGAAGGCGACCCAAGCCGAGGGGGGGGGGGAATAAGCCCTTTTTATTTTACTATATCTCTTTACATAAATATATTTTTTTACTACTATGTGCTAACAGTTAACATAGAAACTAGAGGTGCAACGATGAATCGATTAGTTGTCAACTATTAAATTAATCGGCAACTATTTGGATAATCGATTAATCGTTTGAGTCATTTTTTTTATAAAAAAAAAAAAAGATTTCTCTGATTCCAGCTTGTTAAATGTGAATATCTTCTAGTCTCTTCTCTCCTCTGACAGTAATCTGAATATATTCTAGTCTCTTCTCTCCTCTGACAGTAATCTGAATATCTTCTAGTCTCTTCTCTCCCCTGGGACAGTAATCTGAATATCTTCTAGTCTCTTCTCTCCTCTGACAGTAATCTGAATATCTTCTAGTCTCTTCTCTCCTCTGACAGTAATCTGAATATCTTCTAGTCTCTTCTCTCCTCTGGGACAGTAATCTGAATATCTTCTAGTCTCTCCTCTGTGACAGTAATCTGAATATCTTCTAGTCTCTTCTCTCCTCTGTGACAGTAATCTGAATATCTTCTAGTCTCTTCTCTGGGACAGTAATCTGAATATCTTCTAGTCTCTTCTCTCCTCTGGGACAGTAATCTGAATATCTTCTAGTCTCTTCTCTCCTCTGGGACAGTAATCTGAATATCTTCTAGTCTCTTCTCTCCTCTGGGACAGTAATCTGAATATCTTCTAGTATCTTCTCTCCTCTGACAGTAATCTGAATATCTTCTAGTCTCTTCTCTCCTCTGTGACAGTAATCTGAATATCTTCTAGTATCTTCTCTCCTCTGTGACAGTAATCTGAATATCTTCTAGTTTCTTCTCTCCTCTGTGACAGTAATCTGAATATCTTCTAGTATCTTCTCTCCTCTGTGACAGTAATCTGAATATCTTCTAGTATCTTCTCTCCTCTGTGACAGTAAACTGAATATCTGAGTTTTGGACAAAACAAGACATGTGATGACGTCTTCTTAGGCTTTTTGGGAAACACTGATCCACATTTTTCACCATGTTTTGACATTCTTATAGATCAAACAACTAATCGATTAATCGAGAAAATAATCGACAGATTATTCGACTATGAAAATAATCGTTAGTTGCAGCACTAATAGAAACATTCAGATATACATTTAAATGCCCTCTGTAAATAGACAGTATTACATGCCTATGCTGCCGCCTGCTGGTAGGGGCAGTAAATTACAACTTGACCCACTTTCACTTAACTACGGTGCCATAAAGTCTAGACTCAATCAGTTGTCCGTGACCTGCGTAACGACAGTACAGTGGAACGTTTGCCTTCAACAGATCGACAGTAATAACCTGATATACCACCATTACTAAACTACATTCTCGGTTATATTTGCACTGAATAACGCAATCAATATACAGAAACGTAACTCTTGCAGCGCACGTGAACAGATGCGCAATATTAGCTCACACATAAAATAGCACCCTGGTGAATTAGCCTACTGTTGCTAACATAACATCGCCCCGTACCCACAGGACATCAGACTCACGTATTGATGCACGCACACAGTAGTGTCCACAAACTTAGTCCAATGAGGGGAGAACGGAAAGTGTGATAGCGTTCCACGTTAACGCCTTTTCTCTCTCTCGCTCGAGACCGCTGTGTCCAAGCCGAGGCGCAGAGCATGACCTTAGCGCATGCTGATACCTTACTAGTCCAGGTAGAGCGAGCTACTGCTGACAGGGAGAGAGAGAGAGAGACACTGCATCACTACAGCCAATCCAGTCTCCTCAAAGCGATTGTCTTTTCCCACTCCTTCCAGAGTTTTTTTGTGATTGTTGCGGGCAAAAATCCTTGATTATGCGGCACGTTTTCTTAAAAAAATGCGATGGAATATGCGGGATATTTATGCAATTTTATGCTATGAAATTGCGGGAACTTGCAAAATCTGCGGTTCCATCGTGGCTTCATCGCGGGTTTTGCAGCTTTTCGATGATGTTCACATCACGTAATTACGTCACTTCATAACGTTCCCATTGCAACAGGGGAAAATGGCTGCTCTTGTGTGAAGAAAACGCAACATTTTTCAACTTTCTGCTGAGATATGTGCCTTTTTTGCAACAAAAATGCGGGGATTATGAAATCATGCAAGCCCCGCATATTTAATGCGGCAAAAGTGCGGCGTATTTGAAAAAATGAGGCCCCCGCATAAATATGCAGACTTTGGCTGATTATGCATTGAATTATGCGATCGCATGATTGCATTTTTCTGGAGGGACTGTTTTTCACAAATAGGTTGCACGTAAGGGGAAAAAAAACAAAGTAGCTTCCACTTAAGGGGCCCTATCTTGCACCCTGTGCAGCACAGAGCAAAGCCCGACGCAAGTGTCTTTGCTAGTTTAAGACCGATGCAGTTGTCAATTTCCCGTCCAGCGCCCGGGACTAGGATTATATCGTCCATCGTGATGTCAGTCAGCCATCACGATGGACGATGATATCATCCATCAGCAGAACCCCAGGAGACACTTTGTTTCTCTCACTATGACTCTAGAGTCACTACTCACTCTGAAGACAATCACCATCACTCTCTCACTCGCTCTACAACACACGCACACACACACACACACACACACACACACACACACACACACACACACGCACACATGCCGACCCTGTTATTCTCTTAAAGAGATTGACGCACACACCAACGCACACAAGTATAAACTTCAGGCCCCTTGCGTAGGCTACGGGGAACGCTCTATGAGGAGCCTCCGCAGAAGCATAAATCACCCTTTAGGGGCAGCTGTAGCTCAGGCGGTAGAGAGTTCCCCTAACAGAAGGTCGGTGGTTCAATCCCAGGCCCTGCAGTCCGATGTCAAAGTGTATGAATGTGAGTGAAAGGTGCCTGTAATAAGTAAAAGAGCTTTAAGTAGTCGTTAAGACTAAAAAAGCACTATATAAATGCAGTCCATTTACATCCTTCTGTTGGCCGAGAAAGGGTTTGAACCCGCGAATCGCCGCTTGTTATATTTTCTGCTTGTGTTTGGTTCGTGGTCGGTGACTCTTGTCGAGAAAAACGTAACCTTTGACCTTTTCTGTGTCCTCATCAGTACCAGCAGCCAACTGATAACGGACCTCGCAGAATCACTAAAAGCAGGTGAGCGCCTCCACGTCGGCTCGCATGATGGTGCTACTTTTCAGAGAGAAATATTGTACTTTTTTTACTCCACTACATTCATCTGTTACAGCTTTAGTTACTAGTTACTTTACACATTAAAGGGGCACTATGCAGTTTTGGCAATTTCTTCGCTGTTTTCCCACTTTTTGCTTGCAGGTTTCTCTATAGAGCTCCCCCTACAGCTTCAGAATAGATATTTGGCAACACTGTCGTAAAAACTCTTCCCCCCCCCCTCCCGTCTTCTCCCTCTGGTCATGTGCATTTGTTTTCAAAGAAGCCGGCAAACACACGGAGCCATGTCCACTGAGGTAGGCAGCTAGTAAGCCCATAACAGACAGCGATCATAATAAAACCTTTACAGACAATAGCAAACATCCTGAGGTCACAATAACAAGAAATACAAAGATACTTAGAAGTGCAACAGCAAGAACGCCAGGTCAGCATCAGATTTGCAGGCTTCTGTTTGTCTCAGTTCTCGCCGTTCTGAAAATGCAGCTCCGATGTTTACTCATCGTGTCTGACTCCTCTCTCGGTCAGTCGGCCGTTTCCTCTTTCTCTGTTCCTCCGACAATACTTTCCTAGCTTTCTGTTTCTTTTTTGCCGGCTCAGCCATGACGATAGTCGCTACCTTGATCTTCCAGCCAGCCGGTTCCTGGATGTGTGCAGTGCCGTGATGCAATTCGTTACATCGCGAGACCTGATATCACGCCATACTTCCTGACGCTGAGGCCGGCGGCTCAAAGTTGCGAGGGTGGTTTTTCCGCTCACAGGCGTTAGGTGGGAGCGAGACGACCACCATTCAACCCAAAAAAAGTCAAATAACAATTCCAATGACTCCGAAGTAGAGGGCTGCATTGGGATTGGGTCACGCCGGGTCCCAACGCAAGTCTTGCGGGAGCGGGCGGGAGCGGGCGGCTAAAATACACTGCGGGATCGGGATGTAGCCTGGAACCCCCCCACGCCAGCAGAAACCATAGATAGACATATACACTGACTGAGTATATACTGTATAGCCCATCTATGAGCAGACACCAGCGTGTCTGAGCCTCCCAGGACGGGGAGCTCCGAGCCAAGGCTCCGTCCACCGTCCGCCCACTCCCTCATCCTCGGCTCCTTCCTCCTCCTCTCTCCCTCATCCTCTGCTCCTTCCTCCCCCTCTCTCCTTCTCCTCTCTCCCTCATCCTCGGCTCCTTCCTCCCCCTCTCTCCCTCTCCTCTCTCCCTCATCCTCGGCTCCTTCCTCCCCCTCTCCTCTCTCCCTCATCCTTGGCTCCTTCCTCCCCCTCTCCTCTCTCCCTCATTCTTGGCTCCTTTCTCTCCCTCTCCTCTCTCCCTTATCCTCTGCTCCTTCCTCCCCCTCTCCCCCTCTCCTCTCTCCCTCATCCTCTGCTCCTTCCTCCCCCTCTCTCCCTCATCCTCGGCTCCTTCCTCCCACTCTCTCCCTCTCCTCTCTCCCTCATCCTTGGCTCCTTCCTCCCCCTCTCTCCTTATCCTCTCTCCCTCATCCTCTGCTCCTTCCTCCCCCTCTCCTCTCGCCCTCATTCTTGGCTCCTTCCTCCCCCTCTCTCCCTCTCCTCTCTCCCTTATCCTCTGCTCCTTCCTCCCCCTCTCTCCCTCTCCTCTCTCCCTTATCCTCTGCTCCTTCCTCCCCCTCTCTCCTTCTCCTCTCTCCCTTATCCTCTGCTCCTTCCTCCCCCTCTCTCCCTCTCCTCTCTCCCTTATCCTCTGCTCCTTCCTCCCCCTCTCTCCCTCTCCTCTCTCCCTTATCCTCTGCTCCTTCCTCCCCCTCTCTCGCTCTCCTCTCTCCCTCATCCTCGGCTCCTTCCTCCCCCTCTCTCCCTCTCCTCTCTCCCTCATCCTCGGCTCCTTCCTCCCCCTCTCTCCCTCTCCTCTCTCCCTCATCCTTGGCTCCTTCCTCCCCCTCTCTCCTTATCCTCTCTCCCTCATCCTCGGCTCCTTCCTCCCCCTCTCTCCCTCATCCTCTGCTCCTTCCTCCCCGTCTAACAGCACTAAGCTCCTGCCTTCTTTGCCTGCACCTTCTCCCTATTAACCTATAAAATGGCGTGTTTTCTCATGCGGGACGGGAGAAGACACAACATCAATGCATCTCTATTATTGTGCGGGGCATACATTTTTTGTGGGTGCGGGCGGGAGTGGACATACACATTGCGGGAGCGGGCGGGAGTGTAACACACATGTTGCGGTAATGGTCGGGAGCGGGATGAAGAAAACAGTCCCGCGCAGGGCTCTACTCCGAAGCTGTTCAGTTAAGGTAAATTAAGCTAAAAAAACTGCATAGTTCCCCTTTAAGATTCCTGCACACTAAACACATGTAGTTCATAACATCTGATGTTTGATTCTAAAGTCAACTAGCCAACAATATAACGGCTACAAGTCCAGCTGAGATGATCAGAACATCACACACACACCTGGTTAATCCTTTACACTTTCTACAATGGGAGGATTCTTCTTTACTTTTAATACTTTAACTACATTTTCCTGATGAGACTTACAGACTTGTACTGAAGTAACGTTTTTAATGCAGGACTTTTACTTGTAACAGTATTGTTTACAGTGTTGTGTTAGTACTTTTATTGCAGTGCAGTAAAGGATCTGAACACTTTTTCCACTGCTGGACATTTCCAGGTCAGCGGGAGGTCAGCTGTCCTCGTCTGGTCTCCACCACAACAGAAGCCACTCCTCCTTGCAGTTTGGCGGCTGTCCTCTGTTCTCCAAACCCAGCAGCAGTGGTGGCGGAGGCGGCAGCGAGCGAGACCGGGAGCGGGAGCACCGGGAGCGTCTGGCGCAGTCGTCCCGGCTGTTCTGCCGACCCGAACACAGAGACGACATCTGGAACCACCAGCGGCGCCGCTCTGCTGGCTACGAGGCGTAGAAACTGTAGAGAAACACCGGGGGTCTGGGGGAGAGGGGCTGTCAGCGGGTAAAACTTTATTATCTGACGATGACTTTATTCCAGTGTGTTAACCTGTGGAAAAGTACGGTACGGTCACTTTCACATTGAGCTTCTTTTGGAGCAGTTTACGCCGAAGTGAGTCCTCCTTCAGTATCGTTTTTCAATAGTCTCGCATTGCCTTCCTCCACAGCGCTGCGGAGGAAGGTCTGGCTAGTCCACCCAGCATTCCTTTGGTGGCCACCCGGGATTTCTCAGTAGGAAATGACTCGAGCAGAAACAGCAAATAATAATAATAATTTTGACAGGGCGACTTCCGGCTCACCCGGTAGGAGCGTGCGCCCCATGTGGACCGGGTCCTTGCAGCGGCCCGGGTTCAGGTCCGACCTGCGGCCCTTTGCTGCGTGTCGTTCCCCCTCTCTCTCCCACTGTCGCTGTCAAATTTTTTAAAATCTGTTAGTGTAAGTGGTTTCCCTGCAAAAAGTGTGCAGGGTGTTCAGAAAATGGGGAATTGTTATCAAATATCTGTATAAGAATTCAAAAAAAGAACTCATTAAAAGTTAAAAAAAAGACTGTATAACATGTAACAAATGTTATCAATCTTATTGACAATTCCCAGAAAAAAAAACATTTACTTTTTCCTTTAGCACTTTGCTTTAATGTTATGTAACATCATTTAGTATAAGGTACATTAAATGTTTGTATCGGATACAATTGCGTCTGACGCGATTGTTATTCAGTTATTTTCTATAAATCAAACAAAGAAAACCATATAAAATAAGATCACACTAGAAATAACTTTTACTGCGTAACAGGGTTTAAGAAGATAATGCAATAACAAATATTTGCGGAGGTATGTAAAAGCTTTCAGTATTCAAACGTATGAACGAATGACGGCTTCTAGTCTTCTGTCTCATTAGCACAAATCGCAATATTTATTACAGTTAGGGCTGGGCAGTTATTCAATATAAGTTATCGTCTTTCAACGGAATCATATATCAAGATATCGTGATGTACAATTACATTGTCTAAATTGATAACAAGCACACACTAACTCCATTTTCTGTTGTGAAACATTAGGAGGGCAATATCATTTGAAGAATTGCGGATTTGTTTTAACATCACACTCTTTTTGTGCATGCGTGTAAACACGGTCAGTATAAAGCTGGAAAGAAAGTCTTTTTTCTCTATAAATAATTTCACTTGAAACTGTGTACCACATTATTATTGTTATTTATCTTAAATATTTTGTGAAAGCACTAGTTGTCAAGCCTACAATATGGATGTATCTGATTTTCTCCGTATCGCCCAGCCCTAATTACCGTTTGTTGATACTTACGTTCTGAGGCTACGTTTACATTGCTATGTTTTGGTTTTTAAGCGGCGTTTTGAGCCAAAAGCGACAAGTATTATTTGCTCCAGTAGAAGAACTAATCTCCGCCTCTTCAAGAAGGTCTCTGTACGCTGGTTTGGGTCTTCTTTAGGTGCCCATCTGAGCGCGAATGCTGCATTCCCACCGGCCCAAACGAACCGCACCGAGGGGGGAAACGAACTCTAGTGACTAAATGAGGCAGGTGTGAAAGCCCCCTTAGAGAAACTTCAGGTTAACAAAAATTTGCTTTTGTTTTCATCTACTTTATTTGATAAGATTTGAATTACAGGTGAAGTCTGAAAGAGGATGAATAGTTCCTGGTGACATTAATGACACGTCCTCTCCTCTGGTTGAACTTTTACATCCCGGCCCGGTTTCCCCAGAAAACTGCCCACCAGTCCTGTTATCTAATCTCCGTCTGTGCTTTTGAGGCCAAAACAGTAAGCGATGATTGTGTAGATCGATAAACTCCTCCACAGAAAGCCAATTGTCCAATCGTAGCTTAGCAGCCCTGACTAAGCTTTGAATTTCTCCGCATGTTGAAGCTGTGCACACAGGGCGGTAGTTAAGAGAGATTCTGTGGTTATGAAGAGTTTGGATGGTGCAAAACGTTATGGAATGGATTAAACAGTGTGTTAATCCATCCATTATAAGCTATGAATGTTAGCGTCTCTGGCTAGCTCACTATCTACTGTAATAACCTGGAGTTACTTCCAAAGCTAAGGAGTAGAGGTCATCAAGTGGGTATACGTGCAGTTGTAGTGTCCCAAATAATTTTCCAGAAACTGAGTAATGATGATGGTCTTATTTGAGACAGGTTAGTTTATTATTTTCCAAAAACTGAGTGTCCCAAAGCTACCATACAGCTACCATCTGTGAAGCTGCTAAACCTCCACCAGCATCCCGACTCCCTCTCGAGTCAGAGAAATAACGGCCAAACTGGGGGGTCAAGTTGTCGATTGATTACAGGGTTCTTCCACGCAGATGTGAGTCAGTGTGCCAAAATACATCCTACACTTTATCAGCAACTCTTTGTAGCTGTAAAATAGTCTTCCTCCACTTACAGTTTCCTCTGAGATTGTCAGACAGACACTTTTGTAGCTATGATAATCTCTCTTTCTTTAAGACTTCTTACTGGCTCAAATTCAGCATTTTGTGCAGCAATATTTCTTGTTTTGACGCAAGGTGCTCACCTGTTCACATCAGAAATGCATTATCCGGCCAATGGTTATACCGTATTTGGTTTAGTTTTGAATGCCCAGTTTGTCAGTCCCTTTCACAAGTCAAACAAAGCTATAGCTGTTCATCTTTGGAGGATTTTAAAAACGTATGAGCTGTATAAATACAGGTAATATCTAATCTATACGGGAACATTATTCTGTCACCGCTCTGATTTGGTTCGTAAAGCACAGAAAGGAGTTTGATGGCACCAGATCTGGGTCAAATAAACTTTGCATAATGATTCTTGGCTTTTGTTTTGAAGAGGCTTCAAATGGCAGATGAGTGGCGTTCGCTGCATAGACCTTTTTCACGGCAGACATGTTGACATGTCATAGTAGGAAAAGCACAGGTGTATTCAAGACCATTAATGATGGCTGCATTCCACTTAGGAGAGGCCCTGGTGTTGTGCATGCAGACTTACTGAAATAGCTTACTGGGACACTTGATGGAACTGAGCCTTCGTTAAGGTCATCAATTTCAGCTGTGCTTTTCCTACTATGACAAGATAAAAATGTCTGCTGTGAAAAAGGTCCATTAGGACCAATTCCAATAGTGTCTGATAACTGTACATAGAGAGACAAGTTAGATATGCTCACCCGCTTTTTGTTTTGTAGAATACTCCTCCTTTCTTTAAAGGTTTTGGGAAGGGTTTCTATCTCAGCATGAGCCGGATGAGAAGATGATTTCAGTTTCCTCTCTGTGCGTTCACTATCTGTGTTAGCCTAGCTTAGCACAAAAGACTGGAGAGCTCCATATCGAAGGTGAAAACAACAGCCTTTAAGCAAAGATATCTCCAATGATCGGGGAGCAGCTGGTCGGTCAGTTTTGTTGGAAAGACATTTCCACACATTAAAGGATAACTCTGGTAATATTCTATATTGTCATGTCAACAAATCAAAAATGTACAGACCCAAACATCCACTAACTAGGACACTCGGAGAGCGCAGACCTTTACCAACACATGACCTATCTCATGATGTGAATGCAGTTTTAATTTGTTCCTAATTGGAAATAGATTTTTCAGATTTTTCCAACACCACATGACTGCAGCACAAACGAAGCCTGACCAGCCAGACCCACATCCAGATGTTGGGTCTGGGAACTCACCATTGGCAGGGCTCAATCCGAGGGGCGGGATAAACGGTTGTCTTTCAAATTCCCTCTGCACGCAATAAAAAAGGAAGATGTGTTCGGAGTTTTGCCGACCGGATACGGCAAAACTCCGAACACATCTTCCTTTTTTAAGAATGACTTCAGTGCCGTTCTTCGTTCTTTTCTCAAAGAAAAGCTTAACTCCAAGTCTTCCAGAGTCGCGGCCAAAGCCGATTCCAAAGACCGCTGTTCACCAGCAGCAGCAGCCATCTTCTTTGTTTTTAAGTAGCAGGGAATTCACTTGGAACCGTCTGCCATCATTATGTTAAGCCCCGCCCATTGACTCTATACACGATGTGATTGGCCTGACTAGAGTTTGGTTTTTCCAGCTCGCAAGCCAACGGAGAGTTGCTAGACTGACCCTGGCTGCAAATTACATTTACTGCCGCTAGGGTGGTCTAGATTTCTAGGCTGGCACAAACGCCCTCTCTATCGCAATCTTTACAAAAGTTAAAAATAATTTTCTGTATCCGCCCCGTGATTCGGACCCGCTTCAAGATTAAATGGGGTTCTTCATCGGCTCAAGGTACACCCTTCCCCCAACTTTCACACACACACACACACACACACACACACACACACACACACACACACACACTCTGTAGTTTATTTTGACTCGTTCCCACACACACCGTCCTGCTGCCACAAATACTCACTAGAGCACCAAACGTGGATTAATCCGCCGCTGAAAATAGTCCCGAACAAATGCATTATTTCCTTCTGTTTGTTTGATCAAAAACTACAGTGAGCAGCTGTGTAGAGACAGGCTAACATATTGTTGGTTTTGGTCTTTTTTTTGGGGGGGGGGGGGGGGGATTTGTTGACAATAACAAAAACATAGAATAACGTCAGATTACATTTTTAATTGAACAAAGTACAGCAGTGTTTGGAAGGTGTTTGTTGTCACTGTTCGGTGGAGTCTTTGAGCTGGGAGTCTTTGGGAAACTCCATATTTCAAACGGTGTACATGCAGGTAGAGTTTGACCCAGGTCTGGAGGACACCACACAAATATAACGAATGTACTCTCGAGTTAAAGTTTAGCTCACGCTGAAGAGATGGCGAGTTTTAAGTCCTGACTTTTGTCTCGCCGTTCGGGCTTAAACTCGCACTCATTCACACAGAAACGGGTGGAGATTCTCCGATCACAAATGAATGACGTCGTATCAACGCTTTCATCCAAAGTGACTTAACAGTGCCGTGAATGCGTACAGAACATTTGCAGCATATTAAAACTAAACTTTCGTTTAATAGAACCATTCCTTTTCTCTGCATCTGTTTATTTCTTTGTGCTCATCCAATGATATGAATGTAAATGTAGACGGTATTCGGTGTAAAATATATCCTTGCTGTCGTTGGTTTTGGTTTCGTTGACAGTGTTAATAGATATTTTGTAAACAAAGCTATTACGTGTCGTCAAGTGGAAGTAGTAGTCCGACAGTACTTAAACTTGGCAGAACATTTATCTGGGTCACAAACACAAAACACGTTTTCGTTTGCTGTCCTGGAAAGCTCTTAAAATTCCTGAAATTATGTTTAGTAAATTGTTTGTGAGAATTGTTTTGTGAAATTATGTCTAGCAGACTCTCTTCTGATGTTTCTATTTTTATTTTCTTGTTGTTTCAAGTTAATTTCTCTTATTGAAATGTCTAATTGGCATTAATAAGGTCATAAAAAGTTTAAAATGTTGAGCTTGCAAGGACCTTTTTCGAAGACCTGTTGTGTTAATCATGATGATTTATTCCAAATGTATTGGAAGTTGCCAATTTTTTAAGCCAAATGGTGTACCGTGTTTCTCCCCCAGCCTGATGTATTACGGTTTCAGTAATACCTGATACCATATCTTTAATATTACGGTCTCAAAAGCATCAGCCATCAGTTTTTGTAATGGCTTCATGGGCCCTAAAACACTGAGGGTAAAGGTGAGTTTTGTCAGGTTTACTCTCACCACATTTAAAGGAACACGCCGACTTATTGGGTCTTTGTCTTATTCCCCGTATCCCCCAGAGTTAGATAAGTCCATACATACCCTTCTCATCTCCGTGCATGTCGTAACTCTGTCTGACGCACCCACCACTAGCCTAGCTTAGCACAGATCCTGGAGGTAACCAGCTCCATCTAGCCTAGTTTAGCACAGATCCTGGAGGTAACCAGCTCCATCTAGCCTAGCTTAGCCCATATCCTGGAGGTAACTGGCTCCATCTAGCCTAGCTTAGCACAGATCCTGGAGGTAACCGGCTCCATCTAGCCTAGCTTAGCACAGATCCTGGAGGTAACTGGCTCCATCTAGCCTAGCTTAGCACAGATCATGGGGGTAACTGGCTCCATCTAGCCTAGCTTAGCACAGATCCTGGAGGTAACCGGCTCCATCTAGCCTAGCTTAGCACAGATCCTGGAGGTAACGGGCTCCATCTAGCCTAGCTTAGCACAGATCCTGGAGGTAACTGGCTACATCTAGCCTAGCTTAGCACAGATCCTGGAGGTAACCGGCTCCATCTAGCCTACTGTTCCCAATAAGTGACAAAATAACGCCAACATGTTCCTATTTACATGTTGTGATTTGTAGAGTCACAGCGTGTGCAAATAACAATTGTACACGAGTTACAACACGCACGGAGATGAGAAGGGTATGTATGGACTTAACAAACTCTGGGGGATACGGTGAATAAGACAAAGTCCCAATAAGTCTGTGTGTTCCTTTAAAAACCTGAATCAGAAACATTTGGACAAATTGCCCAACAAGTATTCCAGAGATCCGTCGTGTGATGTGAGTCCTTTAGCACTTTGGGAATTCAGGCTCTGATGATCTAAGCCCCAAGTGTTGCTGCTGCTGTCGATTAAAAACCCTGTTTCTCTTTGCATTTAGGCAGAACTAAGAACCAATAAATGTTTGTAGTATGAACCATAGACTCTGAGAATAATGGACATAGTAGCAGAGACGTCACCCATTGGTCTTGTTTTTTTGAAACCGAATGTGACGATGTTTGACGAGAGGGTGGAGCTGCAAAAACTACTTAAAATGTTATGAAATGGTACGAAATTTCATCTTGGAGAAAGCCGACTGTAGGGATGGGAGGAAAACATGCTTTGGTTTATTGGCATTTCTTTAAACCAATCACAATCGTCTTGGGCGGGGCTAAGCGCCGGACGGAGCCACGGCGCCTCTGCTAAATAGCCTCAGGAAGGAACTTGTTTTGGTGGAACATGTGTACATTCAGAAGTAGTTTTAGCCGTGCAACAGAAAACTCTGTTTGGACATCCAGCGGAATTTTCGGCAACAACGGAACAATGAAACGTCGTGGATGTAGACTACTTCAGAATATACTTCACCTATCGTGTTTACTTAGACTTGCATGGCTTAATCTTTGAGACAAGCAGTGTTTCTATTAACATGACCTGATCTTACGTCTGAATTTGTCAGTCCTGGAATAATCCCTGAACCTGGAGTTGTGGGGTTTTTATGCAAACAGCAGCATCACTCTTGAAAGATGTGTGTGGAGGAGTGTGTGCAGCACTTCAGGTTTGTCGTCCTGTTTATGGCGCTCAGTCATTTGGAAAGGTGGTGGAAGATGCATGAGGCAGCACTACTACTACTACTACTACTACTACTACTACTACTACAACTACATATGTAGCTATTGTGTTACTGTGAAAGCATGCTTCATATGTAGCAAAAAAGACAAAGTACTTATACTGTTATCTTGTACTACTTATGTGTACTTTTATAGCAGAGCGAGGTCTATTTTAAAGGTTCCATGTTTGAAGGAAAGTTGCACTAAACAAACGAGGAGCACTTAGCTTGGAACGGTTTGATTTCATATGCAGGGATGTAACGATACACTCAACTCACGATTCGATACGATTCAGGATTTTAACTTCCCGATACGACTTTTTCAGGATGTCTTGAGTGAGCAGAACAAATGACTGAAAAAAATATTCCTTTATTTCTATAAACTGCCCAAAACATCAAACAATTCAACTAAAAAGATTACGCCCTATGACGTTTAAAAACTGCATTGCGATTCTTTTTTTTTTTTTTTTTTTTTATCTCAGCCGGTTGTAATCTTTACTAGGGATGCACAGAATCCCGATTTTTGGGGTTCGGCTGAATACCGAGTCCTCCTCCCATCCTCAGTCCATGAACTCAGTCAACACATTAATGAAGTCAGCAGGGACTGTCCTTCCTTTGCCGTACCTGAAGTTACTGCATTCTGGCTGCTGTCTGTAGATTCCTTCATCACAGCTCGTATTCTTCCAGATGTTTGATACCAGATGTTGTAACAGCGGTGATGTTGTGTATTGTTTAGGGTCCTCGCCACCACCAGACTAATCAGCATTGCAGATTGAACATGTAGCTGGACTTGAACGGCCTTCTTTTGACTGAAAGTGCTGCCAAACATCACTTTTTCTGCTCACCAGTTCCATTTCCACTTCCTCACAGCCTGCTGCATTGAACGCTCCACCTACGTAAACACCTTCCTGTAATCAACGGCGCCGTCATCACGTCGACGTCTGCACGTTGTGAAAGCGTAGGGTTCAGTTCGGTGGGAAAAAATCCGAAGGTTCGGCAAAAACCCAACCCCGTCAAAAAGCCCAATATTCAGCTGAATCCTGGATTCGGTGCATCCCTAATCTTTACACATTCATATCCAGTTTGAACGGAGTCACGATGCATTGTTACATCCCTATTTCATAGTGTAGACTGGACAATCAGCAGGGTTCATGCACAGGTTTGAAAAAAAGTCTGGAAAATAAATTGTAATAGTTCTGTGTTGAAATGTTTTAGGGGGGAATGTGCTCTGAAAAACGGAGAGAGAAGTCTGAGAAGTGGGTGAAAACATAACCGAACAAGTATTATAACTGCAGTTAATGTTAGTTTTTATTATGACACTACTACCTTTTCTTGCCGTGAGTCGGTAGAGAATAAAGTTAGTTTTATGTTGTGTATAAACTGTTTCTTTCCGCCGCCAAGTTTGATATCCTTGAGCTCATCATGTTTGTCTGTAGGGATTTCGTTTTCCAGAAAGTAATCTCTAGTTTTGTGCCTTCACTGTAAAAAAAAACAACGGTTTGTCTGTATAACACTGTGCAAAATGCAATACTGTGAAAATCTGGAATACTTTTTATGTTGAAACTTGTCGGTCTGTGTGATTATCATCCAAGATTAAAGAACAAACATGACACCAAGTTTATTACTGTATTTTGTTTTTATTTAAGTGATTTTACTGCAAAAAAGTTACCACTGAACTCATAAAACTGTGATCTTTACATGTCGTTGATATGAGTTTTTTAAACTTTAAGGATGGCAACGCATAGTGGTTGGTATTGTAAATGCCTCGTTGTTGTGATAGAATATTTGGATCTCTGGAAACTCTCCAGAGATGTTGACCCATAGCGCATCTGTAGGTCAGCAGAGTGTGCCCCCCTTTCTGCAGGGTCCCCGTCTGCATATACAGCTGCACACCAGGGGGCTCCTGGAGGCAGCAAAGGTGTTTTTTCTGCGCCTTCCAGATCTCCGCCATTCTCTCACCCTGGGAGTACACCTGCATCAGCCACCGATGTTTTGGCACCGGCAGCATTGCAGGCATGTCTCTGATGGTCACCGGAGCAACCAGCCCTGCAGACACAGCCCGTGTGACCCCACTGCAGTCTGTCAGGAACTGGAGCTTCTTCTGCAGCCAGACCTCGGAGTGCTGCTCCGCCAACTGTCTCTGCATCTGGCTGCTGCTGTTCCCGAGGCCCCTCTGGCGCATCTGCCGCACGACCTGCAAGTCGCAGCCCAGCTTGGACGTCAGGGAACTGGACTGGACGCGATGGCCGATGTCCAGCTGGCGGATAATGTTGCAGGTCCAGCTGATGACCTTCCGCTTGCACCCCTTGCAAGCCAGATACTCTGCCACCATAAAGTAGTACCCGCTGACACCAACCACCTGCCGTACCCTCTGGTGCAATCCGGCAGATGTCAACTCCTCCTTCCCGCAGTCCTCATGAGGGCAGAGTAGCCACACGCGCCACAGCTTCATTGGCATCCAAAGGAACGGGGTGGCCGAAGTACCTCTCCATCGGCGGAATACCAGTGGGGGCAAGTGATGGCTGCGGTGGGTACCACAACTTCCTGTCCACCCTGGTGAAGTCCAGCTCTGGCTGTCCAGTCCTGGGCCACTTAAAGAGGGCCTTTGAGATCCACTGCTGGTCTAGGACTTGCAAGGCCGGTATCCAGCCAGCAGGGAGACAAACTCTGCTCTCTATGAAACAGAACACAAGAGATGCAGTGTAAGGCTCTTGTTTTATGTATGTTGTGTTGAACACACACAAATTGAAATGTCTGAGAGTATCTTTGTATTTATTGTTTTCTGCGCATTGCAACAACTGTGTTTATGTAATTTGTATATGTTATTTTACTACTATTATTCGTATTACTACAATCTCACAAACAAATGTAATGTTGTATCTACAGGCATGCCAATAACATTTAAGTTCAATCAAACTGAATTGTATCTCACGTGCTGCTATCGCCTCCTCCACATGCTCTGCTGCCATGACCAGGTCCCTGTCATCCACGGCACATGGTGGCTCCAATCCACACGGCACTGCTGCTGGGACTGATGGACGTACGTACTCCGATGAGCCTCGTACTGGCCCTGCTGGAATGGCTAAAGAAGACAATAATGATTGAGTTTAAAAAAAAAAAAAAAAATCTTTATGTTTTATGTTATATTACTATTGGCATCACACAGCTTTAACTACATCAGACTTACTAGGCTGAAACCTATTGGCAGAAGAAGAGACAAGTCTTCTGACCGACATGTCAATGCTCCTTTGGCTCAGACTCTTTCCCACCAGCAATGCACGCATTGACGTGACCGGCACACGCATGGTGGAAGGGGCACCGCTAGTGGATGGCGATGCAGAGCCTTGGGGCCAGCTGGTGGGTGGCACTGCAGAGGCTGGGGACCGGCTAGTGGGTGGCACTGCAGAGGCTGGGGACCGGCTAGTGGGTGGCACTGCGGGGGCTGGGGTCCGACTGGTGGATGCTGCAGCAGAGGCTGAGGCACTGCCAACAGATGATGTGGCGGAGGATGATTGGGTGCTCGGCCCCAGTTGCAGCTTTCTGGAGAGCCACCAGGTACCCACCATACCCAAGAGCATTCTCCAGGACCCACTTGAATGTCTGCCAAAACAACAGAGAAAGCTTGATGATAGCAGTGCTTCACTGAAATTGCAGGATTTAGAACTGTTTCAGCACATGTTGAACAAATACTCATTGTTTGGTTCTTTATTGTTGTAAATTTACTTTGATATACAATTTGTACAGAAGTAAAGTTGGAAACAAGGAACAATGATTTAACAGCAATACGAGCTAGCCAGGAGTCGAACCTAGAATCTTCTGAGTTGTAGTCAGACGCGTTATCCATTGCGCCACTAGCCCAATGTTCAGAGAAAACACGGAGCAGCTCAGTTCTCAGACCATTGCATGCAAACAGTGGTGATCTTTGTTGACAAGGGTATAGAAGGCCAGTCAAATTTTTTTTGCAGTCGAAATTAAGGAGCATCTTGCATGACTTTCAGCTTAAGCTGTCCAGTTTCTATAAATGTAAATTGGAGCTGAAGATGGAGTAATTCAAGGGAACAACAGAAAAGTAACTTTACACGGCTGCCGTGACCCGGATTCGAACCGGGGTTGCTGCGGCAAAAACGCAGAGTACTAACCTCTATACGATCACGGCCACTTGGCATTGTAATTGCCTCGTTGTTGTGATAGCATAGTTGGAACTCTGAATCAAAAATATACTGCTATTTTCTCGGTATTCCTAATTAAGGAGTAACAAATGACAATTCCACGGATGGTTTATCTAGCTCTGCTGATTCTAGAAAAACAAAAGAGAAAGCTTGATGATAGCAGTTCTTCACTGAAATTACAGGATTTAGAACTGTTTCAGCACATGTTGAACAAATACTCATCTTTTGACTCTTTATAGCTGTAAATTTACTTTGATAGACAATTTGTACAGAAGTAAAGTTGGAAACGAGGAACAAGTGATTTAATAGCTAAAGAGCAGTACGAGCTAGCTAGGAGTCGAACCTAGAATCTTCTGATTCGTAGTCAGACGCGTTATCCATTGCGCCACTAGCCCGATGTTCAGAGAAAACACGGAGCAGCTCAGTTCTAAGACCATTGCATGTAAACAGTGGTGAACTTTGTTGACACCTGTATAGAAGGGCAGTCAGATTTGTGTTGCAGTCGAAATTAAGGAGCATCTTGCATGACTTCTGGCTTAAGCTGTCCAGTTTCTATCAATGTAAAATGGAGCTGAAGATGGAGTAATTCAAGGGAACAACAGAAAAGTAGTTTTACACGGCTGCCGTGACCCGGATTCGAACCGGGGTTGCTGCGGCCACAACGCAGAGTACTAACCTCTATACAATCACGGCCACTTGGCATTGTAATTGCCTCGTTGTTGTGATAGCATAGTTGGAACTCTGAATCACAAATATACTGCTATTTTCTTGGTATTCCTAATTAAGGAGTAACAAATGACAATTCCACGGATGGTTTATCTAGCTCTGCTGATTCTAGAAAAACAACAGAGAAAGCTTGATGATAGCTGTGCTTCACTGAAATTACAGGATTTAGAACAGTTTTAGCACATGTTTAACAAATACTCATCCTGAACAGCCTGGGCAAATGTGTGGATCCGCAACAGTCCCGGTCCACATAAAGCACCTCAGGAGGCGACACCCTATCGTCTGCGTAGCGGCTGACGAGGCCACCAATCAGTGGTCCAAGGCCATAGGCCTCACTGGCCGTCAGCACGGACATGATCACCTGACTGTGCTCATTGCCAATGTTGGTGGCCCATGATGCTGTGGAGTGGTGTGCAAGCTTCTTCACAATCTTCTTGGTTGAGTCCATTTTCAGGACTCGCCCAAAAAGGGAGGTGATGCTTGCCTTGATCTCCTCCAGCCTTCCTAGCACGTCCTGGGAGTACACCTGCATCAGCCACCGATGTTTTGGCACCGGCAGCATTGCAGGCATGTCTCTGATGGTCACCGGAGCAACCAGCCCTGCAGACACAGCCCGTGTGACCCCACTGCAGTCTGTCAGGAACTGGAGCTTCTTCTGCAGCCAGACCTCGGAGTGCTGCTCCGCCAACTGTCTCTGCATCTGGCTGCTGCTGTTCCCGAGGCCCCTCTGGCGCATCTGCCGCACGACCTGCAAGTCGCAGCCCAGCTTGGACGTCAGCAGACAGGGGAACTGGACGCGATGGCCAATGTCCAACTGGCGGATAATGTTGCAGGTCCAGCTGATGACCTTCCGCTTGCACCCCTTGCAGGCCAGATACTCTGCCAGAGAAAGCTTGATGATAGCAGTTCTTCACTGAAATTACAGGATTTAGAACTGTTTCAGCACATGTTGAACAAATACTCATCGTTTGGCTCTTTATAGCTGTAAATTTACTTTGATAGACAATTTGTACAGAAGTAAAATTGGAAACGAGGAACAAGTGATTTAATAGCTAAAGAGCAGTACGAGCTAGCTAGGAGTCGAACCTAGAATCTTCTGATTCGTAGTCAGACGCGTTATCCATTGCGCCACTAGCCCGATGTTCAGAGAAAACACGGAGCAGCTCAGTTCTAAGACCATTGCATGTAAACAGTGGTGAACTTTGTTGACACCTGTATAGAAGGGCAGTCAGATTTGTGTTGCAGTCGAAATTAAGGAGCATCTTGCATGACTTTTAGCTTAAGCTGTCCAGTTTCTATCAATGTAAAATGGAGCTGAAGATGGAGTAATTCAAGGGAACAGCAGAAAAGTAGCTTTACACGGCTGCCGTGACCCGGAGTCGAACCGGGGTTGCTGCGGCCACAACACAGAGTACTAACCTCTATACGATCACGGCCACTTGGCATTGTAATTGCCTCGTTGTTGTGATAGCATAGTTGGAACTCTGAATCACAAATTTACTGCTATTTTTTTGGTATTCCTAATTAAGGAGTAACAAATGACAATTCCACGGATGGTTTATCTAGCTCTGCTGATTCTAGAAAAACAACAGAGAAAGCTTGATGATAGCTGTGCTTCACTGAAATTACAGGATTTAGAACTGTTTTAGCACATGTTGAACAAATACTCATCGTTTAGCTCTTTATAGCTGTAAATTTACTTTGATAGACAGTTTGTACAGGAGTTTGTACAAGACCATTGCATGTAAACAGTGGTGAACTTTGTTGACACCTGTATAGAATCTAATCAGCATTGCAGACTGAACATGTAGCTGGACTTGAACGGCCTTCTTTTGACTTAAAGTACTGCAAACAACACTTTTTCTGCTGACCAGTTCCATTTTCACTTTCTCACAGCCTAGAAAAACAACTGGAACTCTGAATCACAAATATACTGCTATTTTCTTGGCATTCCTAATTAAGGAGTAACAAATGACAATTCCACGGATGGTTTATCTAGCTCTGCTGATTCTAGAAAAACAACAGAGAAAGCTTGATGATAGCTGTGCTTCACTGAAATTACAGGATTTAGAACAGTTTTAGCACATGTTTAACAAATACTCATCCTGAACAGCCTGGGCAAATGTGTGGATCCGCAACAGTCCCGGTCCACATAAAGCACCTCAGGAGGCGACACCCTATCGTCTGCGTAGCGGCTGACGAGGCCACCAATCAGTGGTCCAAGGCCATAGGCCTCACTGGCCGTCAGCACGGACATGATCACCTGACTGTGCTCATTGCCAATGTTGGTGGCCCATGATGCTGTGGAGTGGTGTGCAAGCTTCTTCACAATCTTCTTGGTTGAGTCCATTTTCAGGACTCGCCCAAAAAGGGAGGTGATGCTTGCCTTGATCTCCTCCAGCCTTCCTAGCACGACCTGGGAGTACACCTGCATCAGCCACCGATGTTTTGGCACCGGCATCATTGCAGGCATGTCTCTGATGGTCACCGGAGCAACTAGCCCTGCAGACACAGCCCGTGTGACCCCACTGCAGTCTGTCAGGAACTGGAGCTTCTTCTGCAGCCAGACCTCGGAGTGCTGCTCCGCCAACTGTCTCTGCATCTGGCTGCTGCTGTTCCCGAGGCCCCTCAACTCCGAAAACTTTGAAGCAAATTGTCAATTCGGCATCAATTTTCGCAAGACGAAGCAAAATCTAAAAAGTTAATTTCTCGCCTAAAACGTTGTCAGAAGTGAATTTAATAATGAATAAGATGGTGAAAATTGTTAAAATTCGATCCGCTGTTGCTGCTTGATGATAACTGTGCTTCACTGAAATTACAGGATTTAGAACTGTTTTAGCACATGTTGAACAAATACTCATCGTTTGGCTCTTTATAGCTGTAAATTTACTTTGATAGACAATTTGTAAAGGAGTAAAGTTAGAAACGAGGAACAAGTGATTTAATAGCTAAAGAGTGGTACGAGCTAGCCAGGAGTCGAACCTAGAATCTTCTGATCCGTAGTCAGACGCGTTATCCATTGCGCCACTAGCCCGACGTTCAGTGAAAGCAGGGAGAAGCTCGGTTCTCAGACTATTGCATGTGAACAGTGGTGAACTTTGTTGACACCTTGGTTGCTGTCAGGGCACGCAAGTGGTCCTCATCCCAGATAAAAATGAACTCTGAATCAAAAATATACTGCTATTTTCTCGGTATTCCTAATTAATGAGTAACAAATGACAATTCCACGGATGGTTTATCTAGCTCTGCTGATTCTAGAAAAACAACAGAGAAAGCTTGATGATAGCTGTGCTTCACTGAAATTACAGGATTTAGAACTGTTTTAGCACATGTTGAACAAATACTCATCGTTTAGCTCTTTATAGCTGTAAATTTACTTTGATAGACAGTTTGTACAGGAGTTTGTACAAGACCATTGCATGTAAACAGTGGTGAACTTTGTTGACACCTGTATAGAATCTAATCAGCATTGCAGACTGAACATGTAGCTGGACTTGAACGGCCTTCTTTTGACTTAAAGTACTGCCAAACAACACTTTTTCTGCTGACCAGTTCCATTTTCACTTTCTTACAGCCTAGAAAAACAACTGGAACTCTGAATCACAAATATACTGCTATTTTCTTGGCATTCCTAATTAAGGAGTAACAAATGACAATTCCACGGATGGTTTATCTAGCTCTGCTGATTCTAGAAAAACAACAGAGAAAGCTTGATGATAGCTGTGCTTCACTGAAATTACAGGATTTAGAACAGTTTTAGCACATGTTTAACAAATACTCATCCTGAACAGCCTGGGCAAATGTGTGGATCCGCAACAGTCCCGGTCCACATAAAGCACCTCAGGAGGCGACACCCTATCGTCTGCGTAGCGGCTGACGAGGCCACCAATCAGTGGTCCAAGGCCATAGGCCTCACTGGCCGTCAGCACGGACATGATCACCTGACTGTGCTCATTGCCAATGTTGGTGGCCCATGATGCTGTGGAGTGGTGTGCAAGCTTCTTCACAATCTTCTTGGTTGAGTCCATTTTCAGGACTCGCCCAAAAAGGGAGGTGATGCTTGCCTTGATCTCCTCCAGCCTTCCTAGCACGTCCTGGGAGTACACCTGCATCAGCCACCGATGTTTTGGCACCGGCAGCATTGCAGGCATGTCTCTGATGGTCACCGGAGCAACTAGCCCTGCAGACACAGCCCGTGTGACCCCACTGCAGTCTGTCAGGAACTGGAGCTTCTTCTGCAGCCAGACCTCGGAGTGCTGCTCCGCCAACTGTCTCTGCATCTGGCTGCTGCTGTTCCCGAGGCCCCTCAACTCCGAAAACTTTGAAGCAAATTGTCAATTCGGCATCAATTTTCGCAAGAAGAAGCAAAATCTAAAAAGTTAATTTCTCGCCTAAAACGTTGTCAGAAGTGAATTTAATAATGAATAAGATGGTGAAAATTGTTAAAATTCGATCCGCGGTTGCTGCTTGATGATAACTGTGCTTCACTGAAATTACAGGATTTAGAACTGTTTTAGCACATGTTGAACAAATACTCATCGTTTTGCTCTTTATAGCTGTAAATTTACTTTGATAGACAATTCGTACAGGAGTAAAGTTAGAAACGAGGAACAAGTGATTTAATAGCTAAAGAGTGGTACGAGCTAGCCAGGAGTCGAACCTAGAATCTTCTGATCCGTAGTCAGACGCGTTATCCATTGCGCCACTAGCCCGATGTTCAGTGAAAGCAGGGAGCAGCTCGGTTCTCAGACTACTGCCTGTAAACAGTGGTGATCTTTGAAGACAAGGGTATAGAAGGCCAGTCAAATTTTTGTTGCAGTCGAAAATAAGGAGCATCTTGAATGACTTTTAGCCTAAGCTGTCAAGTTTCTATCAATGTAAAATGGAGCTGAAGATGGAGTAATTCAACAGAACCACAGAGAAGCAGCTTTACACAGCTGCAGTGACCCCTGTGCTTCTTCACAATCTTCTTGGTTGAGTCCATTTTCAGGACTCGACCAAAAAGGGAGGTGATGCTCGCCTTGATCTCCTCCAGCTTTCCCAGCACGTCCTGGGAGTACACCTGCATTAGCCACCGATGTTTTGGCACCGGCAGCATTGCAGGCATGTCTCTGATGGTCACCGGAGCAACCAGCCCTGCAGACACAGCACGTGTGACCACACTGCAGTCTGTCAGGAACTGGAGCTGCTTCTGCAGCCAGACCTCGGAGTGCTGCTCCGCCAACTGTCTCTGCATCTGGCTGCTGCTGTTCCCGAGGCCCCTCTGGCGCATCTGCCGCACGACCTGCAAGTCGCAGCCCAGCTTGGATGTCAGCAGACAGGGGAACTGGACGCGATGGCCATCTTGATTGAGTCCATTTTCAGGACTCGCCCAAAAAGGGAGGTGATGCTTGCCTTGATCTCCTCCAGCCTTCCTAGCACGTCCTGGGAGTACACCTGCATCAGCCACCGATGTTTTGGCACCGGCAGCATTGCAGGCATGTCTCTGATGGTCACCGGAGCAACCAGCCCTGCACACACAGCCCGTGTGACCCCACTGCAGTCTGTCAGGAACTGGAGCTTCTTCTGCAGCCAGACCTCGGAGTGCTGCTCCGCCAACTGTCTCTGCATCTGGCTGCTGCTGTTCCCTAGGCCCCTCTGGCGCATCTGCCGCACGACCTGCAAGTCGCAGCCCAGCTTGGACGTCAGCAGACAGGGGAACTGGACGCGATGGCCAATGTCCAACTGGCGGATAATGTTGCAGGTCCAGCTGATGACCTTCCGCTTGCACCCCTTGCAGGCCAGATACTCTGCCAGAGAAAGCTTGATGATAGCAGTTCTTCACTGAAATTACAGGATTTAGAACTGTTTCAGCACATGTTGAACAAATACTCATCGTTTGGCTCTTTATAGCTGTAAATTTACTTTGATAGACAATTTGTACAGAAGTAAAATTGGAAACGAGGAACAAGTGATTTAATAGCTAAAGAGCAGTACGAGCTAGCTAGGAGTCGAACCTAGAATCTTCTGATTCGTAGTCAGACGCGTTATCCATTGCGCCACTAGCCCGATGTTCAGAGAAAACGCGGAGCAGCTCAGTTCTAAGACCATTGCATGTAAACAGTGGTGAACTTTGTTGACACCTGTATAGAAGGGCAGTCAGATTTGTGTTGCAGTCGAAATTAAGGAGCATCTTGCATGACTTCTGGCTTAAGCTGTCCAGTTTCTATCAATGTAAAATGGAGCTGAAGATGGAGTAATTCAAGGGAACAACAGAAAAGTAGTTTTACACGGCTGCCGTGACCCGGATTCGAACCGGGGTTGCTGCGGCCACAACGCAGAGTACTAACCTCTATACGATCACGGCCACTTGGCATTGTAATTGCCTCGTTGTTGTGATAGCATAGTTGGAACTCTGAATCACAAATATACTGCTATTTTCTTGGTATTCCTAATTAAGGAGTAACAAATGACAATTCCACGGATGGTTTATCTAGCTCTGCTGATTCTAGAAAAACAACAGAGAAAGCTTGATGATAGCTGTGCTTCACTGAAATTACAGGATTTAGAACAGTTTTAGCACATGTTTAACAAATACTCATCCTGAACAGCCTGGGCAAATGTGTGGATCCGCAACAGTCCCGGTCCACATAAAGCACCTCAGGAGGCGACACCCTATCGTCTGCGTAGCGGCTGACGAGGCCACCAATCAGTGGTCCAAGGCCATAGGCCTCACTGGCCGTCAGCACGGACATGATCACCTGACTGTGCTCATTGCCAATGTTGGTGGCCCATGATGCTGTGGAGTGGTGTGCAAGCTTCTTCACAATCTTCTTGGTTGAGTCCATTTTCAGGACTCGCCCAAAAAGGGAGGTGATGCTTGCCTTGATCTCCTCCAGCCTTCCTAGCACGTCCTGGGAGTACACCTGCATCAGCCACCGATGTTTTGGCACCGGCAGCATTGCAGGCATGTTTCTGATGGTCACCGGAGAAACTAGCCCTGCAGACACAGCCTGTGTGACCCCACTGCAGTCTGTCAGGAACTGGAGCTTCTTCTGCAGCCAGACCTCGGAGTGCTGCTCCGCCAACTGTCTCTGCATCTGGCTGCTGCTGTTCCCGAGGCCCCTCAACTCCGAAAACTTTGAAGCAAATTGTGAAACAAGTGATTTAATAGCTAAAGAGCAGTACGAGCTAGCTAGGAGTCGAACCTAGAATCTTCTGATTCGTAGTCAGACGCGTTATCCATTGCGCCACTAGCCCGATGTTCAGAGAAAACACGGAGCAGCTCAGTTCTAAGACCATTGCATGTAAACAGTGGTGAACTTTGTTGACACCTGTATAGAAGGGCAGTCAGATTTGTGTTGCAGTCGAAATTAAGGAGCATCTTGCATGACTTCTGGCTTAAGCTGTCCAGTTTATATCAATGTAAAATGGAGCTGAAGATGGGAACAACAGAAAAGTAGCTTTACACGGCTGCCGTGACCCGGATTCGAACCGGGGTTGCTGCGGCCACAACGCAGAGTACTAACCTCTATACGATCACGGCCACTTGGCATTGTAATTGCCTCGTTGTTGTGATAGCATAGTTGGAACTCTGAATCACAAATTTACTGCTATTTTCTTGGCATTCCTAATTAAGGAGTAACAAATGACAATTCCACGGATGGTTTATCTAGCTCTGCTGATTCTAGAAAAACAACAGAGAAAGCTTGATGATAGCTGTGCTTCACTGAAATTACAGGATTTAGAACAGTTTTAGCACATGTTTAACAAATACTCATCCTGAACAGCCTGGGCAAATGTGTGGATCCGCAACAGTCCCGGTCCACATAAAGCACCTCAGGAGGCGACACCCTATCGTCTGCGTAGCGGCTGACGAGGCCACCAATCAGTGGTCCAAGGCCATAGGCCTCACTGGCCGTCAGCACGGACATGATCACCTGACTGTGCTCATTGCCAATGTTGGTGGCCCATGATGCTGTGGAGTGGTGTGCAAGCTTCTTCACAATCTTCTTGGTTGAGTCCATTTTCAGGACTCGCCCAAAAAGGGAGGTGATGCTTGCCTTGATCTCCTCCAGCCTTCCTAGCACGACCTGGGAGTACACCTGCATCAGCCACCGATGTTTTGGCACCGGCAGCATTGCAGGCATGTCTCTGATGGTCACCGGAGCAACTAGCCCTGCAGACACAGCCCGTGTGACCCCACTGCAGTCTGTCAGGAACTGGAGCTTCTTCTGCAGCCAGACCTCGGAGTGCTGCTCCGCCAACTGTCTCTGCATCTGGCTGCTGCTGTTCCCGAGGCCCCTCAACTCCGAAAACTTTGAAGCAAATTGTCAATTCGGCATCAATTTTCGCAAGACGAAGCAAAATCTAAAAAGTTAATTTCTCGCCTAAAACGTTGTCAGAAGTGAATTTAATAATGAATAAGATGGTGAAAATTGTTAAAATTCGATCCGCGGTTGCTGCTTGATGATAACTGTGCTTCACTGAAATTACAGGATTTAGAACTGTTTTAGCACATGTTGAACAAATACTCATCGTTTGGCTCTTTATAGCTGTAAATTTACTTTGATAGACAATTTGTAAAGGAGTAAAGTTAGAAACGAGGAACAAGTGATTTAATAGCTAAAGAGTGGTACGAGCTAGCCAGGAGTCGAACCTAGAATCTTCTGATCCGTAGTCAGACGCGTTATCCATTGCGCCACTAGCCCGACGTTCAGTGAAAGCAGGGAGCAGCTCGGTTCTCAGACTATTGCATGTAAACAGTGGTGAACTTTGTTGACACCTTGGTTGCTGTCAGGGCACGCAAGTGGTCCTCATCCCAGATAAAAATGAACTCTGAATCAAAAATATACTGCTATTTTCTCGGTATTCCTAATTAATGAGTAACAAATGACAATTCCACGGATGGTTTATCTAGCTCTGCTGATTCTAGAAAAACAACAGAGAAAGCTTGATGATAGCTGTGCTTCACTGAAATTACAGGATTTAGAACTGTTTTAGCACATGTTGAACAAATACTCATCGTTTAGCTCTTTATAGCTGTAAATTTACTTTGATAGACAGTTTGTACAGGAGTTTGTACAAGACCATTGCATGTAAACAGTGGTGAACTTTGTTGACACCTGTATAGAATCTAATCAGCATTGCAGACTGAACATGTAGCTGGACTTGAACGGCCTTCTTTTGACTTAAAGTACTGCCAAACAACACTTTTTCTGCTGACCAGTTCCATTTTCACTTTCTCACAGCCTAGAAAAACAACTGGAACTCTGAATCACAAATATACTGCTATTTTCTTGGTATTCCTAATTAAGGAGTAACAAATGACAATTCCACGGATGGTTTATCTAGCTCTGCTGATTCTAGAAAAACAACAGAGAAAGCTTGATGATAGCTGTGCTTCACTGAAATTACAGGATTTAGAACAGTTTTAGCACATGTTTAACAAATACTCATCCTGAACAGCCTGGGCAAATGTGTGGATCCGCAACAGTCCCGGTCCACATAAAGCACCTCAGGAGGCGACACCCTATCGTCTGCGTAGCGGCTGACGAGGCCACCAATCATTGGTCCAAGGCCATAGGCCTCACTGGCCGTCAGCACGGACATGATCACCTGACTGTGCTCATTGCCAATGTTGGTGGCCCATGATGCTGTGGAGTGGTGTGCAAGCTTCTTCACAATCTTCTTGGTTGAGTCCATTTTCAGGACTCGCCCAAAAAGGGAGGTGATGCTTGCCTTGATCTCCTCCAGCCTTCCTAGCACGACCTGGGAGTACACCTGCATCAGCCACCGATGTTTTGGCACCGGCAGCATTGCAGGCATGTTTCTGATGGTCACCGGAGAAACTAGCCCTGCAGACAAAGCCTGTGTGACCCCACTGCAGTCTGTCAGGAACTGGAGCTTCTTCTGCAGCCAGACCTCGGAGTGCTGCTCCGCCAACTGTCTCTGCATCTGGCTGCTGCTGTTCCCGAGGCCCCTCAACTCCGAAAACTTTGAAGCAAATTGTGAAACAAGTGATTTAATAGCTAAAGAGCAGTACGAGCTAGCTAGGAGTCGAACCTAGAATCTTCTGATTCGTAGTCAGACGCGTTATCCATTGCGCCACTAGCCCGATGTTCAGAGAAAACACGGAGCAGCTCAGTTCTAAGACCATTGCATGTAAACAGTGGTGAACTTTGTTGACACCTGTATAGAAGGGCAGTCAGATTTGTGTTGCAGTCGAAATTAAGGAGCATCTTGCATGACTTCTGGCTTAAGCTGTCCAGTTTATATCAATGTAAAATGGAGCTGAAGATGGGAACAACAGAAAAGTAGCTTTACACGGCTGCCGTGACCCGGATTCGAACGGGGGTTGCTGCGGCCACAACGCAGAGTACTAACCTCTATACGATCACGGCCACTTGGCATTGTAATTGCCTCGTTGTTGTGATAGCATAGTTGGAACTCTGAATCACAAATTTACTGCTATTTTCTTGGCATTCCTAATTAAGGAGTAACAAATGACAATTCCACGGATGGTTTATCTAGCTCTGCTGATTCTAGAAAAACAACAGAGAAAGCTTGATGATAGCTGTGCTTCACTGAAATTACAGGATTTAGAACAGTTTTAGCACATGTTTAACAAATACTCATCCTGAACAGCCTGGGCAAATGTGTGGATCCGCAACAGTCCCGGTCCACATAAAGCACCTCAGGAGGCGACACCCTATCGTCTGCGTAGCGGCTGACGAGGCCACCAATCAGTGGTCCAAGGCCATAGGCCTCACTGGCCGTCAGCACGGACATGATCACCTGACTGTGCTCATTGCCAATGTTGGTGGCCCATGATGCTGTGGAGTGGTGTGCAAGCTTCTTCACAATCTTCTTGGTTGAGTCCATTTTCAGGACTCGCCCAAAAAGGGAGGTGATGCTTGCCTTGATCTCCTCCAGCCTTCCTAGCACGACCTGGGAGTACACCTGCATCAGCCACCGATGTTTTGGCACCGGCAGCATTGCAGGCATGTCTCTGATGGTCACCGGAGCAACTAGCCCTGCAGACACAGCCCGTGTGACCCCACTGCAGTCTGTCAGGAACTGGAGCTTCTTCTGCAGCCAGACCTCGGAGTGCTGCTCCGCCAACTGTCTCTGCATCTGGCTGCTGCTGTTCCCGAGGCCCCTCAACTCCGAAAACTTTGAAGAAAATTGTGAAACAAGTGATTTAATAGCTAAAGAGCAGTACGAGCTAGCTAGGAGTCGAACCTAGAATCTTCTGATTCGTAGTCAGACGCGTTATCCATTGCGCCACTAGCCCGATGTTCAGAGAAAACACGGAGCAGCTCAGTTCTAAGACCATTGCATGTAAACAGTGGTGAACTTTGTTGACACCTGTATAGAAGGGCAGTCAGATTTGTGTTGCAGTCGAAATTAAGGAGCATCTTGCATGACTTCTGGCTTAAGCTGTCCAGTTTATATCAATGTAAAATGGAGCTGAAGATGGGAACAACAGAAAAGTAGCTTTACACGGCTGCCGTGACCCGGATTCGAACGGGGGTTGCTGCGGCCACAACGCAGAGTACTAACCTCTATACGATCACGGCCACTTGGCATTGTAATTGCCTCGTTGTTGTGATAGCATAGTTGGAACTCTGAATCACAAATTTACTGCTATTTTCTTGGCATTCCTAATTAAGGAGTAACAAATGACAATTCCACGGATGGTTTATCTAGCTCTGCTGATTCTAGAAAAACAACAGAGAAAGCTTGATGATAGCTGTGCTTCACTGAAATTACAGGATTTAGAACAGTTTTAGCACATGTTTAACAAATACTCATCCTGAACAGCCTGGGCAAATGTGTGGATCCGCAACAGTCCCGGTCCACATAAAGCACCTCAGGAGGCGACACCCTATCGTCTGCGTAGCGGCTGACGAGGCCACCAATCAGTGGTCCAAGGCCATAGGCCTCACTGGCCGTCAGCACGGACATGATCACCTGACTGTGCTCATTGCCAATGTTGGTGGCCCATGATGCTGTGGAGTGGTGTGCAAGCTTCTTCACAATCTTCTTGGTTGAGTCCATTTTCAGGACTCGCCCAAAAAGGGAGGTGATGCTTGCCTTGATCTCCTCCAGCCTTCCTAGCACGACCTGGGAGTACACCTGCATCAGCCACCGATGTTTTGGCACCGGCAGCATTGCAGGCATGTCTCTGATGGTCACCGGAGCAACTAGCCCTGCAGACACAGCCCGTGTGACCCCACTGCAGTCTGTCAGGAACTGGAGCTTCTTCTGCAGCCAGACCTCGGAGTGCTGCTCCGCCAACTGTCTCTGCATCTGGCTGCTGCTGTTCCCGAGGCCCCTCAACTCCGAAAACTTTGAAGCAAATTGTCAATTCGGCATCAATTTTCGCAAGACGAAGCAAAATCTAAAAAGTTAATTTCTCGCCTAAAACGTTGTCAGAAGTGAATTTAATAATGAATAAGATGGTGAAAATTGTTAAAATTCGATCCGCGGTTGCTGCTTGATGATAACTGTGCTTCACTAAAATTATAGGATTTAGAACTGTTTTAGCACATGTTGAACAAATACTCATCGTTTGGCTCTTTATAGCTGTAAATTTACTTTGATAGACAATTTGTACAGGAGTAAAGTTAGAAACGAGGAACAAGTGATTTAATAGCTAAAGAGTGGTACGAGTTAGCCAGGAGTCGAACCTAGAATCTTCTGATCCGTAGTCAGACGCGTTATCCATTGCGCCACTAGCCCGACGTTCAGTGAAAGCAGGGAGCAGCTCGGTTCTCAGACTATTGCATGTAAACAGTGGTGAACTTTGTTGACACCTTGGTTGCTGTCAGGGCACGCAAGTGGTCCTCATCCCAGATAAAAATGAACTCTGAATCAAAAATATACTGCTATTTTCTCGGTATTCCTAATTAATGAGTAACAAATGACAATTCCACGGATGGTTTATCTAGCTCTGCTGATTCTAGAAAAACAACAGAGAAAGCTTGATGATAGCTGTGCTTCACTGAAATTACAGGATTTAGAACTGTTTTAGCACATGTTGAACAAATACTCATCTTTTAGCTCTTCATAGCTGTAAATTTACTTTGATAGACAGTTTGTACAGGAGTTTGTACAAGACCATTGCATGTAAACAGTGGTGAACTTTGTTGACACCTGTATAGAATCTAATCAGCATTGCAGAATGAACATGTAGCTGGACTTGAACGGCCTTCTTTTGACTTGAAGTACTGCCAAACAACACTTTTTCTGCTGACCAGTTCCATTTTCACTTTCTCACAGCCTAGAAAAACAACTGGAACTCTGAATCACAAATATACTGCTATTTTCTTGGTATTCCTAATTAAGGAGTAACAAATGACAATTCCACGGATGGTTTATCTAGCTCTGCTGATTCTAGAAAAACAACAGAGAAAGCTTGATGATAGCTGTGCTTCACTGAAATTACAGGATTTAGAACAGTTTTAGCACATGTTTAACAAATACTCATCCTGAACAGCCTGGGCAAATGTGTGGATCCGCAACAGTCCCGGTCCACATAAAGCACCTCAGGAGGCGACACCCTATCGTCTGCGTAGCGGCTGACGAGGCCACCAATCAGTGGTCCAAGGCCATAGGCCTCACTGGCCGTCAGCACGGACATGATCACCTGACTGTGCTCATTGCCAATGTTGGTGGCCCATGATGCTGTGGAGTGGTGTGCAAGCTTCTTCACAATCTTCTTGGTTGAGTCCATTTTCAGGACTCGCCCAAAAAGGGAGGTGATGCTTGCCTTGATCTCCTCCAGCCTTCCTAGCACGTCCTGGGAGTACACCTGCATCAGCCACCGATGTTTTGGCACCGGCAGCATTGCAGGCATGTCTCTGATGGTCACCGGAGCAACTAGCCCTGCAGACACAGCCCGTGTGACCCCACTGCAGTCTGTCAGGAACTGGAGCTTCTTCTGCAGCCAGACCTCGGAGTGCTGCTCCGCCAACTGTCTCTGCATCTGGCTGCTGCTGTTCCCGAGGCCCGTCTGGCGCATCTGCCGCACGACCTGCAAGTCGCAGCCCAGCTTGGACGTCAGCAGACAGGGGAACTGGACGCGATGGCCAATGTCCAACTGGCGGATAATGTTGCAGGTCCAGCTGATGACCTTCCGCTTGCACCCCTTGCAGGCCAAATACTCTGCCAGAGAAAGCTTGATGATAGCAGTTCTTCACTGAAATTACAGGATTTAGAACTGTTTCAGCACATGTTGAACAAATACTCATCGTTTGGCTCTTTATAGCTGTAAATTTACTTTGATAGACAATTTGTACAGAAGTAAAATTGGAAACGAGGAACAAGTGATTTAATAGCTAAAGAGCAGTACGAGCTAGCTAGGAGTCGAACCTAGAATTTTCTGATTCGTAGTCAGACGCGTTATCCATTGCGCCACTAGCCAGATTTCCAGAGAAAACACGGAGCAGCTCAGTTCTAAGACCATTGCATGTAAACAGTGGTGAACTTTGTTGACACCTGTATAGAAGGGCAGTCAGATTTGTGTTGCAGTCGAAATTAAGGAGCATCTTGCATGACTTTTAGCTTAAGCTGTCCAGTTTCTATCAATGTAAAATGGAGCTGAAGATGGAGTAATTCAAGGGAACAACAGAAAAGTAGCTTTACACGGCTGCCGTGACCCGGATTCGAACCGGGGTTGCTGCGGCCACAACGCAGAGTACTAACCTCTATACGATCACGGCCACTTGGCATTGTAATTGCCTTGTTGTTGTGATAGCATAGTTGGAACTCTTCATCACAAATATACTGCTATTTTCTTGGTATTCCTAATTAAGGAGTAACAAATGACAATTCCACGGATGGTTTATCTAGCTCTGCTGATTCTAGAAAAACAACAGAGAAAGCTTGATGATAGCTGTGCTTCACTGAAATTACAGGATTTAGAACTGTTTTAGCACATGTTGAACAAATACTCATCGTTTAGCTCTTTATAGCTGTAAATTTACTTTGATAGACAGTTTGTACAGGAGTTTGTACAAGACCATTGCATTTAAACAGTGGTGAACTTTGTTGACACCTGTATAGAATCTAATCAGCATTGCAGACTGAACATGTAGCTGGACTTGAACGACCTTCTTTTGACTTAAAGTACTGCCAAACAACACTTTTTCTGCTGACCAGTTCCATTTTCACTTTCTCACAGCCTAGAAAAACAACTGGAACTCTGAATCACAAATATACTGCTATTTTCTTGGTATTCCTAATTAAGGAGTAACAAATGACAATTCCACGGATGGTTTATCTAGCTCTGCTGATTCTAGAAAAACAACAGAGAAAGCTTGATGATAGCTGTGCTTCACTGAAATTACAGGATTTAGAACAGTTTTAGCACATGTTTAACAAATACTCATCCTGAACAGCCTGGGCAAATGTGTGGATCCGCAACAGTCCCGGTCCACATAAAGCACCTCAGGAGGCGACACCCTATCGTCTGCGTAGCGGCTGACGAGGCCACCAATCAGTGGTCCAAGGCCATAGGCCTCACTGGCCGTCAGCACGGACATGATCACCTGACTGTGCTCATTGCCAATGTTGGTGGCCCATGATGCTGTGGACTGGTGTGCAAGCTTCTTCACAATCTTCTTGGTTGAGTCCATTTTCAGGACTCGCCCAAAAAGGGAGGTGATGCTTGCCTTGATCTCCTCCAGCCTTCCTAGCACGACCTGGGAGTACACCTGCATCAGCCACCGATGTTTTGGCACCGGCAGCATTGCAGGCATGTCTCTGATGGTCACCGGAGCAACTAGCCCTGCAGACACAGCCCGTATGACCCCACTGCAGTCTGTCAGGAACTGGAGCTTCTTCTGCAGCCAGACCTCGGAGTGCTGCTCCGCCAACTGTCTCTGCATCTGGCTGCTGCTGTTCCCGAGGCCCCTCAACTCCGAAAACTTTGAAGCAAATTGTGAGACAAGTGATTTAATAGCTAAAGAGCAGTACGAGCTAGCTAGGAGTCGAACCTAGAATCTTCTGATTCGTAGTCAGACGCGTTATCCATTGCGCCACTAGCCCGATGTTCAGAGAAAACACGGAGCAGCTCAGTTCTAAGACCATTGCATGTAAACAGTGGTGAAATTTGTTGACACCTGTATAGAAGGGCAGTCAGATTTGTGTTGCAGTCGAAATTAAGGAGCATCTTGCATGACTTCTGGCTTAAGCTGTCCAGTTTCTATCAATGTAAAATGGAGCTGAAGATGGAGTAATTCAAGGGAACAACGGAAAAGTAGCTTTACACGGCTGCCGTGACCCGGATTCGAACCGGGGTTGCTGCGGCCACAACGCAGAGTACTAACCTCTATACGATCACGGCCACTTGGCATTGTAATTGCCTCGTTGTTGTGATAGCATAGTTGGAACTCTGAATCACAAATTTACTGCTATTTTCTTGGTATTCCTAATTAAGGAGTAACAAATGACAATTCCACGGATGGTTTATCTAGCTCTGCTGATTCTAGAAAAACAACAGAGAAAGCTTGATGATAGCTGTGCTTCACTGAAATTACAGGATTTAGAACAGTTTTAGCACATGTTTAACAAATACTCATCCTGAACAGCCTGGGCAAATGTGTGGATCCGCAACAGTCCCGGTCCACATAAAGCACCTCAGGAGGCGACACCCTATCGTCTGCGTAGCGGCTGACGAGGCCACCAATCAGTGGTCCAAGGCCATAGGCCTCACTGGCCGTCAGCACGGACATGATCACCTGACTGTGCTCATTGCCAATGTTGGTGGCCCATGATGCTGTGGAGTGGTGTGCAAGCTTCTTCACAATCTTCTTGGTTGAGTCCATTTTCAGGACTCGCCCAAAAAGGGAGGTGATGCTTGCCTTGATCTCCTCCAGCCTTCCTAGCACGTCCTGGGAGTACACCTGCATCAGCCACCGATGTTTTGGCACCGGCAGCATTGCAGGCATGTCTCTGATGGTCACCGGAGCAACTAGCCCTGCAGACACAGCCCGTGTGACCCCACTGCAGTCTGTCAGGAACTGGAGCTTCTTCTGCAGCCAGACCTCGGAGTGCTGCTCCGCCAACTGTCTCTGCATCTGGCTGCTGCTGTTCCCGAGGCCCCTCAACTCCGAAAACTTTGAAGCAAATTGTCAATTCGGCATCAATTTTCGCAAGACGAAGCAAAATCTAAAAAGTTAATTTCTCGCCTAAAACGTTGTCAGAAGTGAATTTAATAATGAATAAGATGGTGAAAATTGTTAAAATTCGATCCGCGGTTGCTGCTTGATGATAACTGTGCTTCACTGAAATTACAGGATTTAGAACTGTTTTAGCACATGTTGAACAAATACGCATCGTTTGGCTCTTTATAGCTGTAAATTTACTTTGATAGACAATTTGTAAAGGAGTAAAGTTAGAAACGAGGAACAAGTGATTTAATAGCTAAAGAGTGGTACGAGCTAGCCAGGAGTCGAACCTAGAATCTTCTGATCCGTAGTCAGACGCGTTATCCATTGCGCCACTAGCCCGACGTTCAGTGAAAGCAGGGAGCAGCTCGGTTCTCAGACTATTGCATGTACACAGTGGTGAACTTTGTTGACACCTTGGTTGCTGTCAGGGCACGCAAGTGGTCCTCATCCCAGATAAAAATGAACTCTGAATCAAAAATATACTGCTATTTTCTCGGTATTCCTAATTAATGAGTAACAAATGACAATTCCACGGATGGTTTATCTAGCTCTGCTGATTCTAGAAAAACAACAGAGAAAGCTTGATGATAGCTGTGCTTCACTGAAATTACAGGATTTAGAACTGTTTTAGCACATGTTGAACAAATACTCATCGTTTAGCTCTTTATAGCTGTAAATTTACTTTGATAGACAGTTTGTACAGGAGTTTGTACAAGACCATTGCATGTAAACAGTGGTGAACTTTGTTGACACCTGTATAGAATCTAATCAGCATTGCAGACTGAACATGTAGCTGGACTTGAACGGCCTTCTTTTGACTTAAAGTACTGCCAAACAACACTTTTTCTGCTGACCAGTTCCATTTTCACTTTCTCACAGCCTAGAAAAACAACTGGAACTCTGAATCACAAATATACTGCTATTTTCTTGGTATTCCTAATTAAGGAGTAACAAATGACAATTCCACGGATGGTTTAGCTAGCTCTGCTGATTCTAGAAAAACAACAGAGAAAGCTTGATGATAGCTGTGCTTCACTGAAATTACAGGATTTAGAACAGTTTTAGCACATGTTTAACAAATACTCATCCTGAACAGCCTGGGCAAATGTGTGGATCCGCAACAGTCCCGGTCCACATAAAGCATCTCAGGAGGCGACACCCTATCGTCTGCGTAGCGGCTGACGAGGCCACCAATCATTGGTCCAAGGCCATAGGCCTCACTGGCCGTCAGCACGGACATGATCACCTGACTGTGCTCATTGCCAATGTTGGTGGCCCATGATGCTGTGGAGTGGTGTGCAAGCTTCTTCACAATCTTCTTGGTTGAGTCCATTTTCAGGACTCGCCCAAAAAGGGAGGTGATGCTTGCCTTGATCTCCTCCAGCCTTCCTAGCACGACCTGGGAGTACACCTGCATCAGCCACCGATGTTTTGGCACCGGCAGCATTGCAGGCATGTTTCTGATGGTCACCGGAGAAACTAGCCCTGCAGACACAGCCTGTGTGACCCCACTGCAGTCTGTCAGGAACTGGAGCTTCTTCTGCAGCCAGACCTCGGAGTGCTGCTCCGCCAACTGTCTCTGCATCTGGCTGCTGCTGTTCCCGAGGCCCCTCAACTCCGAAAACTTTGAAGCAAATTGTGAAACAAGTGATTTAATAGCTAAAGAGCAGTACGAGCTAGCTAGGAGTCGAACCTAGAATCTTCTGATTCGTAGTCAGACGCGTTATCCATTGCGCCACTAGCCCGATGTTCAGAGAAAACACGGAGCAGCTCAGTTCTAAGACCATTGCATGTAAACAGTGGTGAACTTTGTTGACACCTGTATAGAAGGGCAGTCAGATTTGTGTTGCAGTCGAAATTAAGGAGCATCTTGCATGACTTCTGGCTTAAGCTGTCCAGTTTATATCAATGTAAAATGGAGATGAAGATGGAGTAATTCAAGGGAACAACAGAAAAGTAGCTTTACACGGCTGCCGTGACCCGGATTCGAACCGGGGTTGCTGCGGCCACGACGCAGAGTACTAACCTCTATACGATCACGGCCACTTGGCATTGTAATTGCCTCGTTGTTGTGATAGCATAGTTGGAACTCTGAATCACAAATTTACTGCTATTTTCTTGGCATTCCTAATTAAGGAGTAACAAATGACAATTCCACGGATGGTTTATCTAGCTCTGCTGATTCTAGAAAAACAACAGAGAAAGCTTGATGATAGCTGTGCTTCACTGAAATTACAGGATTTAGAACAGTTTTAGCACATGTTTAACAAATACTCATCCTGAACAGCCTGGGCAAATGTGTGGATCCGCAACAGTCCCGGTCCACATAAAGCACCTCAGGAGGCGACACCCTATCGTCTGCGTAGCGGCTGACGAGGCCACCAATCAGTGGTCCAAGGCCATAGGCCTCACTGGCCGTCAGCACGGACATGATCACCTGACTGTGCTCATTGCCAATGTTGGTGGCCCATGATGCTGTGGAGTGGTGTGCAAGCTTCTTCACAATCTTCTTGGTTGAGTCCATTTTCAGGACTCGCCCAAAAAGGGAGGTGATGCTTGCCTTGATCTCCTCCAGCCTTCCTAGCACGACCTGGGAGTACACCTGCATCAGCCACCGATGTTTTGGCACCGGCAGCATTGCAGGCATGTCTCTGATGGTCACCGGAGCAACCAGCCCTGCAGACACAGCCCGTGTGACCCCACTGCAGTCTGTCAGGAACTGGAGCTTCTTCTGCAGCCAGACCTCGGAGTGCTGCTCCGCCAACTGTCTCTGCATCTGGCTGCTGCTGTTCCCGAGGCCCCTCAACTCCGAAAACTTTGAAGCAAATTGTCAATTCGGCATCAATTTTCGCAAGACGAAGCAAAATCTAAAAAGTTAATTTCTCGCCTAAAACGTTGTCAGAAGTGAATTTAATAATGAATAAGATGGTGAAAATTGTTAAAATTCGATCCGCGGTTGCTGCTTGATGATAACTGTGCTTCACTGAAATTACAGGATTTAGAACTGTTTTAGCACATGTTGAACAAATACTCATCGTTTGGCTCTTTATAGCTGTAAATTTACTTTGATAGACAATTTGTAAAGGAGTAAAGTTAGAAACGAGGAACAAGTGATTTAATAGCTAAAGAGTGGTACGAGCTAACCAGGAGTCGAACCTAGAATCTTCTGATCCGTAGTCAGACGCGTTATCCATTGCGCCACTAGCCCGACGTTCAGTGAAAGCAGGGAGCAGCTCGGTTCTCAGACTATTGCATGTAAACAGTGGTGAACTTTGTTGACACCTTGGTTGCTGTCAGGGCACGCAAGTGGTCCTCATCCCAGATAAAAATGAACTCTGAATCAAAAATATACTGCTATTTTCTCGGTATTCCTAATTAATGAGTAACAAATGACAATTCCACGGATGGTTTATCTAGCTCTGCTGATTCTAGAAAAACAACAGAGAAAGCTTGATGATAGCTGTGCTTCACTGAAATTACAGGATTTAGAACTGTTTTAGCACATGTTGAACAAATACTCATCGTTTAGCTCTTTATAGCTGTAAATTTACTTTGATAGACAGTTTGTACAGGAGTTTGTACAAGACCATTGCATGTAAACAGTGGTGAACTTTGTTGACACCTGTATAGAATCTAATCAGCATTGCAGACTGAACATGTAGCTGGACTTGAACGGCCTTCTTTTGACTTAAAGTACTGCAAACAACACTTTTTCTGCTGACCAGTTCCATTTTCACTTTCTCACAGCCTAGAAAAACAACTGGAACTCTGAATCACAAATATACTGCTATTTTCTTGGCATTCCTAATTAAGGAGTAACAAATGACAATTCCACGGATGGTTTATCTAGCTCTGCTGATTCTAGAAAAACAACAGAGAAAGCTTGATGATAGCTGTGCTTCACTGAAATTACAGGATTTAGAACAGTTTTAGCACATGTTTAACAAATACTCATCCTGAACAGCCTGGGCAAATGTGTGGATCCGCAACAGTCCCGGTCCACATAAAGCACCTCAGGAGGCGACACCCTATCGTCTGCGTAGCGGCTGACGAGGCCACCAATCAGTGGTCCAAGGCCATAGGCCTCACTGGCCGTCAGCACGGACATGATCACCTGACTGTGCTCATTGCCAATGTTTGTGGCCCATGATGCTGTGGACTGGTGTGCAAGCTTCTTCACAATCTTCTTGGTTGAGTCCATTTTCAGGACTCGCCCAAAAAGGGAGGTGATGCTTGCCTTGATCTCCTCCAGCCTTCCTAGCACGACCTGGGAGTACACCTGCATCAGCCACCGATGTTTTGGCACCGGCAGCATTGCAGGCATGTCTCTGATGGTCACCGGAGCAACTAGCCCTGCAGACACAGCCTGTGTGACCCCACTGCAGTCTGTCAGGAACTGGAGCTTCTTCTGCAGCCAGACCTCGGAGTGCTGCTCCGCCAACTGTCTCTGCATCTGGCTGCTGCTGTTCCCGAGGCCCCTCAACTCCGAAAACTTTGAAGCAAATTGTCAATTCGGCATCAATTTTCGCAAGACGAATCAAAATCTAAAAAGTTAATTTCTCGCCTAAAACGTTGTCAGAAGTGAATTTAATAATGAATAAGATGGTGAAAATTGTTAAAATTCGATCCGCGGTTGCTGCTTGATGATAACTGTGCTTCACTGAAATTACAGGATTTAGAACTGTTTTAGCACATGTTGAACAAATACTCATCGTTTGGCTCTTTATAGCTGTAAATTTACTTTGATAGACAATTTGTAAAGGAGTAAAGTTAGAAACGAGGAACAAGTGATTTAATAGCTAAAGAGTGGTACGAGCTAGCCAGGAGTCGAACCTAGAATCTTCTGATCCGTAGTCAGACGCGTTATCCATTGCGCCACTAGCCCGACGTTCAGTGAAAGCAGGGAGCAGCTCGGTTCTCAGACTATTGCATGTAAACAGTGGTGAACTTTGTTGACACCTTGGTTGCTGTCAGGGCACGCAAGTGGTCCTCATCCCAGATAAAAATGAACTCTGAATCAAAAATATACTGCTATTTTCTCGGTATTCCTAATTAATGAGTAACAAATGACAATTCCACGGATGGTTTATCTAGCTCTGCTGATTCTAGAAAAACAACAGAGAAAGCTTGATGATAGCTGTGCTTCACTGAAATTACAGGATTTAGAACTGTTTTAGCACATGTTGAACAAATACTCATCGTTTAGCTCTTTATAGCTGTAAATTTACTTTGATAGACAGTTTGTACAGGAGTTTGTACAAGACCATTGCATGTAAACAGTGGTGAACTTTGTTGACACCTGTATAGAATCTAATCAGCATTGCAGACTGAACATGTAGCTGGACTTGAACGGCCTTCTTTTGACTTAAAGTACTGCCAAACAACACTTTTTCTGCTGACCAGTTCCATTTTCACTTTCTCACAGCCTAGAAAAACAACTGGAACTCTTCATCACAAATATACTGCTATTTTCTTGGTATTCCTAATTAAGGAGTAACAAATGACAATTCCACGGATGGTTTGTCTAGCTCTGCTGATTCTAGAAAAACAACAGAGAAAGCTTGATGATAGCTGTGCTTCACTGAAATTACAGGATTTAGAACTGTTTTAGCACATGTTGAACAAATACTCATCCTGAACAGCCTGGGCAAATGTGTGGATCCGCAACAGTCCCGGTCCACATAAAGCACCTCAGGAGGCGACACCCTATCGTCTGCGTAGCGGCTGACGAGGCCACCAATCAGTGGTCCAAGGCCATAGGCCTCACTGGCCGTCAGCACGGACATGATCACCTGACTGTGCTCATTGCCAATGTTGGTGGCCCATGATGCTGTGGACTGGTGTGCAAGCTTCTTCACAATCTTCTTGGTTGAGTCCATTTTCAGGACTCGCCCAAAAAGGGAGGTGATGCTTGCCTTGATCTCCTCCAGCCTTCCTAGCACGACCTGGGAGTACACCTGCATCAGCCACCGATGTTTTGGCACCGGCAGCATTGCAGGCATGTTTCTGATGGTCACCGGAGCAACTAGCCCTGCAGACACAGCCCGTGTGACCCCACTGCAGTCTGTCAGGAACTGGAGCTTCTTCTGCAGCCAGACCTCGGAGTGCTGCTCCGCCAACTGTCTCTGCATCTGGCTGCTGCTGTTCCCGAGGCCCCTCAACTCCGAAAACTTTGAAGCAAATTGTCAATTCGGCATCAATTTTCGCAAGACGAAGCAAAATCTAAAAAGTTAATTTCTCGCCTAAAACGTTGTCAGAAGTGAATTTAATAATGAATAAGATGGTGAAAATTGTTAAAATTCGATCCGCGGTTGCTGCTTGATGATAACTGTGCTTCACTGAAATTACAGGATTTAGAACTGTTTTAGCACATGTTGAACAAATACTCATCGTTTGGCTCTTTATAGCTGTAAATTTACTTTGATAGACAATTTGTAAAGGAGTAAAGTTAGAAACGAGGAACAAGTGATTTAATAGCTAAAGAGTGGTACGAGCTAGCCAGGAGTCGAACCTAGAATCTTCTGATCCGTAGTCAGACGCGTTATCCATTGCGCCACTAGCCCGACGTTCAGTGAAAGCAGGGAGCAGCTCGGTTCTCAGACTATTGCATGTAAACAGTGGTGAACTTTGTTGACACCTTGGTTGCTGTCAGGGCACGCAAGTGGTCCTCATCCCAGATAAAAATGAACTCTGAATCAAAAATATACTGCTATTTTCTCAGTATTCCTAATTAATGAGTAACAAATGACAATTCCACGGATGGTTTATCTAGCTCTGCTGATTCTAGAAAAACAACAGAGAAAGCTTGATGATAGCTGTGCTTCACTGAAATTACAGGATTTAGAACTGTTTTAGCACATGTTGAACAAATACTCATCGTTTAGCTCTTTATAGCTGTAAATTTACTTTGATAGACAGTTTGTACAGGAGTTTGTACAAGACCATTGCATGTAAACAGTGGTGAACTTTGTTGACACCTGTATAGAATCTAATCAGCATTGCAGACTGAACATGTAGCTGGACTTGAACGGCCTTCTTTTGACTTAAAGTACTGCAAACAACACTTTTTCTGCTGACCAGTTCCATTTTCACTTTCTCACAGCCTAGAAAAACAACTGGAACTCTGAATCACAAATATACTGCTATTTTCTTGGCATTCCTAATTAAGGAGTAACAAATGACAATTCCACGGATGGTTTATCTAGCTCTGCTGATTCTAGAAAAGCAACAGAGAAAGCTTGATGATAGCTGTGCTTCACTGAAATTACAGGATTTAGAACAGTTTTAGCACATGTTTAACAAATACTCATCCTGAACAGCCTGGGCAAATGTGTGGATCCGCAACAGTCCCGGTCCACATAAAGCACCTCAGGAGGCGACACCCTATCGTCTGCGTAGCGGCTGACGAGGCCACCAATCAGTGGTCCAAGGCCATAGGCCTCACTGGCCGTCAGCACGGACATGATCACCTGACTGTGCTCATTGCCAATGTTGGTGGCCCATGATGCTGTGGAGTGGTGTGCAAGCTTCTTCACAATCTTCTTGGTTGAGTCCATTTTCAGGACTCGCCCAAAAAGGGAGGTGATGCTTGCCTTGATCTCCTCCAGCCTTCCTAGCACGACCTGGGAGTACACCTGCATCAGCCACCGATGTTTTGGCACCGGCAGCATTGCAGGCATGTCTCTGATGGTCACCGGAGCAACTAGCCCTGCAGACACAGCCCGTGTGACCCCACTGCAGTCTGTCAGGAACTGGAGCTTCTTCTGCAGCCAGACCTCGGAGTGCTGCTCCGCCAACTGTCTCTGCATCTGGCTGCTGCTGTTCCCGAGGCCCCTCAACTCCGAAAACTTTGAAGCAAATTGTCAATTCGGCATCAATTTTCGCAAGACGAAGCAAAATCTAAAAAGTTAATTTCTCGCCTAAAACGTTGTCAGAAGTGAATTTAATAATGAATAAGATGGTGAAAATTGTTAAAATTCGATCCGCGGTTGCTGCTTGATGATAACTGTGCTTCACTGAAATTACAGGATTTAGAACTGTTTTAGCACATGTTGAACAAATACTCATCGTTTGGCTCTTTATAGCTGTAAATTTACTTTGATAGACAATTTGTAAAGGAGTAAAGTTAGAAACGAGGAACAAGTGATTTAATAGCTAAAGAGTGGTACGAGCTAGCCAGGAGTCGAACCTAGAATCTTCTGATCCGTAGTCAGACGCGTTATCCATTGCGCCACTAGCCCGACGTTCAGTGAAAGCAGGGAGCAGCTCGGTTCTCAGACTATTGCATGTAAACAGTGGTGAACTTTGTTGACACCTTGGTTGCTGTCAGGGCACGCAAGTGGTCCTCATCCCAGATAAAAATGAACTCTGAATCAAAAATATACTGCTATTTTCTCGGTATTCCTAATTAATGAGTAACAAATGACAATTCCACGGATGGTTTATCTAGCTCTGCTGATTCTAGAAAAACAACAGAGAAAGCTTGATGATAGCTGTGCTTCACTGAAATTACAGGATTTAGAACTGTTTTAGCACATGTTGAACAAATACTCATCGTTTAGCTCTTTATAGCTGTAAATTTACTTTGATAGACAGTTTGTACAGGAGTTTGTACAAGACCATTGCATGTAAACAGTGGTGAACTTTGTTGACACCTGTATAGAATCTAATCAGCATTGCAGACTGAACATGTAGCTGGACTTGAACGGCCTTCTTTTGACTTAAAGTACTGCAAACAACACTTTTTCTGCTGACCAGTTCCATTTTCACTTTCTCACAGCCTAGAAAAACAACTGGAACTCTGAATCACAAATATACTGCTATTTTCTTGGCATTCCTAATTAAGGAGTAACAAATGACAATTCCACGGATGGTTTATCTAGCTCTGCTGATTCTAGAAAAACAACAGAGAAAGCTTGATGATAGCTGTGCTTCACTGAAATTACAGGATTTAGAACAGTTTTAGCACATGTTTAACAAATACTCATCCTGAACAGCCTGGGCAAATGTGTGGATCCGCAACAGTCCCGGTCCACATAAAGCACCTCAGGAGGCGACACCCTATCGTCTGCGTAGCGGCTGACGAGGCCACCAATCAGTGGTCCAAGGCCATAGGCCTCACTGGCCGTCAGCACGGACATGATCACCTGACTGTGCTCATTGCCAATGTTGGTGGCCCATGATGCTGTGGAGTGGTGTGCAAGCTTCTTCACAATCTTCTTGGTTGAGTCCATTTTCAGGACTCGCCCAAAAAGGGAGGTGATGCTTGCCTTGATCTCCTCCAGCCTTCCTAGCACGACCTGGGAGTACACCTGCATCAGCCACCGATGTTTTGGCACCGGCAGCATTGCAGGCATGTCTCTGATGGTCACCGGAGCAACTAGCCCTGCAGACACAGCCCGTGTGACCCCACTGCAGTCTGTCAGGAACTGGAGCTTCTTCTGCAGCCAGACCTCGGAGTGCTGCTCCGCCAACTGTCTCTGCATCTGGCTGCTGCTGTTCCCGAGGCCCCTCAACTCCGAAAACTTTGAAGCAAATTGTCAATTCGGCATCAATTTTCGCAAGAAGAAGCAAAATCTAAAAAGTTAATTTCTCGCCTAAAACGTTGTCAGAAGTGAATTTAATAATGAATAAGATGGTGAAAATTGTTAAAATTCGATCCGCGGTTGCTGCTTGATGATAACTGTGCTTCACTGAAATTACAGGATTTAGAACTGTTTTAGCACATGTTGAACAAATACTCATTGTTTTGCTCTTTATAGCTGTAAATTTACTTTGATAGACAATTTGTAAAGGAGTAAAGTGAGAAACGAGGAACAAGTGATTTAATAGCTAAAGAGTTGTACGAGCTAGCCAGGAGTCGAACCTAGAATCTTCTGATTCGTAGTCAGACGCGTTATCCATTGCGCCACTAGCCCGACGTTCAGTGAAAGCAGGGAGCAGCTCGGTTCTCAGACTATTGCATGTAAACAGTGGTGAACTTTGTTGACACCTTGGTTGCTGTCAGGGCACGCAAGTGGTCCTCATCCCAGATAAAAATGAACTCTGAATCAAAAATATACTGCTATTTTCTCGGTATTCCTAATTAATGAGTAACAAATGACAATTCCACGGATGGTTTATCTAGCTCTGCTGATTCTAGAAAAACAACAGAGAAAGCTTGATGATAGCTGTGCTTCACTGAAATTACAGGATTTAGAACTGTTTTAGCACATGTTGAACAAATACTCATCGTTTAGCTCTTTATAGCTGTAAATTTACTTTGATAGACAGTTTGTACAGGAGTTTGTACAAGACCATTACATGTAAACAGTGGTGAACTTTGTTGACACCTGTATAGAATCTAATCAGCATTGCAGACTGAACATGTAGCTGGACTTGAGCGGCCTTCTTTTGACTTAAAGTACTGCCAAACAACACTTTTTCTGCTGACCAGTTCCATTTTCACTTTCTCACAGCCTAGAAAAACAACTGGAACTCTGAATCACAAATATACTGCTATTTTCTTGGTATTCCTAATTAAGGAGTAACAAATGACAATTCCACGGATGGTTTATCTAGCTCTGCTGATTCTAGAAAAACAACAGAGAAAGCTTGATGATAGCTGTGCTTCACTGAAATTACAGGATTTAGAACAGTTTTAGCACATGTTTAACAAATACTCATCCTGAACAGCCTGGGCAAATGTGTGGATCCGCAACAGTCCCGGTCCACATAAAGCACCTCAGGAGGCGACACCCTATCGTCTGCGTAGCGGCTGACGAGGCCACCAATCAGTGGTCCAAGGCCATAGGCCTCACTGGCCGTCAGCACGGACATGATCACCTGACTGTGCTCATTGCCAATGTTGGTGGCCCATGATGCTGTGGAGTGGTGTGCAAGCTTCTTCACAATCTTCTTGGTTGAGTCCATTTTCAGGACTCGCCCAAAAAGGGAGGTGATGCTTGCCTTGATCTCCTCCAGCCTTCCTAGCACGACCTGGGAGTACACCTGCATCAGCCACCGATGTTTTGGCACCGGCAGCATTGCAGGCATGTCTCTGATGGTCACCGGAGCAACCAGCCCTGCAGACACAGCCCGTGTGACCCCACTGCAGTCTGTCAGGAACTGGAGCTTCTTCTGCAGCCAGACCTCGGAGTGCTGCTCCGCCAACTGTCTCTGCATCTGGCTGCTGCTGTTCCCGAGGCCCCTCAACTCCGAAAACTTTGAAGCAAATTGTCAATTCGGCATCAATTTTCGCAAGACGAAGCAAAATCTAAAAAGTTAATTTCTCGCCTAAAACGTTGTCAGAAGTGAATTTAATAATGAATAAGATGGTGAAAATTGTTAAAATTCGATCCGCGGTTGCTGCTTGATGATAACTGTGCTTCACTGAAATTACAGGATTTAGAACTGTTTTAGCACATGTTGAACAAATACTCATCGTTTGGCTCTTTATAGCTGTAAATTTACTTTGATAGACAATTCGTACAGGAGTAAAGTTAGAAACGAGGAACAAGTGATTTAATAGCTAAAGAGTGGTACGAGCTAGCCAGGAGTCGAACCTAGAATCTTCTGATCCGTAGTCAGACACGTTATCCATTGCGCCACTAGCCCGATGTTCAGTGAAAGCAGGGAGCAGCTCGGTTCTCAGACTATTGCATGTAAACAGTGGTGATCTTTGAAGACAAGGGTATAGAAGGCCAGTCAAATTTTTGTTGCAGTCAAAAATAAGGAGCATCTTGAATGACTTTTAGCCTAAGCTGTCAAGTTTCTATCAATGTAAAATGGAGCTGAAGATGGAGTAATTCAACAGAACCACAGAGAAGCAGCTTTACACAGCTGCAGTGACCCCTGTGCTTCTTCACAATCTTCTTGGTTGAGTCCATTTTCAGGACTCGACCAAAAAGGGAGGTGATGCTCGCCTTGATCTCCTCCAGCTTTCCCAGCACGTCCTGGGAGTACACCTGCATTAGCCACCGATGTTTTGGCACCGGCAGCATTGCAGGCATGTCTCTGATGGTCACCGGAGCAACCAGCCCTGCAGACACAGCACGTGTGACCACACTGCAGTCTGTCAGGAACTGGAGCTGCTTCTGCAGCCAGACCTCGGAGTGCTGCTCCGCCAACTGTCTCTGCATCTGGCTGCTGCTGTTCCCGAGGCCCCTCTGGCGCATCTGCCGCACGACCTGCAAGTCGCAGCCCAGCTTGGACGTCAGCAGACAGGGGAACTGGACGCGATGGCCAATGTCCAACTGGCGGATAATGTTGCAGGTCCAGCTGATGACCTTCCGCTTGCACCCCTTGCAGGCCAGATACTCTGCCAGAGAAAGCTTGATGATAGCAGTTCTTCACTGAAATTACAGGATTTAGAACTGTTTCAGCACATGTTGAACAAATACTCATCGTTTGGCTCTTTATAGCTGTAAATTTACTTTGATAGACAATTTGTACAGAAGTAAAGTTGGAAACGAGGAACAAGTGATTTAATAGCTAAAGAGCAGTGCGAGCTAGCTAGGAGTCGAACCTAGAATCTTCTGATTCGTAGTCAGACGCGTTATCCATTGCGCCACTAGCCCGATGTTCAGAGAAAACACGGAGCAGCTCAGTTCTAAGACCATTGCATGTAAACAGTGGTGAACTTTGTTGACACCTGTATAGAAGGGCAGTCAGATTTGTGTTGCAGTCGAAATTAAGGAGCATCTTGCATGACTTTTAGCTTAAGCTGTCCAGTTTCTATCAATGTAAAATGGAGATGAAGATGGAGTAATTCAAGGGAACAACAGAAAAGTAGCTTTACACAGCTGCCGTGACCCGGATTCGAACCGGGGTTGCTGCGGCCACAACGCAGAGTACTAACCTCTATACGATCACGGCCACTTGGCATTGTAATTGCCTCGTTGTTGTGATAGCATAGTTGGAACTCTGAATCACAAATATACTGCTATTTTCTTGGTATTCCTAATTAAGGAGTAACAAATGACAATTCCACGGATGGTTTATCTAGCTCTGCTGATTCTAGAAAAACAACAGAGAAAGCTTGATGATAGCTGTGCTTCACTGAAATTACAGGATTTAGAACAGTTTTAGCACATGTTTAACAAATACTCATCCTGAACAGCCTGGGCAAATGTGTGGATCCGCAACAGTCCCGGTCCACATAAAGCACCTCAGGAGGCGACACTCTATCGTCTGCGTAGCGGCTGACGAGGCCACCAATCAGTGGTCCAAGGCCATAGGCCTCACTGGCCGTCAGCACGGACATGATCACCTGACTGTGCTCATTGCCAATGTTGGTGGCCCATGATGCTGTGGAGTGGTGTGCAAGCTTCTTCACAATCTTCTTGGTTGAGTCCATTTTCAGGACTCGCCCAAAAAGGGAGGTGATGCTTGCCTTGATCTCCTCCAGCCTTCATAGCACGACCTGGGAGTACACCTGCATCAGCCACCGATGTTTTGGCACCGGCAGCATTTCAGGCATGTCTCTGATGGTCACTGGAGCAACCAGCCCTGCAGACACAGCCCGTGTGACCCCACTGCAGTCTGTCAGGAACTGGAGCTTCTTCTGCAGCCAGACCTCGGAGTGCTGCTCCGCCAACTGTCTCTGCATCTGGCTGCTGCTGTTCCCGAGGCCCCTCTGGCGCATCTGCCGCACGACCTGCAAGTCGCAGCCCAGCTTGGACGTCAGCAGACAGGGGAACTGGACGCGATGACCAATGTCCAACTGGCGGATAATGTTGCAGGTCCAGCTGATGACCTTCCGCTTGCACCCCTTGCAGGCCAGATACTCTGCCACCATAAAGTAGCACCCGCTGACACCAAACACCTGCCGTACCCTCTAGTGGGTGGCACTGCGGGCGCTGGGGTCCGACTGCTGGATGCTGCAGCAGAGGCTGAGGCACTGCCAACAGATGATGTGGCGGAGGATGATTGGGTGCTCGGCTTTCTGGAGATAGCCTCCTGGCCCTCAGGGAACATCTCCATGTAGCGTCAGAAGGCTTTCTTGTTGGCACTGTTGGCTAGGGCGTCCTTCACCTCATCCCTCTCACTCTCCCTGATCATGGAAGCCACCAGGTACCCACCATACACAAGAGCATTCTCCAGGACCCACTTGAAGGTCTGCCAAAACAACAGAAAAAGCTTGATGATAGAAGTTCTTCACTGAAATTACAGGATTTAGAACTGTTTCAGCATACGTTGAACAAATACTCATCGTTTGGCTCTTTATAGCTGTAAATTTACTTTGATAGACAATTTGTACAGAAGTAAAGTTGGAAACGAGGAACAAATGATTTAATAGCTAAAGAGCAGTACGAGCTAGCTAGGAGTCGAACCTAGAATCTTCTGATTCGTAGTCAGACGCGTTATCCATTGCGCCACTAGCCCGATGTTCAGAGAAAACACGGAGCAGCTCAGTTCTAAGACCATTGCATGTAAACAGTGGTGAACTTTGTTGACAACTGTATAGAAGGCCAGTCAAATTTGTGTTGCAGTCGAAATTAAGGAGCATCTTGCATGACTTTTAGCCTAAGCTGTCCAGTTTCTATCATTGCTCCTGATGGTTCGCCTGCAGTGCAGCGCCATCTCCGCCCTGGAGAGGTGTCGCATGACATCAGCAGGGGTGGAGGGTTGTATGTGCCTCGCTGCCAGCTCAGCGCGCTTGGCTGCTGTCAGGGCACGCAAGTGGTCCTCATCCCAGATAAAAATACACTGGCTCAGTTGGTTCATGAAGCCAGCGTAGAGAGAGTGGGAGTCTGTGGTACACCCAACGGCAATCCTCGCATGTAGTGCCATATGTCCAGGCGTATCAACATACGGTCCCACGTCCTGAACAGCCTGGGCAAATGTGTGGATCTGCAACAGTCCCGGTCCACATAAAGCACCTCAGGAGGCGACACCCTAGCGTCTGTGTAGCGGCTGACGAGGCCACCAATCGGCCATAGCCCTCACTGGCCGTCAGCACGGACATGATCACCTGACTGTGCTCATTGCCAATGTTGGTGGCCCATGATGCTGTGGACTGGTGTGCAAGCTTCTTCACAATCTTCTTGGTTGAGTCCATTTTCAGGACTCGCCCAAAAAGGGAGGTGATGCTTGCCTTGATCTCCTCCATCCTTCCTAGCACGTCCTGGGAGTACACCTGCATCAGCCACCGATGTTTTGGCACCGGCAGCATTGCAGGCATGTCTCTGATGGTCACCGGAGCAACCAGCCCTGCAGACACAGCCCGTGTGACCCCACTGCAGTCTGTCAGGAACTGGAGCTTCTTCTGCAGCCAGACCTCGGAGTGCTGCTCCGCCAACTGTCTCTGCATCTGGCTGCTGCTGTTCCCGAGGCCCCTCTGGCGCATCTGCCGCACGACCTGCAAGTCGCAGCCCAGCTTGGACCTCAGTAGACAGGGGCTCTGGACGCGATGGCCAATGTCCAACTGGCGGATAATGTTGCAGGTCCAGCTGATGACCTTCCGCTTGCACCCCTTGCAGGCCAGATACTCTGCCAGAGAAAGCTTGATGATAGCAGTTCTTCACTGAAATTACAGGATTTAGAACTGTTTCAGCACATGTTGAACAAATACTCATCGTTTGGCTCTTTATAGCTGTAAATTTACTTTGATAGACAATTTGTACAGAAGTAAAGTCGGAAACGAGGAACAAGTGATTTAATAGCTAAAGAGCAGTACGAGCTAGCTAGGAGTCGAACCTAGAATCTTCTGATTCGTAGTCAGACGCGTTATCCATTGCGCCACTAGCCCAATGTTCAGAGAAAACACGGAGCAGCTCAGTTCTAAGACCATTGCATGTAAACAGTGGTGAACTTTGTTGACAACTGTATAGAAGGCCAGTCAAATTTGTGTTGCAGTCGAAATTAAGGGGCATCTTGCATGACTTTTAGCCTAAGCTGTCCAGTTTCTATCATTGCTCCTGATGGTTCGCCTGCAGTGCAGCGCCATCTCCGCCCTGGAGAGGTGTCGCATGACATCAGCAGGGGTGGAGGGTTGTATGTGCCTCGCTGCCAGCTCAGCGCGCTTGGCTGCTGTCAGGGCACGCAAGTGGTCCTCATCCCAGATAAAAATACACTGGCTCAGTTGGTTCATGAAGCCAGCGTAGAGAGAGTGGGAGTCTGTGGTACACCCAACGGCAATCCTCGCATGTAGTGCCATATGTCCAGGCGTATCAACATACGGTCCCACGTCCTGAACAGCCTGGGCAAATGTGTGGATCTGCAACAGTCCCGGTCCACATAAAGCACCTCAGGAGGCGACACCCTAGCGTCTGTGTAGCGGCTGACGAGGCCACCAATCGGCCATAGCCCTCACTGGCCGTCAGCACGGACATGATCACCTGACTGTGCTCATTGCCAATGTTGGTGGCCCATGATGCTGTGGAGTGGTGTGCAAGCTTCTTCACAATCTTCTTGGTTGAGTCCATTTTCAGGACTCGCCCAAAAAGGGAGGTGATGCTTGCCTTGATCTCCTCCAGCCTTCCTAGCACGTCCTGGGAGTACACCTGCATCAGCCACCGATGTTTTGGCACCGGCAGCATTGCAGGCATGTCTCTGATGGTCACCGGAGCAACCAGCCCTGCAGACACAGCCCGTGTGACCCCACTGCAGTCTGTCAGGAACTGGAGCTTCTTCTGCAGCCAGACCTCGGAGTGCTGCTCCGCCAACTGTCTCTGCATCTGGCTGCTGCTGTTCCCGAGGCCCCTCTGGCGCATCTGCCGCACGACCTGCAAGTCGCAGCCCAGCTTGGACCTCAGTAGACAGGGGAACTGGACGCGATGGCCAATGTCCAACTGGCGGATAATGTTGCAGGTCCAGCTGATGACCTTCCGCTTGCACCCCTTGCAGGCCAGATACTCTGCCAGAGAAAGCTTGATGATAGCAGTTCTTCACTGAAATTACAGGATTTAGAACTGTTTCAGCACATGTTGAACAAATACTCATCGTTTGGCTCTTTATAGCTGTAAATTTACTTTGATAGACAATTTGTACAGAAGTAAAGTCGGAAACGAGGAACAAGTGATTTAATAGCTAAAGAGCAGTACGAGCCAGCTAGGAGTCGAACCTAGAATCTTCTGATTCGTAGTCAGACGCGTTATCCATTGCGCCACTAGCCCGATGTTCAGAGAAAACACGGAGCAGCTCAGTTCTAAGACCATTGCATGTAAACAGTGGTGAACTTTGTTGACAACTGTATAGAAGGCCAGTCAAATTTGTGTTGCAGTCGAAATTAAGGAGCATCTTGCATGACTTTTAGCCTAAGCTGTCCAGTTTCTATCATTGCTCCTGATGGTTCGCCTGCAGTGCAGCGCCATCTCCGCCCTGGAGAGGTGTCGCATGACATCAGCAGGGGTGGAGGGTTCTATGTGCCTCGCTGCCAGCTCAGCGCGCTTGGCTGCTGTCAGGGCACGCAAGTGGTCCTCATCCCAGATAAAAATACACTGGCTCAGTTGGTTCATGAAGCCAGCGTAGAGAGAGTGGGAGTCTGTGGTACACCCAACGGCAATCCTCGCATGTAGTGCCATATGTCCAGGCGTATCAACATACGGTCCCACGTCCTGAACAGCCTGGGCAAATGTGTGGATCTGCAACAGTCCCGGTCCACATAAAGCACCTCAGGAGGCGACACCCTAGCGTCTGTGTAGCGGCTGACGAGGCCACCAATCGGCCATAGCCCTCACTGGCCGTCAGCACGGACATGATCACCTGACTGTGCTCATTGCCAATGTTGGTGGCCCATGATGCTGTGGAGTGGTGTGCAAGCTTCTTCACAATCATCTTGGTTGAGTCCATTTTCAGGACTCGCCCAAAAAGGGAGGTGATGCTAGCCTTGATCTCCTCCAGCCTTCCTAGCACGTCCTGGGAGTACACCTGCATCAGCCACCGATGTTTTGGCACCGGCAGCATTGCAGGCATGTCTCTGATGGTCACCGGAGCAACCAGCCCTGCAGACACAGCCCGTGTGACCCCACTGCAGTCTGTCAGGAACTGGAGCTTCTTCTGCAGCCAGACCTCGGAGTGCTGCTCCGCCAACTGTCTCTGCATCTGGCTGCTGCTGTTCCCGAGGCCCCTCTGGCGCATCTGCCGCACGACCTGCAAGTCGCAGCCCAGCTTGGACCTCAGTAGACAGGGGCTCTGGACGCGATGGCCAATGTCCAACTGGCGGATAATGTTGCAGGTCCAGCTGATGACCTTCCGCTTGCACCCCTTGCAGGCCAGATACTCTGCCAGAGAAAGCTTGATGATAGCAGTTCTTCACTGAAATTACAGGATTTAGAACTGTTTCAGCACATGTTGAACAAATACTCATCGTTTGGCTCTTTATAGCTGTAAATTTACTTTGATAGACAATTTGTACAGAAGTAAAGTCTGAAACGAGGAACAAGTGATTTAATAGCTAAAGAGCAGTACGAGCTAGCTAGGAGTCGAACCTAGAATCTTCTGATTCGTAGTCAGACGCGTTATCCATTGCGCCACTAGCCCGATGTTCAGAGAAAACACGGAGCAGCTCAGTTCTAAGACCATTGCATGTAAACAGTGGTGAACTTTGTTGACACCTGTATAGAAGGGCAGTCAGATTTGTGTTGCAGTCGAAATTAAGGAGCATCTTGCATGACTTTTAGCTTAAGCTGTCCAGTTTCTATCAATGTAAAATGGAGCTGAAGATGGAGTAATTCAAGGGAACAACAGAAAAGTAGCTTTACACGGCTGCCGTGACCCGGATTCGAACCGGGGTTGCTGCGGCCACAACGCAGAGTACTAACCTCTATACGATCACGGCCACTTGGCATTGTAATTGCCTCGTTGTTGTGATAGCATAGTTGGAACTCTGAATCACAAATATACTGCTATTTTCTTGGTATTCCTAATTAAGGAGTAACAAATGACAATTCCACGGATGGTTTATCTAGCTCTGCTGATTCTAGAAAAACAACAGAGAAAGCTTGATGATAGCTGTGCTTCACTGAAATTACAGGATTTAGAACAGTTTTAGCACATGTTTAACAAATACTCATCCTGAACAGCCTGGGCAAATGTGTGGATCCGCAACAGTCCCGGTCCACATAAAGCACCTCAGGAGGCGACACCCTATCGTCTGCGTAGCGGCTGACGAGGCCACCAATCAGTGGTCCAAGGCCATAGGCCTCACTGGCCGTCAGCACGGACATGATCACCTGACTGTGCTCATTGCCAATGTTGGTGGCCCATGATGCTGTGGAGTGGTGTGCAAGCTTCTTCACAATCTTCTTGGTTGAGTCCATTTTCAGGACTCGCCCAAAAAGGGAGGTGATGCTTGCCTTGATCTCCTCCAGCCTTCCTAGCACGACCTGGGAGTACACCTGCATCAGCCACCGATGTTTTGGCACCGGCAGCATTGCAGGCATGTCTCTGATGGTCACCGGAGCAACCAGCCCTGCAGACACAGCCCGTGTGACCCCACTGCAGTCTGTCAGGAACTGGAGCTTCTTCTGCAGCCAGACCTCGGAGTGCTGCTCCGCCAACTGTCTCTGCATCTGGCTGCTGCTGTTCCCGAGGCCCCTCAACTCCGAAAACTTTGAAGCAAATTGTCAATTCGGCATCAATTTTCGCAAGACGAAGCAAAATCTAAAAAGTTAATTTCTCGCCTAAAACGTTGTCAGAAGTGAATTTAATAATGAATAAGATGGTGAAAATTGTTAAAATTCGATCCGCGGTTGCTGCTTGATGATAACTGTGCTTCACTGAAATTACAGGATTTAGAACTGTTTTAGCACATGTTGAACAAATACTCATCGTTTGGCTCTTTATAGCTGTAAATTTACTTTGATAGACAATTTGTAAAGGAGTAAAGTTAGAAACGAGGAACAAGTGATTTAATAGCTAAAGAGTGGTACGAGCTAGCCAGGAGTCGAACCTAGAATCTTCTGATCCGTAGTCAGACGCGTTATCCATTGCGCCACTAGCCCGATGTTCAGTGAAAGCAGGGAGCAGCTCGGTTCTCAGACTATTGCATGTACACAGTGGTGAACTTTGTTGACACCTTGGTTGCTGTCAGGGCACGCAAGTGGTCCTCATCCCAGATAAAAATGAACTCTGAATCAGAAATATACTGCTATTTTCTCGGTATTCCTAATTAATGAGTAACAAATGACAATTCCACGGATGGTTTATCTAGCTCTGCTGATTCTAGAAAAACAACAGAGAAAGCTTGATGATAGCTGTGCTTCACTGAAATTACAGGATTTAGAACTGTTTTAGCACATGTTGAACAAATACTCATCGTTTAGCTCTTTATAGCTGTAAATTTACTTTGATAGACAGTTTGTACAGGAGTTTGTACAAGACCATTGCTTGTAAACAGTGGTGAACTTTGTTGACACCTGTATAGAATCTAATCAGCATTGCAGACTGAACATGTAGCTGGACTTGAACGGCTTTCTTTTGACTTAAAGTATTGCCAAACAACACTTTTTCTGCTGACCAGTTCCATTTTCACTTTCTCACAGCCTAGAAAAACAACTGGAACTCTGAATCACAAATATACTGCTATTTTCTTGGTATTCCTAATTAAGGAGTAACAAATGACAATTCCACGGATGGTTTATCTAGCTCTGCTGATTCTAGAAAAACAACAGAGAAAGCTTGATGATAGGTGTGCTTCACTGAAATTACAGGATTTAGAACAGTTTTAGCACATGTTTAACAAATACTCATCCTGAACAGCCTGGGCAAATGTGTGGATCTGCAACAGTCCCGGTCCACATAAAGCACCTCAGGAGGCGACACCCTATCGTCTGCGTAGCGGCTGACGAGGCCACCAATCAGTGGTCCAAGGCCATAGGCCTCACTGGCCGTCAGCACGGACATGATCACCTGACTGTGCTCATTGCCAATGTTGGTGGCCCATGATGCTGTGGAGTGGTGTGCAAGCTTCTTCACAATCTTCTTGGTTGAGTCCATTTTCAGGACTCGCCCAAAAAGGGAGGTGATGCTTGCCTTGATCTCCTCCAGCCTTCCTAGCACGTCCTGGGAGTACACCTGCATCAGCCACCGATGTTTTGGCACCGGCAGCATTGCAGGCATGTCTCTGATGGTCACCGGAGCAACCAGCCCTGCAGACACAGCCCGTGTGACCCCACTGCAGTCTGTCAGGAACTGGAGCTTCTTCTGCAGCCAGACCTCGGAGTGCTGCTCCGCCAACTGTCTCTGCATCTGGCTGCTGCTGTTCCCGAGGCACCTCAACTCCGAAAACTTTGAAGCAAATTGTCAATTCGGCATCAATTTTCGCAAGACGAAGCAAAATCTAAAAAGTTAATTTCTCGCCTAAAACGTTGTCAGAAGTGAATTTAATAATGAATAAGATGGTGAAAATTGTTAAAATTCGATCCGCGGTTGCTGCTTGATGATAACTGTGCTTCACTGAAATTACAGGATTTAGAACTGTTTTAGCACATGTTGAACAAATACTCATCGTTTGGCTCTTTATAGCTGTAAATTTACTTTGATAGACAATTCGTACAGGAGTAAAGTTAGAAACGAGGAACAAGTGATTTAATAGCTAAAGAGTGGTACGAGCTAGCCAGGAGTCGAACCTAGAATCTTCTGATCCGTAGTCAGACGCGTTATCCATTGCGCCACTAGCCCGATGTTCAGTGAAAGCAGGGAGCAGCTCGGTTCTCAGACTATTGCATGTAAACAGTGGTGATCTTTGAAGACAAGGGTATAGAAGGCCAGTCAAATTTTTGTTGCAGTCAAAAATAAGGAGCATCTTGAATGACTTTTAGCCTAAGCTGTCAAGTTTCTATCAATGTAAAATGGAGCTGAAGATGGAGTAATTCAACAGAACCACAGAGAAGCAGCTTTACACAGCTGCAGTGACCCCTGTGCTTCTTCACAATCTTCTTGGTTGAGTCCATTTTCAGGACTCGACCAAAAAGGGAGGTGATGCTCGCCTTGATCTCCTCCAGCTTTCCCAGCACGTCCTGGGAGTACACCTGCATTAGCCACCGATGTTTTGGCACCGGCAGCATTGCAGGCATGTCTCTGATGGTCACCGGAGAAACCAGCCCTGCAGACACAGCACGTGTGACCACACTGCAGTCTGTCAGGAACTGGAGCTGCTTCTGCAGCCAGACCTCGGAGTGCTGCTCCGCCAACTGTCTCTGCATCTGGCTGCTGCTGTTCCCGAGGCCCCTCTGGCGCATCTGCCGCACGACCTGCAAGTCGCAGCCCAGCTTGGATGTCAGCAGACAGGGGAACTGGACGCGATGGCCATCTTGGTTGAGTCCATTTTCAGGACTCGCCCAAAAAGGGAGGTGATGCTTGCCTTGATCTCCTCCAGCCTTCCTAGCACGTCCTGGGAGTACACCTGCATCAGCCACCGATGTTTTGGCACCGGCAGCATTGCAGGCATGTCTCTGATGGTCACCGTAGCAACCAGCCCTGCACACACAGCCCGTGTGACCCCACTGCAGTCTGTCAGGAACTGGAGCTTCTTCTGCAGCCAGACCTCGGAGTGCTGCTCCGCCAACTGTCTCTGCATCTGGCTGCTGCTGTTCCCGAGGCCCCTCTGGCGCATCTGCCGCACGACCTGCAAGTCGCAGCCCAGCTTGGACGTCAGCAGACAGGGGAACTGGACGCGATGGCCAATGTCCAACTGGCGGATAATGTTGCAGGTCCAGCTGATGACCTTCCGCTTGCACCCCTTGCAGGCCAGATACTCTGCCAGAGAAAGCTTGATGATAGCAGTTCTTCACTGAAATTACAGGATTTAGAACTGTTTCAGCACATGTTGAACAAATACTCATCGTTTGGCTCTTTATAGCTGTAAATTTACTTTGATAGACAATTGTACAGAAGTAAAGTTGGAAACGAGGAACAAGTGATTTAATAGCTAAAGAGCAGTGCGAGCTAGCTAGGAGTCGAACCTAGAATCTTCTGATTCGTAGTCAGACGCGTTATCCATTGCGCCACTAGCCCGATGTTCAGAGAAAACACGGAGCAGCTCAGTTCTAAGACCATTGCATGTAAACAGTGGTGAACTTTGTTGACACCTGTATAGAAGGGCAGTCAGATTTGTGTTGCAGTCGAAATTAAGGAGCATCTTGCATGACTTTTAGCTTAAGCTGTCCAGTTTCTATCAATGTAAAATGGAGCTGAAGATGGAGTAATTCAAGGGAACAACAGAAAAGTAGCTTTACACGGCTGCCGTGACCCGGATTCGAACCGGGGTTGCTGCGGCCACAACGCAGAGTACTAACCTCTATACGATCACGGCCACTTGGCATTGTAATTGCCTTGTTGTTGTGATAGCATAGTTGGAACTCTTCATCACAAATATACTGCTATTTTCTTGGTATTCCTAATTAAGGAGTAACAAATGACAATTCCACGGATGGTTTGTCTAGCTCTGCTGATTCTAGAAAAACAACAGAGAAAGCTTGATGATAGCTGTGCTTCACTGAAATTACAGGATTTAGAACTGTTTTAGCACATGTTGAACAAATACTCATCCTGAACAGCCTGGGCAAATGTGTGGATCCGCAACAGTCCCGGTCCACATAAAGCACCTCAGGAGGCGACACCCTATCGTCTGCGTAGCGGCTGACGAGGCCACCAATCAGTGGTCCAAGGCCATAGGCCTCACTGGCCGTCAGCACGGACATGATCACCTGACTGTGCTCATTGCCAATGTTGGTGGCCCATGATGCTGTGGACTGGTGTGCAAGCTTCTTCACAATCTTCTTGGTTGAGTCCATTTTCAGGACTCGCCCAAAAAGGGAGGTGATGCTTGCCTTGATCTCCTCCAGCCTTCCTAGCACGACCTGGGAGTACACCTGCATCAGCCACCGATGTTTTGGCACCGGCAGCATTGCAGGCATGTTTCTGATGGTCACCGGAGCAACTAGCCCTGCAGACACAGCCCGTGTGACCCCACTGCAGTCTGTCAGGAACTGGAGCTTCTTCTGCAGCCAGACCTCGGAGTGCTGCTCCGCCAACTGTCTCTGCATCTGGCTGCTGCTGTTCCCGAGGCCCCTCAACTCCGAAAACTTTGAAGCAAATTGTGAGACAAGTGATTTAATAGCTAAAGAGCAGTACGAGCTAGCTATGAGTCGAACCTAGAATCTTCTGATTCGTAGTCAGACGCGTTATCCATTGCGCCACTAGCCCGATGTTCAGAGAAAACACGGAGCAGCTCAGTTCTAAGACCATTGCATGTAAACAGTGGTGAACTTTGTTGACACCTGTATAGAAGGGCAGTCAGATTTGTGTTGCAGTCGAAATTAAGGAGCATCTTGCATGACTTCTGGCTTAAGCTGTCCAGTTTCTATCAATGTAAAATGGAGCTGAAGATGGAGTAATTCAAGGGAACAACAGAAAAGTAGCTTTACACGGCTGCCGTGAACCGGATTCGAACCAGGGTTGCTGCGGCCACAACGCAGAGTACTAACCTCTATACGATCACGGCCACTTGGCATTGTAATTGCCTCGTTGTTGTGATAGCATAGTTGGAACTCTGAATCACAAATTTACTGCTATTTTCTTGGTATTCCTAATTAAGGAGTAACAAATGACAATTCCACGGATGGTTTATCTAGCTCTGCTGATTCTAGAAAAACAACAGAGAAAGCTTGATGATAGGTGTGCTTCACTGAAATTACAGGATTTAGAACAGTTTTAGCACATGTTTAACAAATACTCATCCTGAACAGCCTGGGCAAATGTGTGGATCTGCAACAGTCCCGGTCCACATAAAGCACCTCAGGAGGCGACACCCTATCGTCTGCGTAGCGGCTGACGAGGCCACCAATCAGTGGTCCAAGGCCATAGGCCTCACTGGCCGTCAGCACGGACATGATCACCTGACTGTGCTCATTGCCAATGTTGGTGGCCCATGATGCTGTGGAGTGGTGTGCAAGCTTCTTCACAATCTTCTTGGTTGAGTCCATTTTCAGGACTCGCCCAAAAAGGGAGGTGATGCTTGCCTTGATCTCCTCCAGCCTTCCTAGCACGTCCTGGGAGTACACCTGCATCAGCCACCGATGTTTTGGCACCGGCAGCATTGCAGGCATGTCTCTGATGGTCACCGGAGCAACCAGCCCTGCAGACACAGCCCGTGTGACCCCACTGCAGTCTGTCAGGAACTGGAGCTTCTTCTGCAGCCAGACCTCGGAGTGCTGCTCCGCCAACTGTCTCTGCATCTGGCTGCTGCTGTTCCCGAGGCACCTCAACTCCGAAAACTTTGAAGCAAATTGTCAATTCGGCATCAATTTTCGCAAGACGAAGCAAAATCTAAAAAGTTAATTTCTCGCCTAAAACGTTGTCAGAAGTGAATTTAATAATGAATAAGATGGTGAAAATTGTTAAAATTCGATCCGCGGTTGCTGCTTGATGATAACTGTGCTTCACTGAAATTACAGGATTTAGAACTGTTTTAGCACATGTTGAACAAATACTCATCGTTTGGCTCTTTATAGCTGTAAATTTACTTTGATAGACAATTCGTACAGGAGTAAAGTTAGAAACGAGGAACAAGTGATTTAATAGCTAAAGAGTGGTACGAGCTAGCCAGGAGTCGAACCTAGAATCTTCTGATCCGTAGTCAGACGCGTTATCCATTGCGCCACTAGCCCGATGTTCAGTGAAAGCAGGGAGCAGCTCGGTTCTCAGACTATTGCATGTAAACAGTGGTGATCTTTGAAGACAAGGGTATAGAAGGCCAGTCAAATTTTTGTTGCAGTCAAAAATAAGGAGCATCTTGAATGACTTTTAGCCTAAGCTGTCAAGTTTCTATCAATGTAAAATGGAGCTGAAGATGGAGTAATTCAACAGAACCACAGAGAAGCAGCTTTACACAGCTGCAGTGACCCCTGTGCTTCTTCACAATCTTCTTGGTTGAGTCCATTTTCAGGACTCGACCAAAAAGGGAGGTGATGCTCGCCTTGATCTCCTCCAGCTTTCCCAGCACGTCCTGGGAGTACACCTGCATTAGCCACCGATGTTTTGGCACCGGCAGCATTGCAGGCATGTCTCTGATGGTCACCGGAGCAACCAGCCCTGCAGACACAGCACGTGTGACCACACTGCAGTCTGTCAGGAACTGGAGCTGCTTCTGCAGCCAGACCTCGGAGTGCTGCTCCGCCAACTGTCTCTGCATCTGGCTGCTGCTGTTCCCGAGGCCCCTCTGGCGCATCTGCCGCACGACCTGCAAGTCGCAGCCCAGCTTGGATGTCAGCAGACAGGGGAACTGGACGCGATGGCCATCTTGGTTGAGTCCATTTTCAGGACTCGCCCAAAAAGGGAGGTGATGCTTGCCTTGATCTCCTCCAGCCTTCCTAGCACGTCCTGGGAGTACACCTGCATCAGCCACCGATGTTTTGGCACCGGCAGCATTGCAGGCATGTCTCTGATGGTCACCGTAGCAACCAGCCCTGCACACACAGCCCGTGTGACCCCACTGCAGTCTGTCAGGAACTGGAGCTTCTTCTGCAGCCAGACCTCGGAGTGCTGCTCCGCCAACTGTCTCTGCATCTGGCTGCTGCTGTTCCCGAGGCCCCTGTGGCGCATCTGCCGCACGACCTGCAAGTCGCAGCCCAGCTTGGACGTCAGCAGACAGGGGAACTGGACGCGATGGCCAATGTCCAACTGGCGGATAATGTTGCAGGTCCAGCTGATGACCTTCCGCTTGCACCCCTTGCAGGCCAGATACTCTGCCAGAGAAAGCTTGATGATAGCAGTTCTTCACTGAAATTACAGGATTTAGAACTGTTTCAGCACATGTTGAACAAATACTCATCGTTTGGCTCTTTATAGCTGTAAATTTACTTTGATAGACAATTGTACAGAAGTAAAGTTGGAAACGAGGAACAAGTGATTTAATAGCTAAAGAGCAGTGCGAGCTAGCTAGGAGTCGAACCTAGAATCTTCTGATTCGTAGTCAGACGCGTTATCCATTGCGCCACTAGCCCGATGTTCAGAGAAAACACGGAGCAGCTCAGTTCTAAGACCATTGCATGTAAACAGTGGTGAACTTTGTTGACACCTGTATAGAAGGGCAGTCAGATTTGTGTTGCAGTCGAAATTAAGGAGCATCTTGCATGACTTTTAGCTTAAGCTGTCCAGTTTCTATCAATGTAAAATGGAGCTGAAGATGGAGTAATTCAAGGGAACAACAGAAAAGTAGCTTTACACGGCTGCCGTGACCCGGATTCGAACCGGGGTTGCTGCGGCCACAACGCAGAGTACTAACCTCTATACGATCACGGCCACTTGGCATTGTAATTGCCTTGTTGTTGTGATAGCATAGTTGGAACTCTTCATCACAAATATACTGCTATTTTCTTGGTATTCCTAATTAAGGAGTAACAAATGACAATTCCACGGATGGTTTGTCTAGCTCTGCTGATTCTAGAAAAACAACAGAGAAAGCTTGATGATAGCTGTGCTTCACTGAAATTACAGGATTTAGAACTGTTTTAGCACATGTTGAACAAATACTCATCCTGAACAGCCTGGGCAAATGTGTGGATCCGCAACAGTCCCGGTCCACATAAAGCACCTCAGGAGGCGACACCCTATCGTCTGCGTAGCGGCTGACGAGGCCACCAATCAGTGGTCCAAGGCCATAGGCCTCACTGGCCGTCAGCACGGACATGATCACCTGACTGTGCTCATTGCCAATGTTGGTGGCCCATGATGCTGTGGACTGGTGTGCAAGCTTCTTCACAATCTTCTTGGTTGAGTCCATTTTCAGGACTCGCCCAAAAAGGGAGGTGATGCTTGCCTTGATCTCCTCCAGCCTTCCTAGCACGACCTGGGAGTACACCTGCATCAGCCACCGATGTTTTGGCACCGGCAGCATTGCAGGCATGTTTCTGATGGTCACCGGAGCAACTAGCCCTGCAGACACAGCCCGTGTGACCCCACTGCAGTCTGTCAGGAACTGGAGCTTCTTCTGCAGCCAGACCTCGGAGTGCTGCTCCGCCAACTGTCTCTGCATCTGGCTGCTGCTGTTCCCGAGGCCCCTCAACTCCGAAAACTTTGAAGCAAATTGTGAGACAAGTGATTTAATAGCTAAAGAGCAGTACGAGCTAGCTATGAGTCGAACCTAGAATCTTCTGATTCATAGTCAGACGCGTTATCCATTGCGCCACTAGCCCGATGTTCAGAGAAAACACGGAGCAGCTCAGTTCTAAGACCATTGCATGTAAACAGTGGTGAACTTTGTTGACACCTGTATAGAAGGGCAGTCAGATTTGTGTTGCAGTCGAAATTAAGGAGCATCTTGCATGACTTCTGGCTTAAGCTGTCCAGTTTCTATCAATGTAAAATGGAGCTGAAGATGGAGTAATTCAAGGGAACAACAGAAAAGTAGCTTTACACGGCTGCCGTGAACCGGATTCGAACCGGGGTTGCTGCGGCCACAACGCAGAGTACTAACCTCTATACGATCACGGCCACTTGGCATTGTAATTGCCTTGTTGTTGTGATAGCATAGTTGGAACTCTTCATCACAAATATACTGCTATTTTCTTGGTATTCCTAATTAAGGAGTAACAAATGACAATTCCACGGATGGTTTGTCTAGCTCTGCTGATTCTAGAAAAACAACAGAGAAAGCTTGATGATAGCTGTGCTTCACTGAAATTACAGGATTTAGAACTGTTTTAGCACATGTTGAACAAATACTCATCCTGAACAGCCTGGGCAAATGTGTGGATCCGCAACAGTCCCGGTCCACATAAAGCACCTCAGGAGGCGACACCCTATCGTCTGCGTAGCGGCTGACGAGGCCACCAATCAGTGGTCCAAGGCCATAGGCCTCACTGGCCGTCAGCACGGACATGATCACCTGACTGTGCTCATTGCCAATGTTGGTGGCCCATGATGCTGTGGACTGGTGTGCAAGCTTCTTCACAATCTTCTTGGTTGAGTCCATTTTCAGGACTCGCCCAAAAAGGGAGGTGATGCTTGCCTTGATCTCCTCCAGCCTTCCTAGCACGACCTGGGAGTACACCTGCATCAGCCACCGATGTTTTGGCACCGGCAGCATTGCAGGCATGTTTCTGATGGTCACCGGAGCAACTAGCCCTGCAGACACAGCCCGTGTGACCCCACTGCAGTCTGTCAGGAACTGGAGCTTCTTCTGCAGCCAGACCTCGGAGTGCTGCTCCGCCAACTGTCTCTGCATCTGGCTGCTGCTGTTCCCGAGGCCCCTCAACTCCGAAAACTTTGAAGCAAATTGTGAGACAAGTGATTTAATAGCTAAAGAGCAGTACGAGCTAGCTATGAGTCGAACCTAGAATCTTCTGATTCATAGTCAGACGCGTTATCCATTGCGCCACTAGCCCGATGTTCAGAGAAAACACGGAGCAGCTCAGTTCTAAGACCATTGCATGTAAACAGTGGTGAACTTTGTTGACACCTGTATAGAAGGGCAGTCAGATTTGTGTTGCAGTCGAAATTAAGGAGCATCTTGCATGACTTCTGGCTTAAGCTGTCCAGTTTCTATCAATGTAAAATGGAGCTGAAGATGGAGTAATTCAAGGGAACAACAGAAAAGTAGCTTTACACGGCTGCCGTGAACCGGATTCGAACCGGGGTTGCTGCGGCCACAACGCAGAGTACTAACCTCTATACGATCACGGCCACTTGGCATTGTAATTGCCTCGTTGTTGTGATAGCATAGTTGGAACTCTGAATCACAAATTTACTGCTATTTTCTTGGTATTCCTAATTAAGGAGTAACAAATGACAATTCCACGGATGGTTTATCTAGCTCTGCTGATTCTAGAAAAACAACAGAGAAAGCTTGATGATAGCTGTGCTTCACTGAAATTACAGGATTTAGAACAGTTTTAGCACATGTTTAACAAATACTCATCCTGAACAGCCTGGGCAAATGTGTGGATCCGCAACAGTCCCGGTCCACATAAAGCACCTCAGGAGGCGACACCCTATCGTCTGCGTAGCGGCTGACGAGGCCACCAATCAGTGGTCCAAGGCCATAGGCCTCACTGGCCGTCAGCACGGACATGATCACCTGACTGTGCTCATTGCCAATGTTGGTGGCCCATGATGCTGTGGAGTGGTGTGCAAGCTTCTTCACAATCTTCTTGGTTGAGTCCATTTTCAGGACTCGCCCAAAAAGGGAGGTGATGCTTGCCTTGATCTCCTCCAGCCTTCCTAGCACGACCTGGGAGTACACCTGCATCAGCCACCGATGTTTTGGCACCGGCAGCATTGCAGGCATGTCTCTGATGGTCACCGGAGCAACTAGCCCTGCAGACACAGCCCGTGTGACCCCACTGCAGTCTGTCAGGAACTGGAGCTTCTTCTGCAGCCAGACCTCGGAGTGCTGCTCCGCCAACTGTCTCTGCATCTGGCTGCTGCTGTTCCCGAGGCCCCTCAACTCCGAAAACTTTGAAGCAAATTGTCAATTCGGCATCAATTTTCGCAAGACGAAGCAAAATCTAAAAAGTTAATTTCTCGCCTAAAACGTTGTCAGAAGTGAATTTAATAATGAATAAGATGGTGAAAATTGTTAAAATTCGATCCGCGGTTGCTGCTTGATGATAACTGTGCTTCACTGAAATTACAGGATTTAGAACTGTTTTAGCACATGTTGAACAAATACTCATCGTTTGGCTCTTTATAGCTGTAAATTTACTTTGATAGACAATTTGTAAAGGAGTAAAGTTAGAAACGAGGAACAAGTGATTTAATAGCTAAAGAGTGGTACGAGCTAGCCAGGAGTCGAACCTAGAATCTTCTGATCCGTAGTCAGACGCGTTATCCATTGCGCCACTAGCCCGACGTTCAGTGAAAGCAGGGAGCAGCTCGGTTCTCAGACTATTGCATGTAAACAGTGGTGAACTTTGTTGACACCTTGGTTGCTGTCAGGGCACGCAAGTGGTCCAAATCCCAGATAAAAATGAACTCTGAATCAAAAATATACTGCTATTTTCTCGGTATTCCTAATTAATGAGTAACAAATGACAATTCCACGGATGGTTTATCTAGCTCTGCTGATTCTAGAAAAACAACAGAGAAAGCTTGATGATAGCTGTGCTTCACTGAAATTACAGGATTTAGAACTGTTTTAGCACATGTTGAACAAATACTCATCGTTTAGCTCTTTATAGCTGTAAATTTACTTTGATAGACAGTTTGTACAGGAGTTTGTACAAGACCATTGCATGTAAACAGTGGTGAACTTTGTTGACACCTGTATAGAATCTAATCAGCATTGCAGACTGAACATGTAGCTGGACTTGAACGGCCTTCTTTTGACTTGAAGTACTGCCAAACAACACTTTTTCTGCTGACCAGTTCCATTTTCACTTTCTCACAGCCTAGAAAAACAACTGGAACTCTGAATCACAAATATACTGCTATTTTCTTGGTATTCCTAATTAAGGAGTAACAAATGACAATTCGACAGGGGAACTGGACGCGATGGCCAATGTCCAACTGGCGGATAATGTTGCAGGTCCAGCTGATGACCTTCCGCTTGCACCCCTTGCAGGCCAGATACTCTGCCAGAGAAAGCTTGATGATAGCAGTTCTTCACTGAAATTACAGGATTTAGAACTGTTTCAGCACATGTTGAACAAATACTCATCGTTTGGCTCTTTATAGCTGTAAATTTACTTTGATAGACAATTTGTACAGAAGTAAAATTGGAAACGAGGAACAAGTGATTTAATAGCTAAAGAGCAGTACGAGCTAGCTAGGAGTCGAACCTAGAATCTTCTGATTCGTAGTCAGACGCGTTATCCATTGCGCCACTAGCCCGATGTTCAGAGAAAACACGGAGCAGCTCAGTTCTAAGACCATTGCATGTAAACAGTGGTGAACTTTGTTGACACCTGTATAGAAGGGCAGTCAGATTTGTGTTGCAGTCGAAATTAAGGAGCATCTTGCATGACTTTTAGCTTAAGCTGTCCAGTTTCTATCAATGTAAAATGGAGCTGAAGATGGAGTAATTCAAGGGAACAACAGAAAAGTAGCTTTACACGGCTGCCGTGACCCGGATTCGAACCGGGGTTGCTGCGGCCACAACGCAGAGTACTAACCTCTATACGATCACGGCCACTTGGCATTGTAATTGCCTCGTTGTTGTGATAGCATAGTTGGAACTCTGAATCACAAATATACTGCTATTTTCTTGGTATTCCTAATTAAGGAGTAACAAATGACAATTCCACGGATGGTTTATCTAGCTCTGCTGATTCTAGAAAAACAACAGAGAAAGCTTGATGATAGCTGTGCTTCACTGAAATTACAGGATTTAGAACAGTTTTAGCACATGTTTAACAAATACTCATCCTGAACAGCCTGGGCAAATGTGTGGATCCGCAACAGTCCCGGTCCACATAAAGCACCTCAGGAGGCGACACCCTATCGTCTGCGTAGCGGCTGACGAGGCCACCAATCAGTGGTCCAAGGCCATAGGCCTCACTGGCCGTCAGCACGGACATGATCACCTGACTGTGCTCATTGCCAATGTTGGTGGCCCATGATGCTGTGGAGTGGTGTGCAAGCTTCTTCACAATCTTCTTGGTTGAGTCCATTTTCAGGACTCGCCCAAAAAGGGAGGTGATGCTTGCCTTGATCTCCTCCAGCCTTCCTAGCACGACCTGGGAGTACACCTGCATCAGCCACCGATGTTTTGGCACCGGCAGCATTGCAGGCATGTCTCTGATGGTCACCGGAGCAACCAGCCCTGCAGACACAGCCCGTGTGACCCCACTGCAGTCTGTCAGGAACTGGAGCTTCTTCTGCAGCCAGACCTCGGAGTGCTGCTCCGCCAACTGTCTCTGCATCTGGCTGCTGCTGTTCCCGAGGCCCCTCAACTCCGAAAACTTTGAAGCAAATTGTGAGACAAGTGATTTAATAGCTAAAGAGCAGTACGAGCTAGCTAGGAGTCGAACCTAGAATCTTCTGATTCGTAGTCAGACGCGTTATCCATTGCGCCACTAGCCCGATGTTCAGAGAAAACACGGAGCAGCTCAGTTCTAAGACCATTGCATGTAAACAGTGGTGAACTTTGTTGACACCTGTATAGAAGGGCAGTCAGATTTGTGTTGCAGTCGAAATTAAGGAGCATCTTGCATGACTTTTAGCTTAAGCTGTCCAGTTTCTATCAATGTAAAATGGAGCTGAAGATGGAGTAATTCAAGGGAACAACAGAAAAGTAGCTTTACACGGCTGCCGTGACCCGGATTCGAACCGGGGTTGCTGCGGCCACAACGCAGAGTACTAACCTCTATACGATCACGGCCACTTGGCATTGTAATTGCCTCGTTGTTGTGATAGCATAGTTGGAACTCTGAATCACAAATATACTGCTATTTTCTTGGTATTCCTAATTAAGGAGTAACAAATGACAATTCCACGGATGGTTTATCTAGCTCTGCTGATTCTAGAAAAACAACAGAGAAAGCTTGATGATAGCTGTGCTTCACTGAAATTACAGGATTTAGAACAGTTTTAGCACATGTTTAACAAATACTCATCCTGAACAGCCTGGGCAAATGTGTGGATCCGCAACAGTCCCGGTCCACATAAAGCACCTCAGGAGGCGACACCCTATCGTCTGCGTAGCGGCTGACGAGGCCACCAATCAGTGGTCCAAGGCCATAGGCCTCACTGGCCGTCAGCACGGACATGATCACCTGACTGTGCTCATTGCCAATGTTGGTGGCCCATGATGCTGTGGAGTGGTGTGCAAGCTTCTTCACAATCTTCTTGGTTGAGTCCATTTTCAGGACTCGCCCAAAAAGGGAGGTGATGCTTGCCTTGATCTCCTCCAGCCTTCCTAGCACGACCTGGGAGTACACCTGCATCAGCCACCGATGTTTTGGCACCGCAGGCATGCAGGCATGTCTCTGATGGTCACCGGAGCAACCAGCCCTGCAGACACAGCCCGTGTGACCCCACTGCAGTCTGTCAGGAACTGGAGCTTCTTCTGCAGCCAGACCTCGGAGTGCTGCTCCGCCAACTGTCTCTGCATCTGGCTGCTGCTGTTCCCGAGGCCCCTCAACTCCGAAAACTTTGAAGCAAATTGTGAGACAAGTGATTTAATAGCTAAAGAGCAGTACGAGCTAGCTAGGAGTCGAACCTAGAATCTTCTGATTCGTAGTCAGACGCGTTATCCATTGCGCCACTAGCCCGATGTTCAGAGAAAACACGGAGCAGCTCAGTTCTAAGACCATTGCATGTAAACAGTGGTGAACTTTGTTGACACCTGTATAGAAGGGCAGTCAGATTTGTGTTGCAGTCGAAATTAAGGAGCATCTTGCATGACTTCTGGCTTAAGCTGTCCACTTTCTATCAATGTAAAATGGAGCTGAAGATGGAGTAATTCAAGGGAACAACAGAAAAGTTGCTTTACACGGCTGCCGTGACCCGGATTCGAACCGGGGTTGCTGCGGCCACAACGCAGAGTACTAACCTCTATACGATCACGGCCACTTGGCATTGTAATTGCCTCGTTGTTGTGATAGCATAGTTGGAACTCTGAATCACAAATTTACTGCTATTTTCTTGGCATTCCTAATTAAGGAGTAACAAATGACAATTCCACGGATGGTTTATCTAGCTCTGCTGATTCTAGAAAAACAACAGAGAAAGCTTGATGATAGCTGTGCTTCACTGAAATTACAGGATTTAGAACAGTTTTAGCACATGTTTAACAAATACTCATCCTGAACAGCCTGGGCAAATGTGTGGATCCGCAACAGTCCCGGTCCACATAAAGCACCTCAGGAGGCGACACCCTATCGTCTGCGTAGCGGCTGACGAGGCCACCAATCAGTGGTCCAAGGCCATAGGCCTCACTGGCCGTCAGCACGGACATGATCACCTGACTGTGCTCATTGCCAATGTTGGTGGCCCATGATGCTGTGGAGTGGTGTGCAAGCTTCTTCACAATCTTCTTGGTTGAGTCCATTTTCAGGACTCGCCCAAAAAGGGAGGTGATGCTTGCCTTGATCTCCTCCAGCCTTCCTAGCACGACCTGGGAGTACACCTGCATCAGCCACCGATGTTTTGGCACCGGCAGCATTGCAGGCATGTCTCTGATGGTCACCGGAGCAACTAGCCCTGCAGACACAGCCCGTGTGACCCCACTGCAGTCTGTCAGGAACTGGAGCTTCTTCTGCAGCCAGACCTCGGAGTGCTGCTCCGCCAACTGTCTCTGCATCTGGCTGCTGCTGTTCCCGAGGCCCCTCAACTCCGAAAACTTTGAAGCAAATTGTCAATTCGGCATCAATTTTCGCAAGACGAAGCAAAATCTAAAAAGTTAATTTCTCGCCTAAAACGTTGTCAGAAGTGAATTTAATAATGACTAAGATGGTGAAAATTGTTAAAATTCGATCCGCTGTTGCTGCTTGATGATAACTGTGCTTCACTGAAATTACAGGATTTAGAACTGTTTTAGCACATGTTGAATAAATACTCATCGTTTAGCTCTTTATAGCTGTAAATTTACTTTGATAGACAGTTTGTACAGGAGTTTGTACACCTGCATCAGCCACCGATGTTTTGGCACCGGCAGCATTGCAGGCATGTCTCTGATGGTCACCGGAGCAACCAGCCCTGCAGACACAGCCCGTGTGACCCCACTGCAGTCTGTCAGGAACTGGAGCTTCTTCTGCAGCCAGACCTCGGAGTGCTGCTCCGCCAACTGTCTCTGCATCTGGCTGCTGCTGTTCCCGAGGCCCCTCTGGCGCATCTGCCGCACGACCTGCAAGTCGCAGCCCAGCTTGGACGTCATCAGACAGGGGAACTGGATGCGATGGCCAATGTCCAACTGGCGGATAATGTTGCAGGTCCAGCTGATGACCTTCCGCTTGCACCCCTTGCAGGCCAGATACTCTGCCACCATAAAGTAGCACCCGCTGACACCAAACACCTGCCGTACCCTCTAGTGGGTGGCACTGCGGGCGCTGGGGTCCGACTGCTGGATGCTGCAGCAGAGGCTGAGGCACTGCCAACAGATGATGTGGCGGAGGATGATTGGGTGCTCGGCTTTCTGGAGATAGCCTCCTGGCCCTCAGGGAACATCTCCATGTAGCGTCGGAAGGCTTTCTTGTTGGCACTGTTGGCTAGGGCGTCCTTCACCTCATCCCTCTCACTCTCCCTGATCATGGAAGCCACCAGGTACCCACCATACACAAGAGCATTCTCCAGGACCCACTTGAAGGTCTGCCAAAACAACAGAAAAAGCTTGATGATAGAAGTTCTTCACTGAAATTACAGGATTTAGAACTGTTTCAGCATACGTTGAACAAATACTCATCGTTTGGCTCTTTATAGCTGTAAATTTACTTTGATAGACAATTTGTACAGAAGTAAAGTTGGAAACGAGGAACAAATGATTTAATAGCTAAAGAGCAGTACGAGCTAGCTAGGAGTCGAACCTAGAATCTTCTGATTCGTAGTCAGACGCGTTATCCATTGCGCCACTAGCCCGATGTTCAGAGAAAACACGGAGCAGCTCAGTTCTAAGACCATTGCATGTAAACAGTGGTGAACTTTGTTGACAACTGTATAGAAGGCCAGTCAAATTTGTGTTGCAGTCGAAATTAAGGAGCATCTTGCATGACTTTTAGCCTAAGCTGTCCAGTTTCTATCATTGCTCCTGATGGTTCGCCTGCAGTGCAGCGCCATCTCCGCCCTGGAGAGGTGTCGCATGACATCAGCAGGGGTGGAGGGTTGTATGTGCCTCGCTGCCAGCTCAGCGCGCTTGGCTGCTGTCAGGGCACGCAAGTGGTCCTCATCCCAGATAAAAATACACTGGCTCAGTTGGTTCATGAAGCCAGCGTAGAGAGAGTGGGAGTCTGTGGTACACCCAACGGCAATCCTCGCATGTAGTGCCATATGTCCAGGCGTATCAACATACGGTCCCACGTCCTGAACAGCCTGGGCAAATGTGTGGATCTGCAACAGTCCCGGTCCACATAAAGCACCTCAGGAGGCGACACCCTAGCGTCTGTGTAGCGGCTGACGAGGCCACCAATCGGCCATAGCCCTCACTGGCCGTCAGCACGGACATGATCACCTGACTGTGCTCATTGCCAATGTTGGTGGCCCATGATGCTGTGGAGTGGTGTGCAAGCTTCTTCACAATCTTCTTGGTTGAGTCCATTTTCAGGACTCGCCCAAAAAGGGAGGTGATGCTTGCCTTGATCTCCTCCATCCTTCCTAGCACGTCCTGGGAGTACACCTGCATCAGCCACCGATGTTTTGGCACCGGCAGCATTGCAGGCATGTCTCTGATGGTCACCGGAGCAACCAGCCCTGCAGACACAGCCCGTGTGACCCCACTGCAGTCTGTCAGGAACTGGAGCTTCTTCTGTAGCCAGACCTCGGAGTGCTGCTCCGCCAACTGTCTCTGCATCTGGCTGCTGCTGTTCCCGAGGCCCCTCTGGCGCATCTGCCGCACGACCTGCAAGTCGCAGCCCAGCTTGGACCTCAGTAGACAGGGGAACTGGACGCGATGGCCAATGTCCAACTGGCGGATAATGTTGCAGGTCCAGCTGATGACCTTCCGCTTGCACCCCTTGCAGGCCAGATACTCTGCCAGAGAAAGCTTGATGATAGCAGTTCTTCACTGAAATTACAGGATTTAGAACTGTTTCAGCACATGTTGAACAAATACTCATCGTTTGGCTCTTTATAGCTGTAAATTTACTTTGATAGACAATTTGTACAGAAGTAAAGTCGGAAACGAGGAACAAGTGATTTAATAGCTAAAGAGCAGTACGAGCTAGCTAGGAGTCGAACCTAGAATCTTCTGATTCGTAGTCAGACGCGTTATCCATTGCGCCACTAGCCCGAAATTCAGAGAAAACACGGAGCAGCTCAGTTCTAAGACCATTGCATGTAAACAGTGGTGAACTTTGTTGACACCTGTATAGAAGGGCAGTCAGATTTGTGTTGCAGTCGAAATTAAGGAGCATCTTGCATGACTTTTAGCTTAAGCTGTCCAGTTTATATCAATGTAAAATGGAGCTGAAGATGGAGTAATTCAAGGGAACAACAGAAAAGTAGCTTTACACGGCTGTCGTGACCCGGATTCGAACCGGGGTTGCTGCGGCCACAACGCAGAGTACTAACCTCTATACGATCACGGCCACTTGGCATTGTAATTGCCTCGTTGTTGTGATAGCATAGTTGGAACTCTGAATCACAAATATACTGCTATTTTCTTGGTATTCCTAATTAAGGAGTAACAAATGACAATTCCACAGATGGTTTATCTAGCTCTGCTGATTCTAGAAAAACAAAAGAGAAAGCTTGATGATAGCTGTGCTTCACTGAAATTACAGGATTTAGAACTGTTTTAGCACATGTTTAACAAATACTCATCGTTTGGCTCTTTATAGCTGTAAATTTACTTTGATAGACAATTTGTACAGGCAGCATTGCAGGCATGTCTCTGATGGTCACCGGAGCAACCAGCCCTGCTAGCGCGTCCTTCACCTCACCCCTCTCACTCTCCCTGATCATGGAAGCCACCAGTTACCCACCATACACAAGAGCAGACCATTGCATGCAAACAGTGGTGATCTTTGTTGCCCACACACCCAAACTGCAATATACCTCATATATCCTGCATAATGAAGCACTGCAACCAAAACTACATATAGCATTATCATAATCAAACTTTTGCACCAAATGGCACACACTTCATTCATATTACCAGATTTTTGTCTAACCAACTACACACTGTTGGGCATAATGAAATGCACTATCATCCTTAGTATGCTTTGCCATAATACTAAAATAGTTCAAATTGTAGAAAATTCTACAGATTGTTCACATGCACAAAAATATTTGCAGATACACACACATGCTGTTGAAACATTTTAATATATTTTTTCATTTTTCACCAAACAAGTCAGTGCAACATATGCACAACAGATATATTTACATTGGACTGAACTAAAATATGCTCACAAAAAACAGTAAACTGAAAAAGAAAATTGCAGAAAAAATTTGCAAAAAATAAATGTGCTTACTTCCTGTTTGAAGTGGTAACAATGAACCATTGAGGTGTTTGGCCAGGTGGCACACATACTGGCCCATCAGCTCATGTAGTGTCATTTTGAATGGCAGTGTTTTGAAATGGCAAACATGTGACTTTATGTCAGATTGTTGTGTCTTATGCAGAGAACCGTGTTCAGTGCATTTAAAAAGTACAGTGCCATTTTGAATTGCAAAATGTGTGTAAAGCAGAAAATGTGGTTAGGTTTTTGGAGACTTGAGAAGATGTTTTGCTTTCTGTGTGTCAGTTTTAATAATTGTGCTATGCATGTCATTTTAGTGTGTTAGCAATTGGAAAAAAACTGTAAAGATGATTTAATTGCGTTTTTGCAGTACTCACAAATGGCCACTAGATGTCCCTCTCTCGCCAAGGGAAGGCAAGGACGTTGCTCTGTTCACTGAGTGGGTTGCATCAACTTCTTCTTCCTCTGTAATTGAGTTCCAACATTTCCCAGAATACCCTTTATGAACATATCTTTTTCTAATCGGAATACTTTAACTTTAACTGTATTTTTGACCATTTGTTGTGAATCCTTTCCAAAGCAAATCCTGAGTGCTGAGCGTTTTGCAGAAGTGAACGTGAACACAGATGATGAGCGATTCTTTCGGACCGTAGTCACCAAAAGGAAATATTGGAGCCATTTTTCACAAGCCACATACCTCCAGAACCTTCTGGTTTTCAGACGGACACATCAGGAGAAAATGAACTTAGTTCCAGACCTGTTTCTGTCTCTGTGTGTGTTTGTTGTGTGTGTGTGTGTGTGTGTGTGTGTGTGTGTGTGTGTGTGTGTGTGTGTGTGTGTGTGTGTGTGTGTGTGTGTGTGTGTGTGTGTGTTAGTGTGTTTGTGTTATTGTTAGCGTGTGTATGTGTGTGTGTGTGTGTGTGTGTGTGTGTGTGTGTGTGTGTGTGTGTGTGTGTGTGTGTGTGTGTATGTGTGTGTATGTGTGTGTGTGTCTGTGTGTGTTAGTGTTTGCGTGTTTTATTGTGTGTGTTTGTGTGTGTGTGTGTGTGTGTGTGTGTGTGTTTGTGTGCTTGTGTGTGTGTGTGTGTGTGTGTCTGTGTGTGTTAGTGTTTGTGTGTTTTATTGTGTGTGTGTGTGTGTGTGTGTGTGTGTGTGTGTGTGTGTGTATGTGTGTGTTAGTGTGTGTGTGTGTGTGTGTGTGTGTGTGTGTGTGTGTGTGTGTGTGTGTGTGTGTGTGTTTGTGTGTTAGTGTGTTAGTGTTTGTGTGTGTGTGTGTGTGTGTGTTAGTATCTGTGTGCTTGTGTGTGTGTGTGTGTGTGTGTGTCTGTGTGTTAGTGTTTGTGTGCTTGTGTGTGTGTGTGTGTGTGTGTGTGTTAGTGTCTGTGTGCTTGTGTGTGTGTGTGTGTGTGTGTGTGTGTTAGTGTTTGTGTGTGTGTGTGTGTGTGTGTGTGTCTGTGTGTGTTAGTGTTTGTGTGTGTGTGTGTGTGTGTGTTTGTATAGTTAGTGTTTGTGTGCTTGTGTTTGTGTGTGTGTGTCTGTTTGTGTGTGTTTGTTTGTCTGTGTGTGTTAGTGTTTGCGTGTTTTATTGTGTGTGTTAGTGTGCTTGTGTGTGTGTGTGTGTGTGTGTGTGTGTGAGTGTGTGTTAGTGTGTGTGTGTTATTGTTAGCGTGTGTGTGTGTGTGTGTGTGTGTGTGTGTGTGTGTGTGTGTGTGTGTGTGTGTGTGTGTGTGTGTGTGTGTGTGCGTGCATGCGTGTGGATGCTGTGTGAGAACTTAAGGAAGTGATTACCATGACAACACAGTTTTTTTTCTCTCAGGCGTCAGTGACTGTTCCTCTTTGTCCAAACTGTCCAAAGCTCAAGGGAAAACATGTTCAATATAAGTGGGAAAAGTCAAGATCCTCCACTTTTATTTCAGTTTTAACTTCACTAACAAAGTTAGACACCTAAAAAGATCTATATCAGTTGAAGTGGGCGCTATATTTAGGATATTTTCAGCGTCTTACCTTACTGTCAGACGGGCCTTTACGACGGGGAACTGAAGCCGTTATCTCTCCTCAAAGCCACCAGACTCCTTTAACAAAAACAGTAATTTTACCTCCCAGAACACAGGAGTTTCTGCTCTACTGCTGCCTCCATCGCTCAGTCAGTTTGTTAGTTAGTTCCTAACTCTTTAAAACACCAAAGTCACACAATAAAGAGTCAAGATTAAAATTGACCCCTGAAGTAAGATGAGTTTTGCTGTGCACGCCATGTGTCAACATGGGAAAAAAAACACAAAACAATCACAAACAGACACAAAACGACTACAAATGACACAAATGACTGCATTGATACAAATCGACCACAAAGAGACGCTAAATGATACCAAATAGATACAAAACGGCCAAAAAACATAAACACACCGACTACAAACGACCCGAAACGACCATGAAGAGACGCAAAATAACTGCAAGTAGACACAAAACGGCCAAAAACTAACTACAAACGAGCCAAAATGTCCACTACAACAGCACTGCCGAGAGCTCGAGACAGCCAGGGATATAGGAGCAGGCTAGCCTGGTCCTACCAGACTCTGGTACGTTTCATTTAGGACGTAGGAGGGCGGAGCCAGGCCAGGAGCAGGCAGCATGCAGGAGCAACAACAAGGACTACTAACAGAATAAGATTATAACACACAATACACTCGGTGGTTTCTGTGACATGAGAAATACTTTAAATGAGTAGGCTAGCCAGGGGCGATTCTAGGATCAGACCTTTAGGGGAATGAGAATGTGACAGATTAGATAGAGACTCAGCCATAGACTGTTAATGTTATATATAATAATATAATATACAGTCTATGGACTCAGCCAAGGGTGGGAGTCTGGCACACTGTCCATAACGCATGCAAATTCTTTATTTCACAATGATTCGGGGACAATTTGACACAATGTTCTAACATTCAGCAATTTTAGTTGCTTACGTTTCAATTTGGGTTCTAATCTGCACCATGAAATGACCAACTTCTTCTCCGGGGACTACCAACGTTACACTACACAACCGTATTCTGCTCTCCCTCTGACAGATTAGATAGATACTCAGCCAAAGGAGGGAGTCTGGCAACGTTTTGGTGACCGAAACGTTGTGAAATAAAGTATTTGCATGCGTAATGGACAGTGTGCCAGACTTCTTCAACAAGTGTTGCTGGTAACCTTTGCCTTTTTCCGATGCACCTGTCCCAGAAAAGAGATGTGCAAAAGCGCTTTTGAATGAAGGGAGTCTGGCACAACCTCCTCCGATTGGCCAACACTACATTTCTGTTAACACACATTTAAAAAAAATTTTTTATTGCACTATAATCATCTCAACATAGACAATCATTTCTCTTTTTTATTGCACTATTTGCACATTAACACTGTACATTTCATATTTTATTCACTGTACATTTCATATTTCATATTTTATATATTATTACTGTACTTTTGTTTTTATTATATATGTAAAAAGTCTGGATAATATATGTTGTTTGTATACCTGGAGTGGTAACAAAAATAATTTCCCCCTGGGATTATTAAAGTATTTCTGATTCTGATTAACCCTTTCCTTGACGGGGTTACAGGTGCGTAGCATCGGAGACAGACACACAGGATATTAAACCTGTTTCAAGCCCTTTGAACCTGCAATTGGTTGTCCTCTGTCAATAACAGACAAGTTCGCAAACTCTCACTTGAAGCACTAAAATTGATTTTGGGGGAGCTAAAATGAAATTTAAGAGGACTTGAGCCCCCCTAAAAAGGGTCAGAAATCGCCAATGAGGCTAGCCTTCATATTTCCGCTCACATTTGAGTAGACGGTCTTTAATGTTCCCATCCTCACTGCTATTTGAATGGGGACACATGCGCCTCAAACCACCTCCAAATGTGTTTTTTGAGATGCGATCTCAATGCAATGTTTGTTAAACCGGTACTTAGAGCTGTCCACTTGTGATCTGATCACTCAGGACGGATGTTAATGCCCGGTGAAAATCTGTAGTCATAGGATAATAAGGATGCAACAGAAAGTACCACTATGTAAAGCAATTACAAGTAGAAGTGTGCAGGTTTAAAACCAGATAATCCTAAAATCTGATGAATTTTGCTTTCATTTGCTCGTGTTGTCTTCCCGTTGACCTGCAACTTTTTCTTTTTCGGAGTCAACATTTGAAATTAAATACCTTAATCAACATTTTGGTCGTCTTTTTCGACGCTTTTGTGGCTTTCCTCGATGTTTTTGTCACTTTCTTTGACGTTTGTCACTTTTTTTAACATTCTTTTATCAATTGTTATTTTTTTCAAATGCTATAAAATGTACTAAAACACCCAAATTCAATGAAAGTAGTGAATTGATTATTTATTTAACTTGTTAGGAGCATTGTAGTGAACATCCACGTATACCCTTGTCAACAAAGTTCACCACTGTTTACATGCAATGGTCTTAGAACCGAGCTGCTCCGTGTTTTCTCTGAACATCGGGCTAGTGGCGCAATGGATAACGCGTCTGACTACGAATCAGAAGATTCTAGGTTCGACTCCTAGCTAGCTCGTACTGCTCTTTAGCTATTAAATCACTTGTTCCTCGTTTCCAACTTTACTTCAGTACTAATTGTCTATCAAAGTAAATTTACAGCTATAAAGAGCCAAACAATGAGTTAATATTCTTTCACCATGTGCTGAAACAGTTCTGAATCCTCCAATTTCAGTGAAGCACTGCAATCATCAAGCTTTCTCTGTTGTTTTTCTAGAATCAGCAGAGCTAGATAAACCATCCGTGGAATTGTCATTTGTTACTCCTTAATTAGGAATACCGAGAAAATAGCAGTATATTTTTGATTCAGAGTTCCAACTATGCTATCACAACAATGAGACATTTACAATGCCAAGTGGCCGTGATCGTATAGAGGTTAGTACTCTGCGTTGTGGCCGCAGCAACCCCGGTTCGAATCCGGGTCACGGCAGCAGTGTAAAGCTACTTTTCTGTTGTTCCCTTGAATTACTCCATCTTCAGCTCCATTTTACATTGATAGAAACTGGACAGCTTAGGCTAAAAGTCATGCAAGATGCTCCTTAATTTCGACTGCAAAAAAAATTTGACTGCCCTTCTAAACAGGTGTCAACAAAGTTCAGCACTGTTTACATGCAATGGTCTGAGAACCGAGCTGCTCCGTGCTATCACTGAACATCGGGCTAGTGGCGCAATGGATAACGCGTCTGACTACGAATCAGAAGATTCTAGGTTCGACTCCTAGCTAGCTCGTACTACTCTTTAGCTATTAAATCACTTGTTCCTCGTTTCCAACTTTACTTCTGTACAAATTGTCTATCAAAGTAAATTTACAGCTATAAAGAGCCAAACGATGAGTTAATATTATTTCAACATGTGCTAAAACTGTTCTAAATCCTGTAATTTCAGTGAAGCACAGCTATCATCAAGCTTTCTCTTTTGTTTTTCTAGAATCAGCAGAGCTAGATAAACCATCCGTGGAATTGTCATTTGTTACTCCTTAATTAGGAATACCGAGAAAATAGCAGTATATTTGTGATTCAGAGTTCCAACTATGCTATCACAACAATGAGACATTTACAATACCAAGTGGCCGTGATCGTATAGAGGTTAGTACTCTGCGTTGTGGCCGCAGCAACCCCGGTTCGAATCCGGGTCACGGCAGCCGTGTAAAGCTACTTTTCTGTTGTTCCCTTGAATTACTCCATCTTCAGCTCCATTTTACATTGATAGAAACTGGACAGCTTAAGCTAAAAGTCATGATGCTCCTTATTTTCGACTGCAACTAAAATTTGACTGGCCTTCTATACAGGTGTCAACAAAGTTCACCACTGTTTACATGCAATGGTCTGAGAACCAAGCTGCTCCGTGTTTTCTCTTCCCGGCCAGCTGTGTGTCGAGCAACGGCCAGCGAATGACAGCTCGAATAGCTACCAAGAATTGGCCAATGAGGGGGCTAGTTGCGACCACGAATCAGCCACAACGAGAGCCAATGACAGCTCGAGTGTCTTCCAAGAATTGGAGCCAATGAGGAGGCGCGTTTCCCCCCCCCAGTGACAGCCGGTGACAGCCTGGCAACGGCCAGTCCCTGAGCAGTCCGCGTATCCAAGCAGGAGCCAATCAGAGAACCGTTGCCATGGGGTTCTACCCGCCCTCACCCCCTGTAGTGACGCAAGCTCAGAATTGGAGTCGGATCTGCACAGGTAGCTACGCTAACGCTAGTGTCATTTACCTCAGCCAGTATTTTGGAAGGTTTCACTTCAGCGGGTGAATATTTCAACTTTGTTGGTAAGTTTGTTTACATTTTTCTTTTCTTTTTTTTACTGTATTGTAAGTGTCATGTTCAAAAGTTCAAAGTTACCGAAGCGTCACTAACGTTAATCACTGTTAGGACAAGCCAGGTAGAAACGAGTGTTAATTTAGCCCGCGGCGGTTACCTTAACGGGACGTAATCAGAGTTGTCTCTTGAAGCTTGCAAAGCCTGTATTACTATATAATAGCATCAATCTATAGGTATGTGTGTGTGTACGATGTATGAACAACATGTGCAATGTAGTAGCAGTGACATTATTTAGTAGTACGAATAATACAGATATATGCAGTGTATTAGTAGAATATATAATAAGAAAAACAGAATAAATATGGGTATTCTGTGTGAACCATGTAGACAGATATGTACAGCTATGTTCAGTGTGTGGTAACATTATAAAAGTAATAGAATAAGTGGATGTGCAGGATTGAATAGTATGAAGAGCAGTAGAATAAGGCTATGTGTGATTACAGTATGTACATTTGTAAATAAATAGAACAGTATGGGGTGGTTCATAACGCTATCTGGACTTGTCATCATGTTTCTAACTTTTTAAATAGTCTTTAAGATGTATCATTAGGCTAATATTCTGATAGTTGCTCAGATAAATGAGGTTTTAACATTGTCTTCCTTACTGACAGCTATGGAGCCAAAGTTTAGAAAGAGGGCTGATGGGACAGTCAATTTAAATGACTCCAATGATGCTGGTCGGGTGAAGAGCAGGGCCCAGCCATGGGTGCGTCCTCTTGCACCAGACGGGGTGTTGGAGTCGGCCAAGCGAGCTGCAGCTGAGCAAGGCCTGCAAATTAGTTGAGCTACTCTGCAATCTTTCCGCGTTTGGTTTGGTACCCCTGTTCTACTTCATGCAGCAGTTTGGTTGTAGTTTTGGTCTCCTGATAACCACGGCGCTGTGCAGATCTGTGCCACTAGAAGCCTAATAAGGCTTATCTGAGGTTTGCGTGCCGTTGTCCCTCAGACACTTCAACTTGAGTGGATCCAAATGTGTTTTAGGACAGAGGCCCGGGTCCGCAGGGTATAGGCAGGAAACTGGATCTGGAGGCCACAGAGTCCCACAGGGAAGCTTCACATGCACATCACGCAAAACCCTGGAGGTACTTTGCAAGTGAATGTTTAGCCCAGAAATAAATTCAAAACTATTACGCCAGCATGAGTGGCTTTATTGTATAAACTCCGGCATAAATCCTGCAACAAATATTGTAAACAGCACATTAGAAGTTCAGAAAAAAATGTTTCCTTCTGTGTATATCTTTATATACATTAGTCATCTGCATTCTCTCTCCCTCTCTCCCTGTACAACAACAACAACTCGGCTTCGTGTCAGATTGGCTTGTCTCTGCTTGCAGAAATCTGTTATCTGCGGCCCACATGGCCTCGGATGGTGGCCGGCCTGCAGATTGACAATCTGTAGATGCTCTCGCTGATTACTGCTGTGTGATGGCTTAAAAAAAAAACTGTTTTTTTTAGCTATGCAGAGATTGTCTGACGTCAAAGCATGAGGGCCGAGAGCGCCGCATGACATCAAAGCGTTGTGTTACCGTGTTTACTCTCTCTATGAAAGATCAACACCAGCCTGCAGTATTTATTGACATGCCGTAATTGCGTTACAGACCGTAACATAACACGGCATTTAACATTCTGCTGTGCACTGCCGCTGAACTGGGTCAAAAAAAAAAGACAAATAGCTTTTCATTTAACCCTTCTGTTGTCCTTGGGTTAAATTTCACCTATTTTCAAAGAGTTTCCAGGGCTCTCAAGTTTTGAAGACAGGCAAGAGTGACATTCTACCCCACGGGAATGGAGGTGTTTCGTATTATTGCTCAGACTTGCAGAAGAAAGGATTTTGACACATGGCACTCAACCAAATACAGTATTTATTCCATTTCCACATGGTGACTAATGATGTGGTGGGTCTGGGGGTCCTCCCCCAGAACATTTTGAGCATGCTGTGTGTATGTAAGGTGTGCATCTGTGTGAGTTTGAGTGACTGTGTTTATTTACTACACTTAATATGTAATGTATTGCTGCTAACTGGTTTCTGGACATTTTATTGTATTCACTGTAAAAAATGGACTCCTTTATTATTTTAACTGTTAAAAGCCCTTCTAGGGACAGGTGTTGCGAATTAGCCATGGCTATAAACACTGTGATACAGGCATCGGATTGTTCTTCATGTAATAATCTATGTCTTTTGTATCTGTCCCTATTCAAATAAACAACAAATAAAATAAACACTTCATTTCCTGCATTCTGGTGAATTTGTATGCACCTATTTCTACCTTTTTCTGAATCAATTTATGTTGGAAATATATTTATGGAAAGGGTTTGAAGCCATCACACAGCAGTAATCAGCGAGAGCATCTACAGATTGTCAATCTGCAGGCCGGCCACCATCCGAGGCCATGTGGGCCGCAGATAACAGATTTCTGCAAGCAGAGACAAGCCAATCTGACACAAAGCCGAGTTGTTGTTGTTGTACAGGGAGAGAGGGAGAGAGAATGCAGATGACTAAAGTATATAAAGATATACACAGAAGGAAACATTTTTTTCTGAACTTCTAATGTGCTGTTTACAATATTTGTTGCAGGACTTATGCCCGAGTTTATACAATAAAGCCACTCATGAACAGTCCAAAAACATTTTTACATCTATATAAAAAGGAACAATACAGTGTCGGCAGTGATAGAGTTACTAAACAACAACCTTGTAACTGAAAAACATTTAAATGCTACATTTCAAATGTTCAGAATCCATCACTTACAATAATTCATTCATTATTATAGTATAATTATTTTAGGAATTACGCATGACATATTTTTAAGCATTTTGCAAAAAGTTCACATACCCCCTGCAGTACTCCAAAGTACCCCCAGGGGTATGCATACCCCCTTTTGAGGAACACTGCACTAAAGGACGTCAAACTCAAGGCTTTTTTTTCACTTTTCGACGTTTTAGTATATCCATAGTTTGAGCCGCCGAAACTGTTATTTTTACACCACGCATTCAAGCGGCGGAGTGGAGTTTGGTCCCCGATGAAATTAAGGGACATATCCCCTGCATGCCCCCCGAAATCTACACCTATGCTTCAAAACATCTGAACTGTTCCTTTAATGTGACCTCAAACATGTCTGTAGTCTACACACAACAACATACACAATATACACAGCTTCTGCTGTTTGCTGTTGTGTTGTACATATACAAGTGTGTGTGTGTGTGTGTGTGTGTGTGTGTGTGTGTGTGTGTGTGTGTGTGTGTGTGTGTGTGTGTGTGTGTGTGTGTGTGGCCCGTCAGCTTGTTGCAGAATAATAATTCTTCCTGTTTATTTGATTTGGAGGGCGACCTACGCAGGGGTTCCACAGTTTGGCTCAACATCAGGTCTAAAACCGACCGAGATCTGAATCAGGGCATCTATTTTCAGCCGGCCTTCACTTCCTACTAATGAAAACAACATGTTACTTAAGAAGAACTGTGACGTCACGCGCAGACTGCACACACACACACACACTCACACACACACACACACACACACACACACACACCAGACACACACACACACACACACACACACACCAGACACACACACACACACACACACACACACCAGACACACACACAGGACGCCTCTCTGTCACATTGTGAGTAGGTGGGTGTCATTTTTTTATGAGATGGAGGCTGAAGATTGTGGAGCTGAAGGGAAGTGAGGAGATGAGCTGCGTGGGAGCCGGTGACATCTTTTGTGTTGTTTTATCACTAAAAGTTAATTTATTAAGTTACATCCTTTTATTGTTGTGGGTATTGAAAAACTGGGGATTCTGCTGGATCAGTGGGCCGGAGAAAGAACCACAATCTGGATTCAAATCCTGCGCTGTTCACATGACAACATGTTGAGTAAATGTGCCCTTTAAAATTTGAGATTCATATCGATCTATCCATATCTTTATCTATCTATCCATCTATCTATCTCTCTCTCCATCTCTCTATCTATATATATATATGGATATATATATATATATATATATATATATATATATATATATATATATATATATATATATATATATATATATAGCTACATATTAATTGATTAGTTGTCAACTTTTAAATTAACTGCCAACTATTATATATAACCCTTGTACTTTACTTGAGTATTTCCATTTTCTTTATACTTCTAGTCAACTACATTTCGGAGGTAAATATTGTACTTTTTCCAACATTACATTTATTTGACAGCTGCTCCCACTGCTTCCTGTTTCTCTCTGCTTTGATTGCAGTAATAAACACAAATAAATCCTTTAACAGGCCGACAAATTCTGCCAAACAAATGTCTTTTTCAGTTTGAATTTCCATAAAGTAGGCTGCCATCTCTCTCTATGTGTGAGCATGTGTGTGGGTGGGTGTTTCCCAGTAGAAAGATGTCAAAATTAACTGCCTACATCTTTAGAATGAAATGCCAAAACACGGATGCCACAACAACTGAGTCATGCTCACATGAGTCATTTTTAATCATGTGGGGTCTAAAGTGTGTTTCTAACCCGCATGGAACCAAAAATGTACTGTTTTCTTTTACGGACCTTCCAGCTGGATCAGTTCAATGGAAAAGCAGCCATGTGACCTTTTGATCACCTGTCATGTTATAAATGTGTTGAATTTGTTTTAAGAGTAGTTATCATTACAGTGTTCCTATGCAACTGAACTGTCAATGTTTAGGTTTGTTTGGTACATTTTGTATTTGTATTAAAGTGGAAGAAGTTTCAACCACATCCATCTTTTAGCTACTTAATTCCACTGTTCATCCATCTTTTACCTACTTAATTCCACTGTTTATCCATTACTTTTAGCTAACTATTTCCACTGTTTATCCATCTTTTAGCTACTTAATTCCACTGTTTATCCATCTTTTAGCTACTTAATTCCACTGTTTATCCATCTTTTAGCTACTTAATTTCACTGTTTATCCATTACTTTTAGCTAACTATTTCCACTGTTTATCCATTACTTTTAGCTACTTAATTCCACTGTTTATCCATCTTTTAGCTAACTATTTCCACTGTTTATCCATTACTTTTAGCTAACTATTTCCACTGTTTATCCATTACTTTTAGCTACTTAATTCCACTGTTTATCCATTACTTTTAGCTACTTAATTCCACTGTTTATCCATCTTTTAGCTACTTAATTCCACTGTTTATCCATTACTTTTAGCTACCTAATTCCAATGTTTATCCATTACTTTTAGCTACCTAATTCCACTGTTTATCCATTACTTTTAGCTACCTAATTCCACTGTTTATCCATTACTTTTAGCTACCTAATTCCACTGTTTATCCATCTTTTAGCTACTTAATTCCACTGTTCATCCATCTTTTAGCTAACTAATTCCAATGTTTATCCATTACTTTTAGCTAACTATTTCCACTGTTTATCCATTACTTTTAGCTACTTAATTCCACTGTTCATCCATCTTTTAGCTAACTAATTCCAATGTTTATCCATTACTTTTAGCTAACTATTTCCACTGTTTATCCATCTTTTAGCTACTTAATTCCACTGTTTATCCATCTTTTAGCTACTTAATTCCACTGTTTATCCGTTACTTTTAGCTAACTATTTCCACTGTTCATCCATCTTTTAGCTAACTAATTCCAATGTTTATCCATTACTTTTAGCTAACTATTTCCACTGTTTATCCATCTTTTAGCTACTTAATTCCACTGTTTATCCGTTACTTTTAGCTAACTAATTCCACTGTTCATCCATTACTTTTAGCTACCTAATTCCACTGTTTATCCATCTTTTAGCTACTTAATTCCACTGTTTATCCATTACTTTTAGCTACTTAATTCCACTGTTTATCCATCTTTTAACTAACTATTTCCACTGTTTATCCATTACTTTTAGCTACTTAATTCCACTGTTCATCCATCTTTTAGCTAACTAATTCCAATGTTTATCCATTACTTTTAGCTAACTATTTCCACTGTTTATCCATCTTTTAGCTACTTAATTCCACTGTTTATCCATCTTTTAGCTACTTAATTCCACTGTTTATCCATTACTTTTAGCTAACTATTTCCACTGTTTATCCTTTACTTTTAGCTACCTAATTCCACTGTTTATCCATTACTTTTAGCTAACTATTTCCACTGTTTATCCATTACTTTTAGCTAACTATTTCCACTGTTTATCCTTTACTTTTAGCTACCTAATTCCACTGTTTATCCATTACTTTTAGCTAACTATTTCCACTGTTTATCCTTTACTTTTAGCTACCTAATTCCACTGTTTATCCATCTTTTAGCTACTTAATTCCACTGTTTATCCGTCTTTTAGCTAACTATTTCTTTAACATGTTAGCAAACAACTGCCTACATTTCACGTAGGCTAACACTTTACAGTGTATGTTGTTGTATTATAAACATGTATAATGTTTATAATCCCACAAGAGGAAGGGCTATGAGATGGCAGAACATTTAAATAAATTAAAAAATAACTGTCCGTTGTCATTGCAGTAATAACGATATTCCCCTATGTTGGCGATATGTATGGTTGACTGGGAGCAAAAGATCATTCAAAGTTAAATATTCTATGGCATGTTGGGTATTGTAGTGCATTGTTTTGGCAGTTAGTTTGATTTAAAAGTAATTTAATCCTTCAAAATGAAAATATATTGGTTATAAGAAGCAATGTGACAAAAACAACAACTTTATTTTCTTAATATTATAAAGAAACAGTATTTGTGTCAGTGCACACAGTATTGATAGCCGTCCGACTACATGTCCCACAATGCACGACGTGTAAACTGATAAAGTGATATCTGGTGCGGACGTGTTTGACAGTTATTCACAAATGGGGCCCAGAAGTCGATAAGATTGACCGCTCGTGAGTCAAATGCTGTCTGAAAGTTGCCCCCGCAGAGTTGTATCTTCGTGTATTTGTTGTGTTGCTTTTCTACGTGCAAATTCACGTGTTCATTAGCACGCAAAAAATACGAATGAATGAACACGTGAAAGGGCAGAAAGCAGACAGAAAGCGGGCAATGAACGTGGTGTTGCGCGGACCAAAGAGAAGAACAAAGAGGTGAGGTCTCACTCCGCCATCATTTCGGAATCTGACACATTATTATGTGGTTGTGTTGTGGGGGGAACTTAATATATTTGATGAATTCACTCTTATTTTTTTAGTAGTGTATATAAATATATTTACACATGGTTCACATTAACATGTATTTCCACTTTTTTTGTTAGTCATGATAACATATAAGTTGTTTGTGAAACAAATAGACATTTGGTTTATTTTTGACCGATTACAGAAACTATTATTGTCATTCAAGCTTCAGTTGAAATATATTATTCTGTTTCTCATTTTAATTTAGTTTATTTGACAATAACGAGGATAACTCACAGTCCAGGATATATCTGTAAGATCTGTAATTCATTAATTAGGCTACCTAGAGAAGAGGATTAGGGCCACATGTGAAAACATGTCATAATTCTGACTTCATTCTCAGAACTCAAATACATTTTTTCACATGTGGCCCTAGTCCTCTTCTGTAATTACAATTATAAAAAAAGTAGTTTAAGTATTTTATTTTTATTTTTGTAAGTACAAGTTGTTTTATTGCTCGGCTAAACTGTTTTTTTATATTGGCACTGATGGATTTGTCATACTCCTAGTGACGAACATTTTTATTTTTTGTTGAAATCAGGAATACAAACAAAAGTTTATACAACAACTGTCCGAAGGCCTGAAGAAGTGTGCGGAGTCAGTCAGCCTGTTAACAGACGATCTTTGACGCTAGCTAAACAGCTAGCGCTAACAAGCGACAAGCGGAGAGAGAAGACCGGGGGCTGCACGGTCCGTTCCTCGCTCCGGTATGATGACAGGTGACAGCAACATGACCTCCATCGTTCACAGAATAGCTCGGCAGGCTCTCCTCACCTTCAGGAGTCCGCCCCGGGTCGGAGAAGAGGCCGGTAAATCTTTCCTGGAGAACCGAAGCCAACTGAAGAGCCTGATGACGGAAGTGCGAGCGGCTGACCTGAAGCTCGTGCCTCGACGTGCCGACAACAACTTGTCCCCTCCGCTCCGCGGGCCTCCTGTCACCTACATGCACATTTGCGAGACGGACCAGTTCAGCATGGGGGTGTTTCTGCTGAAGAGCGGCGCCTCCATCCCGTTGCACGACCACCCGGGGATGCACGGCATGCTCAAAGTCATGTACGGAAAGGTCCGGATCAGCTGCTTTGACCGGCTGGAGCGCCAGGGCGGCACGCCGGCAGCGCCTCCGCTTCCCCCGGCGCAGAAGGGCGCGCTGCGGCGCTCCCTGCTCCGCTCCACGGAAGTCTACACGGAGGAGAGCGGCCCGTGCGTGCTCTCCCCGGACCGGGACAACCTGCACCAGATCGACGCCGTGGACGGCCCGACGGCGTTCATGGACATCCTGGCCCCACCGTACGACCCGGACGACGGCAGAGACTGCCACTACTACAAGGTGCTGACAGAAGCGGAGGTTAAAAACACAGAGCAGAAGGAGGTCTGGCTGGTGGAGATCTCGCAGCCTCCGGAGTTCTGGTGCGGAGGGGAGCCGTACCCGGGCCCGGAGGTCTGCCTCTGATACCCTCTGACAGACTCACCTGCACCCGCAACATGTCTTCTTTTCTGCGGCTGCATGGGCTGGTTTATATGCACCCGGCCTGTAGTGGCACGAGGCCGGGGCTCTTGGACTTGGTTTGACAACACTAGGCTGAGTGAAGTAGGGCTGCTCGACTATGGAAAATATCATAATCGCGATTATTTTGGTTGATATTGAAATCAAGATTATTTAACTACTTGACTACTCATTGACTTTCGGAAAGCTGTTGCAAAATATTGAACCTAAAAAGAAAAATAGAGTTAGGGTTAGTAGGGTTAATATGTACAGTGAAATTTCCCTTCATACTTTGCCCGTTTGAATTTTTTTTTTTTTTTTTTTTTTTATTCAGATCAAATAATAGTTTATCTCGATTTCTCTGTCTTTGTGATCATTTGGAGCCAAAATCGTAATATCGCGATTGAAATTTCGATTAATTTCACAGCCCTAGAATAAAGGGTCTCTCTTAATCAGGTCTGCACGATACGAGGGATAATATGCGATTTAAAACTGATATTACTTGCGATAAATAGGCTAAACAAGATATTAAAAGTGTACTCACTTCTGCCTTTCTGCTCAGTATTCTGCTGAAATACAGCATACCTTTATTTAGCCTATGTGAAGAGCGAAGACACAGATGAAAATTCAAAATATATCAAAAATATAATGGAAAGTATGTTGTTGTGTGTCATCGGGCATTTTTAAGTGGGTATATGGCAATCCTGGAGCTTTCTTAGTGGGTATACTGCGTGTCACTTAGACTACACCACTGATTATAACTGCGGGGGGGGGGGGTCTGGGTCTCCAGGAAGTTTTGGGGCATCGAACACTTAATTTCCTGAATTCTGGTGAATTTTTCGGCAACAATTTGGACGGAAGAAATATTTTTCTTTGCTTGCCAATTCCATTGAATTGAGAAAGCCAACTCCTCATGTTAATATTATTCATTCATCATTGTGATAAGATATTTGAGATTGTTGGGTTTTCACTCCCCATCAATCAACTGAAGGGTTTAAAAACTACAAAAGCACCAAAAATAGGAGCCCTGAATGATGCTAAAATAAGACCCTGGAAGTTATTTGTTTGCACGAGAGACGCCAAGAAATGATGAACTTGATGATGTGCAGGCCAGGGTGCTAATGCTGCATTCAAGGAAAGTCAGGAAGTCTCAACTTGGCTGCTTGCATCTCGGTTGGTGTGTGAAGTTTTGGAAACTTGAGGAAGACTTCTGAACCGTTGACACATCAATACTTTTAAATAACCTTTTTAAATACACAACATGTCGGCTTTCTGTATCGCATGAGGGACTCGCTGCTGGTTAAAAACTACACTCTAAGAAATAAATCCCTAAAATAACAGAAAAGGCACTGGGAGCTCATTACACAGACTTTGCCCCTTAATTTTGTGTGTAGCTGCAGTTAATAATACAAAATATTTTCTATTTGGTGGATTATATACAATTCTCTCATACAAAGCTGCTCAGATAGTAAAAAGCAACCAAAATGTTGTAAAAAAGCTCCAAAATGTGGAGAGATAAAAGAAAATTTAAAAAAAAGTGACAACGTGGACTACTTTTAATCCTCCCGTTGTCCTCAAATTTGACCCATTTTCAAAAAGTTTGTCAGAAATGTGTTTCTTTCAACCGAATTTTAAAACCAAATAACGTGGCTGGTTCCCTACAACGCTCTTCACAAGTAAAATAAATGATCAGCTCACTACTTTCATTGAATTTGGGTGTTTTATTCAATTGTATGGCATGTAAAGAAAAATCGATAACAGAATGTTGAAAAACGTACGAAAAAAAAAATATTTTGTTCATTTTTTTTTTACATTTTGACCCAAAAAAACAAATGTCGAAGCACAAATCATGCAAGTTAAATGAAAACAAAAATACAACATGTGAATCGCGTTCTACGAAAACAATTTCTATTAAAAGAGATACAGACATACAACTGTTAATACTCAGATATTTCTTAGCGTGTAATATTTATTTAATATGTACCGTTATACGAACAGTTGCTGGCTGTTGCGTGAGGGATGCAACGCGTAACGTGTTAACCACTATCGCTGGGTATCGATTCACAAGTTTTGATTTAATATCGATATTTCCGTTACAAAAGCAGCTTATCTTGGCTATGAAAGAGATCCTCAAAGAAATAATAATGTCATAATTTGTACAACGGAACCCTCTAACCCGGTGCGTTGTTAAACCTGGTGTTGACTTCCCGTCGACCTTGCAAATGCAAATTATTATTTTTTTTTTTTCAACATTTTGGTCATCTTTTTCGACACTTTTGTGGCTTTTTCCCGACATTTTTGTCACTTTTTTCCCAAGTTTTTTTGTCACTTTTTCCGATGTCTTTGTCTTTTTTTTAATTATTATTATTTATTTATTTTCCTGCTTTTTTTTTTACCTTTTCTTTTCAATAATTTTTTTTTTTTCAAATGCTGTAAGATTGACTCAAACACCCAAATAGCGTGTAATATTTATTTAATATGTACCGTTATACGAACAGTTGCTGGCTGTTGCGTGAGGGATGCAACGCGTAACGTGTTAACCACTATCGCTGGGTATCGATTCACAAGTTTTGATTTAATATCGATATTTCCGTTACAAAAGCAGCTTATCTTGGCTATGAAAGAGATCCTCAAAGAAATAATATCATAATTTGTACAACGGAACCCTCTAACCCGGTGCGTTGTTAAACCTGGTGTTGACTTCCCGTCGACCTTGCAAATGCAAATTTCAGTTGTTTTATTTTTGTTTTTTTTCAACGTTTTGGTCATCTTTTTCGACACTTTTGTGGCTTTTTCCCGACATTTTTGTCACTTTTTTTCCCAAGTTTTTTTGTCACTTTTTCCGATTTCTGTCTTTTTTTTATTATTATTATTATTATTATTTATTTATTTATTTTCCTGCTTTTTTTTAACCTTTTTTTTTCAATATTTTTTTTTTTTCAAATGCTGTAAGATTGACTCAAACACCCAAATTCAATGACCGTAGTGAACTGATCATTTATTTTACATGTGAAGAGCGTTGTACGGAACCATCAACGTTATTTTTTTTTTTGACAAATTGTTTGAAAGAAACCCAAATATTTCTGATAGAAAAACTTTTTGAAAATGGGTCAAATTTTCGTAGCATTACGACATTTTCTGCTCTTTTTTTCCCACTACCACCGGTATACACTAACAATTATTTATCACCACTATTTTTACACTCATTTTTGGAAATTATAGTCAAAAAACCTCTTGTAGCCTATATGAAATTATATCTAACTTTTGAGTTAAAAAAAGCAGAGTCCAAAGCCAAAAGTATGAATAATTTGGGCTAATATTTAAGATCAGAGGAACGTATGTTGATGGATAATCACAGACTGTCAAAGTGAAGTCAGAATAATGCTATCATATTTATATAATACACCCAGAATTCAATAAAAGTAGTGAATGAATCCCTAAATTTGACTTGTAAAGAGCATTTCATGTGTTACTTTTGGTGCAATTTGCATGAAAGAGCCAAATGTTCTGATATAAAAACTTTGAAAAGTTGACCCGAAGACTTGTCTTTAAGATTTGACTCCAAAGAAGTTGCATAGAGACAGAGAAACATGTACGAGTGCTTTCGCCAGCGCAGCAAGTCGTACATCCGTGAAAAACGGCCATGGCAGTTTCTTTTGCCTTCGCCAAAATTAATTTAAACGTTATTTATAATGACATTAGTCTATATCCACCACGTTTCATTTCCGGTGCTGCCAGAAATTCTGCCAGATGTCCGTCATTTCTAGCCGGATGTCCGTCACCTTCCTCCTTTTGTGTTGGCGTTCTAAACATTTTATTTTTAATTTATTTGGGGGCGCATTTTTGCCTTTAATCACCAGGACAGCATGAAAGGGGAGAGAGAGGGTGGTGCAGACATGCCAACGTGATATCATGACTTTGCGTGAACTTACACGCCCACTTTCTTAAGCCAAGTGGTGTGTTATCGGTACGCGTTTTGAGCTATCCGCGTGGATGTCTACGCTGTATACAGCGGACGTAAACTAGGGCTGGGCGATATGGAGAAAATCAAATATCACGATATTGTTGACCAATGACCTCGATATCGATACCGCAGTGATATTGTAGGGTTGTCTATTGGTGCTTTCACTAAATATTTACACAATGAGATACATAATCATCAGTAATGTGGCTGTAATGACTAAGACTAATGAATAAGTGGGTAAAGGCAAATAATAGAACAGTTAACAACAGTCTGGTAAGTTCAGCAAATTACCTCTTTACTGTAATGCAGCCTTTAAAACCAGGGAAATTCAATTTTGAAAAGACTACACTTATGCCATATTGTGATATCCAAAATCTGAGACGATATCTAGTCTCATATCACGATATCGATATAATATCGATGTATTGCCCAGCTCTAACGTAAACATACACGCCACTTGACGCGTTATTGCGAGAAGAAAGCTAACTGGGGATTTAAAATAAAAATCACTATATGACCACGTCTAAAGTTTCCAACCCTGCCGCCCGACTGAAATTGTAGTTCAAAAGAAAGTCTTAAAACTACATGAATTATTCCCAGTGGCTTAGTTCTGGTTGGCCAGCAGGCTTGCAATACACCGGGGGAAGAAACCCTGTAATTGTTGGAGTTATAAGCTACTTTTTGGGGGGATTTCCAGACTTCCGAGTGCATCTTGAATGCAGCAGTAAAAACAAAGTGTCCCAACCTTGGTTGACCTTCGCGGAGTCGTCTCTGTGGAAGTTGCCCGAGGCCACAGAGGGACTCGCGTCTTTTATGTTTTTTGTGTTTCTTTTACCCGTCTTCCTGCTTCAGGCTTTGTGGCGATTTGTTCCAGCGTGAATCTCCAGGTCTCGCTTTGAAGACTGCAAAAATATCTAAAACTGCAGGTTAATTCTCATGTTGTGTGTTTGTCTTTTTTTTTTTGGACTTCAGGACAGTTTGTGATCGTAACGCTGACTTTGATTGACTTTGATTGTTTGGAAGTTGAGGATGTTTTATGGTTCTGCGGAGAGCTTTCGCCGTAGTCTACGTAAGACCGGCTGCCCACTGGCTGCGTGGCGTGAGCGTGTCAGCTGCGTGACACGAGCGTGTCAGCTAACAGGTTAGAGCTTGCACACTGCCTGCATGACACGCACGTCTCAGGTGCGGCTCAAGCTGCGGCGAAAACTCGTGCATCCTAGAAATATAACCAACGCCTATTTT
>CM042326.1:34433741-34438741 GCA_023566125.1 Zingel zingel | reverse complement strand
CGTAATCAACTCTCTCGCACCACACAGTTCAAAGTACGTATTACAGCTACGGTAGCCTTCACGCTTCAAAAAGACGGTCTCTCGCTCTTTTCAGTCTCCTTTTTCTTTTTCTGGGCGAAGAAGAAGACTCCTGTTCCTGAAATTTGGATTTTGAACACGTGTGGTCCTCCACGTTTCAGTCTTCAAACTTGCCGGGGCCGGGAAGCTACGATACCCGTTAGCAGCATTAGCAGCACCTGTGAGTTTATCATGTGACAGCGAAACTGTGAAAGGCGGAGCAGTATGTCCTGTATGTCCCTTACCGGCTAACGTATTTCAAGATGGAGCATGAATATGGAGCGTCTACCCCACTTCATGCAAATGCAAATGTAAAATGTCAAGCCAATAGGAATACTTGAATTGATGGTGGAGGTAAATATTCATGAAAAAGGACAAGTTTGTGAACGGGCAACACAGATTTTGATAATGAACAACTAAACACGTTACACACTGGACCTTTAAGTAAAAGTCTGTAAGTATCATCAGGAGAATGTAGTTAAAGTATTAAAAGTAAAGAACTCTCCTCCCATTGTAGAAAGTGTTAAGGATCCAACCAGTTGTGTGTGTGATGGTCTGATCATCTCAGCTGGACTTGTAGCCGTTAGGTAGTTTATAATCAAACATCAGATGTTATGAACTAAATGTGTTCTGTGTGCAGTAATCTTAATGTGTAAAGTAACTAGTAACTAAAGCTGTAACAGATGAATGTACTGGAGTAAAAAGTACAATATTTATCTCTGAAATGTAGTAGAGTAGAAGTAGAAAGTACTGGCATATATGTACTTAGTTACATTCCACCACTACTTCTTTTTTTATTCTCCCTGATTTCTTTTTAAAGATATGGCTTCCAATATCCTTCTATCTTTTGTGAAAATAAACTACAGGATAAGATTTGGGCTCTTTTAGCAGACAGACAGACAGACAGACTGTGGCAGGAGGCAGCGGTGGAAGAAGTATTCAGATCCTTTACTTCAGTAAAAGTACTAATACCACACTGTAAACTTAGTTACATTCCACCCCTGTGGCAGGAGCTGATCCGTGTTCGGATTCAGAAAGTTTACATTCAGCAGCATCGGGGCATGCGCAGTGGGGATGTTAGGACGCGGAGGACCTTTTCTCTTTCTGCCGGAGGTGAATCTTCATGTGCCTCCTCCTCTCGTCGCTCCGGGCGAACTTCCTCCCGCACTGCTCGCAGGAGAAAGGCTTCTCCCCTGTGTGCGTGCGGATGTGCGTGGTGAGGTGGTCGCTGCGGCTGAAGTTCCTCATGCAGATGCGGCACTGGAACGGTTTGTGCCCGGTGTGGATGCGCAGGTGTCGGCTCAGCTCGTCCGACCGGGAGAACCTGCGGTCGCAGCCCTCGGCCGGGCACGGGTACGGCCTCTGGTGCACGGGCGTCTTGCTCGGCCGGTTTGGGTACTTCCTCGGTCTCAGGATGGGCCTGAGAGGGAGGCTCTGGTGGCTGGGGAAAGCCGCAGACATGGGGCCATCCGCGGCAGACATGGGCGCGCCGAGCGTAAAGTTCCTGATGGTGTTGAGAGGAGTGAGAGGCGGAGGCACCCTGAGGGAGTCCAGGGGGTACGGGAGGGATTTCCTCTCCGGGATTAACGCCGCGTGGATGTCTCTCTGGCAGCTCTGCTGGTAGAAGCCCCCGTACTCGGGCATGATGGAGAGCAGCGCGGCGCCGTCTACAGTCGGTTTGGGCGCCGAGTTGTAGGATGGAGGCGCATGGTAGGTCACTGCGCAGGTGGATGTGGCTAGATACCCCCCTGCGGACTGGTCCGGGTACATGTCCCCGCTGCAGGAGTAGGAAGGGGCCGGGTGAGTGTAAGGGTGGGGGTGGGGGTGAGGGTGAGGGGGCGCGTACATGTGGCTGATGTCCGGCTGGCTGTGCGCCATGCTTCCTTCCCCCGCGTCTCCTTCTCCTCCTCCTTGTGCGTAAATATCCGGCGACGCTGAACACGATTCAGACACTGTGTCGGGCCCCGGGGTGCCAATGTCAGCCCTGATCACGTCGATGAAGTCCTCTGGTGTCCACGGTCCTCCCGCGCCTCTGGAGTCCACCGAGAACTTGCCTGTAAACGCCACGGGGTGCGTGCGTAAAGTTTCACCGTACTGCGTCAAGTCGCCGTGGAGACAGAGCTCAGCTGCGCCTCTCCCCTGGAACAGAAGATCACCTGAAAAAAAACAGAAAACACACTCGGTTAGAAGGCAGCTAAACGATCATAACAAGAGCTGTAACGACTCATCGATTAGTTGTCAACTATTAAACTAATCGCCAACTGGATTTGAGTCTTTTTTTAATGGAACAATGTATTTATGTTGTTGTATGGTCTTGAATATTGTAGTTACTGTGTCATATTTGATTTTTTTTTTTTTTTGAGTGGGTGGTGATGATGAAAGTGGGGGGGGGGGGGGGGGGGCAACTATTGTCGCCAACTATTTTGATAATCGATTTGAGTCATTTTTTTATGAAAAAAGTCAAATAAATTCTCTGATGTCAGCTTGTTAAATGTGACTATCTTCTAGTCTCTTCTCTCCTCTGACAGTAATCTGAATATCTTCTAGTCTCTTCTCTCCTCTGACAGTAATCTGAATATCTTCTAGTCTCTTCTCTCCTCTGGGACAGTAAACTGAATATCTTCTAGTATCTTCTCTCCTCTGACAGTAATCTGAATATCTTCTAGTCTCTTCTCTCCTCTGGGACAGTAATCTGAATATCTTCTAGTATCTTCTCTCCTCTGACAGTAATCTGAATATCTTCTAGTCTCTTCTCTCCTCTGGGACAGTAATCTGAATATCTTCTAGTCTCTTCTCTCCTCTGACAGTAATCTGAATATCTTCTAGTCTCTTCTCTCCTCTGGGACAGTAAACTGAATATCTTCTAGTATCTTCTCTCCTCTGACAGTAATCTGAATATCTTCTAGTCTCTTCTCTCCTCTGGGACAGTAATCTGAATATCTTCTAGTCTCTTCTCTCCTCTGTGACAGTAATCTGAATATCTTCTAGTCTCTTCTCTCCTCTGTGACAGTAATCTGAATATCTTCTAGTCTCTTCTCTCCTCTGGGACAGTAATCTGAATATCTTTGACTTGTGGACAAAACGAGACATTTGAGGACATCATCTTGGGCTTTTTGGGAAACACTGATCGACATTTTTCATCATTTCTGACATTTTAGAGACCAAACAACTCATCCATTCATCCAGAAAATAATCATTAGTTGCTGCCCTAAATATCAACCATCATTCATCTCGTGACACTGATCTTAACACCTTCTTAAACGCAACCCTTCGCCATGATTGAGTTGACTTTTCATTCAAAACATGTTTGATGCAATCCGAGCAATATTTTCTTTGCTTTCACCCCAAAAACCCTTTTAATAGAAGAAAACGCCACAGATCCTTACCGCTTTCACTCTCACCGGGGTCCCCTTCATGCTCAACAGCCTCTTCTTTAAAAACAACCATCGCCCCCTCCGCCGCGTACACATCTTTAGGACTGTTCTCCCCAATTCTGCTGAGAGACGCTGACACGTCCTCCGCTACTTTAGCAGACATGCTGGAGAATCAGGCGACTCAAATGAAGAACTAGGAGTCAAATCTTCTGTTCTGCCTAACTAACTGACTGTCAAACATTTTTGTTCCGCCTCTCATCTCTTGGAAACAGCTCCCTGGATGCGGCAGTAAGGTTATAAAGGGAATCTCTGGCTGTCCCGGTGCGTCATTCACCAAATATGGACTTGGGTTAAAAAAAAGAAGAAGAGGAAACTCCAGAAAACTGGTGGAGCTCACCATGACGAAGCGTGGAAAGACATTAGAATTACATGTTTAGAGTTTATCCTAATAACACAAAAACAGGGGGGTTGTGTCTCTCTCTATATATATCTATATATATATATATATATATATGCCTATATATAATGTGTTTGTATTTATCGCTACAGTAGTGTCTCTGTATGTGCTTATGCAATATGTGTTGTTGATGCGTCCTAATGCGTGTCTATGCACTTTCCACCCGTGTCTACTGTGATACTTGTGTTATGTCTTTCTCATGCCATCAACCTTCCAGTTGTCATAATCTGGAATAGTGGTTGTGTCATTGTACTTGTCTATGCCTATGTCTTTCTTGTTGTATGTGTATTTGTTGTATTGTTGTAGTATATCTATTGTTTTAAGCCATCAACCTGCTAGAGACTGCAGATGAAAATGAGCCTGTATGATTAAATCTGCCACATTTAGGCTACATGTTGCCTAAATGTGCTCATGTTGATTAATGTGCGTTGTCCCTTTTAAATAAAGAAATCTAAAAGAAAGAAATATGTGTTTTTAACGGGTATTGACTGCCCTGCTATGAATGCATCTCTATGTCTACACTGTAGAAAAACGGACAATGTGCAGGCAGAACATTATCAGTAGCCTCCGTTTTCCGTTAAGATTACGGACTTTTCTATTCATCCAAAAAAAAAAAAAATCGGAAAACGTGGTAGAATCACAGAAGAGTCCTTCATATTTCCCAGTAACAGACGGGTTTCTACAGCGTAGCATAGTTGCATGACAATAAAGTATTGAATATGGCAAGCTATCTTGAGCTCGCGAAATGTGAATTCTTTTATTTGAACATTAGCCCAAACAAGGGTCCAACATCCAACACTTAATTTCCTGCATTCTGCATCAATTTATAGTTCAAATGTCTTTATTTATTCATGTAAAGTTCATTATTCTCCTGTATTGTTCACTTCGTTGTTGTATTGAAAGGTTGGTTTTTTTTACCTCTTTTGGGGAGTAGGTTGTCTTTGTGTGTGTGTGTGTGTGTGTGTGTGTGTGTGTGTGTGTGTGTGTATGTGTGTGTGTGTGTGTGTGTGTGTGTGTGTGTGTATGTGTGTGTGTGTGTGTGTTTGTGTTGTATTGAAAGGGTGATTTTTTTGGAGTAGGTTGTCTTGTGTGTGTGTGTGTGTGTGTGTGTG
>CM042326.1:34426241-34428741 GCA_023566125.1 Zingel zingel | reverse complement strand
GCTCCTTTTACGTTGCTCTCATGATGGACAAATAAAAAGAAAGAATTCAACTCAACGCAGCAGAAAATGTACAAATATCGTCTACTTTGCATGCAGTCTTCCCTGTTGAAAAAAGAAATCCCCGACCCCCTCACGCTGAATCTTTTTGTCAAAGAAAAGATGCCCAGACTTTAAATACACACCATAAATCATCTGGGGTTTCTGCTGCCGTTGGTGTCCGGATGGTAGGCGTTTCTTTTCTTCTTTTTTTGTTTTTTTTCAAACAGTGGATGACTCATTTGACTCACGGGAAGGAAACGCTTCCCGTGGTTCAACCTGCAGTTTGAGTTCAAACCAAAGACTTGAAAGTCCCTGCTCATCCTTTTATAGAAGTAGGTCGTGTTAAAGCCGTCTGTGTTTTTGATGAAGGGGAACTCGCGGCCTGATTTAGCCAAACAGACGACGGGGCGTTTTTTTTTTTTTGAACAACAAATTAAACCCCATAAATCATTCGGATACGCTCCTGTGCTTCATAATACATGTGTTGGTGTCTCTCACATTTCTCATTCTGGGGGTGAAATTCTTCATCAGAGTTTGGGAGGTTTTTGGTAGGGGGGGGTCATGATATATCGACTCAGTATCGTTATCGCAATATCATGTTGCGCAACATTATGTCGAAAGGGGTTACACTATTTGCAATATTTAGTTTATTTTGTGTAGCGCTGTGTCCCGTCCGTTGGCTGTGTGGCTTAGTTGTGTTTGATTTAGAGCTTGAAACACTGTAATGATCATGTTTCATTGGCCAGTTACCGTGCCACGTGCACGTTAGTGCACGTCAGAGCACGGCTCCACTACGTGACCAACCCTGTGGAGCGTACCACGTGACGTGTGTGCATATTTCAACAGAGCGACAGTGTGAGTGAAGAAATAGATAGAGACAACAAGACGGAACCAATCAGAGAAGTCTGTTGTCTTTATTTATATATTTATACTGTCCAACCAGTAGAACATGTCCTGTTCTGTAGACATGGTCCTTATTTATATATTTATACTGTCCAACCAGTAGAACATGTCCTGTTCTGTAGACATGGTCCTTATTTATATATTTATACTGTCCAACCAGTAGAACATGTCCTGTTCTGTAGACATGGTCCTTATTTATATATTTATACTGTCCAACCAGTAGAACATGTCCTGTTCTGTAGACATGGTCCTTATTTATATATTTATACTGTCCAACCAGTAGAACATGTCCTGTTCTGTAGACATGGTCCTTATTTATATATTTATACTGTCCAACCAGTAGGACATGTCCTGTTCTGTAGACATGGTCCTTATTTATATATTTATACTGTCCAACCAGTAGAACATGTCCTGTTCTGTAGACATGGTCCTTATTTATATATTTATACTGTCCAACCAGTAGAACATGTCCTGTTCTGTAGACATGGTCCTTATTTATATATTTATACTGTCCAACCAGTAGGACATGTCCTGTTCTGTAGACATGGTCCTTATTTATATATTTATACTGTCCAACCAGTAGAACATGTCCTGTTCTGTAGACATGGTCCTTATTTATATATTTATACTGTCCAACCAGTAGAACATGTCCTGTTCTGTAGACATGGTCCTTATTTATATATTTATACTGTCCAACCAGTAGAACATGTCCTGTTCTGTAGACATGGTCCTTATTCATATATTTATACTGTCCAACCAGTAGAACATGTCCTGTTCTGTAGACATGGTCCTTATTTATATATTCATGTTGCAGTATTTTGATGCGTTTTCCCAAAACTTTTTGTAATTTTACATATGTTTACAAATAGCAAAATGAATATCTATATCGCAATATCACATTTTGTCAGTATCGTGCAACCCTAGTTTTTGGCAAAGGGCTGGGCGATATGGCCAAAATCTTCTACCCTGATATAGATAATTTCATATTTCGATACCAATATATATATCACAATTAGGGCTTTAAGTTGACTTAAACATCCTCACCGTGGTAGAGCGTGCGCCCCACGTACAGAGGCTCAGTCCTCGCCGCAGCAGCTGCAGGTTCAATTCTGACCTGCGGCTCTTTGCTGCATTCCCCCTCTCTCTCCCCTTCCATGTCTACGCTGTCCTATCAAATAAAGGCCTAAAATGCAAAAAAATAATCTTAAATCTTTTTATTTTTTTATTTTAGCGGGATTTTTTAAATTTAGGACAGATTATAAACACACGAGTAACAAAAACGAACATTTAAAACAAGTAACAAACTGGAAAATGAAAATGCAGAATACAACTATCAAGCAGGTTTAAAGGCCAGCGAATAAAAGTGAGTTTTAAGTCGTGATTTAAAAATGTGAAGGCTGGGGGGCCAATCTGACATGCAGAGGCAATTCATTCCACAGCCTTGGGGCCACGACTGAAAACGCTCCATCTCCCCTATTTTTGAGCTGCGTTCTAGGGCCAACAATGAGTAGCTGGTCAGCAGACCTTAACGACCTCAGAGGAGCGTGCTGCTTCAGTA
>CM042326.1:34418741-34423741 GCA_023566125.1 Zingel zingel | reverse complement strand
AATTAGCCCCAATATTTAGAAGACTTTGTGATGCTTTTTCCGATGTTTTTGTCACTTTTTTCAACATTTCTGCATTTTTTTCCTACGTTTTCCTCAGTTTACTAACTGAGCAGCTTTGTTTGAGAGAACTTTACATAACAGGCCTAACAGAAATTGTTTTAACTGTAGCTACATCATTTCCATTTTTTTATTCTTTTATTTAACCTTTATTTACACATTTACACACACACACACACACACACACACACACATACACACACACACACACACACACACAGACACACACACACACACACACACAGACTCATCCTCTCTCACAAATCATAAGTTAAGGTTTGTTTTCAAAAGCGATTTGAGGAATTTTCAAAAAGTGAACATCAACGTTTCAGCTTTAGCGCCAACTTATCTCTTCACACATCGCTTTAGAAATAATGTGGGCGTCATGATTCGGAAAGCTGAGTTTGTTCTGAACATTTTGATATCAAACACACGGGGATCAGTTATATGCAAATACCTTAAAAAGGTACATTTAAGAAGATATGTGAAGATGCCCTTAGACCTCAGAGGGTTAAAAAACTGAAATGTTTAACATCGCTGCTCTCAGAAATAAGATTCAATCGGACGGTTTTCAGAAGAAATGCACAAAATTTGAACTATTAATTGACACAAAATCTCCAAATTTAAGTTCTTCATCCAACCATCAAATTAGGGATGCATCTGATGATTATTTTTTTCGGTACAAAGGACCGATTACTTGATTCTTTTCTCGATTAATCAATTAATCTTTTGTCTATAAAGCGTCAGGAAGTAGATATCAAAAGGTGGACCCTGAGCTTGTTTTTATATATATTTAGTGTACTTAACCAAATCCTCACATTTAAGAAGCCAGAACCAGAAGATCTTTGTCAGTTTTGTTAGAAAGAAATGGACTAAAATGATTGAAATAGTTGCAGAATTTCCCGAGGATCGACTCATGGACTCATGGACTTATCATTTTTAGCTCGACAGTAAATCTAATGTCTAGAACAGGGGTCTTCAACATTTCTAGGCCAAAGACCCCTCAGCTGAAAAAGAGACGGAGCAGGGACCCTTCCTTACACATAATGTATAAAATTGAGTTGCATATTAAACTGGACCTACAATAACGTGTAGGGTGGCCTAGAGCCTTTAACACCTTTTTATGGTGCATACAACACTAAGCTATTAACATTTACATCAACTATTACATCATGTTGTAATGTTAAAATGTTGAACAGTGAATCCTTGAGTTTAACTCTGTGTGGATGGCTCCCTTACCTACAGGCCAGTACGCCTATCATGAATGTTGTGTAAATAAAAAAAAAAAAAAGATTTAGCTTTACAAATATGTTGGATTCATGTTAATGAATATATTTTCAAACAATGATTTGGTGGAACCCCCCCTGCAGCAACTCTGAGGACCCCCCTAGGGGTCCCGGACCCCCTGTTCATGAGCTCTGGTCTAGAATTTGCAATAAAACGTGACCCCTATACTCTTATAAAACAATGACAGGAACCCGCCTAAAAACTAACGTTAGGCCTTCTGCTGACTCCTGGCTTCTTCATACTCTGAGAATGTACAAAAATACAAAAATACAAAGTCCTTTGATATTTCACCCAGAAAGCACACTCTTATAATACCATTCATTAGCACTAAACGTTGGCGCTATCTCCTTTTAAAAATACTCGTTAAAGTTTTATCTTACAGAAAACTTACGGCTGCAAATTGTGAATGTTGCTCATATTTGTATAACCTCTGTTTCCCAGATATTTCAGCTGTTATTTGGACGTATTTAGATCTTTTTTTTATCTTTTATTACACACAAACGCATAAATCCTCTCACAGAAAGCAAGTTGAGGATCAGGAGACACACTTAAAACAGCTATTTTTCATACATTTGTTTCTATTTCTGTATTTGTTTATTCTTGTTAACGTTTGATATGTTTGTGTGTGTATGTGTGCAACAATCAGAGAGGCAAATCCCACGTATGGTTGAACTTACTGTGGCGATAAACTCCCTTCTGATTCACAGAACGACCAATATGAACAGATAATCAAACTCTAGGAGGAAGGTTTTGCACTCATGTGTCTCTATTTTCCTTCTTTTTGATGCCGCATATATATAAATTGTACTAGAAATCCATTTCATAAAGCTATGTATCAGCAAAGTCCAACTAACTGTGGAGTAACTCCAGGCGTCCCTGACATTAGCTCCCTGCTTCTACATATATGACAAAGGAACAAACTCACTTTAAAGGTGCCGTGAGGGAGTAAATCCTCCGTCAGGGTCCTGGCAAGACAACGTCCAGCGGGCGTCCTCCTCGCTCTCCAGAGAGACGGACGGACGGATGGGTGGAGAAAGAAAGAGAAAGAGAAAGAGAGAGAGAGAGGGATACGGCAGAGAGGGATCGGCTTCTTGGGAGTGAATGAAGCCCAAATGTTTGTCGTTTCTCGCTCCGACAAAGTTACCCGCTCTGGATTTCTGGCTCGCCCCTGCCGGAGAGGGTCATCATCACCCAGGGTGTGAGTGGGCTGCCAATGACAAAAAGACAGAGAGAGAGAGAAAGAAATAGAGAGAGAGAGTGTGTAGGGGGGGAGAAACAATGCGATTGTTCCTACCTCACTTTGCTTCCACCCTCGCAGTTAAAATTGTTATGCTAATGAAGTGGATTTTTTTTTTTGCCAGACAGCCGATTGTAACAGAGAGAAGTTTTCTTTGACTGGATGTGGAGGCCGGAGGGGTTTGAGGAGCGAAGCTGCTGCTCCGAACACAACGAGGAAGAGGACGATGATGATGATGATGATGATGATGATGATTTTTCCTCTGGGGTTATAAGGTGACAAGTAGGGTTGGGTGTCGTTTGGATTTTTACGATTCAGATGCCGAACCGGTACTTTTAAAACGATTCTGATTCTTAACCCTTGTGTTGACTTCGGGTCACATTGGCCCGTTTTACATTTTTGTTTTATATCAGAAAATACTGTACGTAGAAATAAGCGCTGAAAATGTGTAGAAGAAAAATTTTTAAATTTTAAACGTTGGAAAAAGCAAAAACAAATTGTGAAAAAAAGTTTTCAAGGTTGAAACGAAGACAACACAAGGTTTAAACCGATTCTTGAAAAACTGAAAAATGACATCAAAGAAAGGCTCTTTCATAGATGTGGTAGCCGTGATGTGCTTTTACGTCCGTTTTGGTGAGCCCAGAGGATAAATATGACATTTTAAAAGTAGCCTACATTTACGGTAGATAGCTAACGGTAGACTACAGAGAAAGTGTGATATTTGCATCCGTTTTGGTGAGCCCAGAGGATAAATATGACATTTTAAAAGTAGCCTACATTTACGGTAGATAGCTAACGGTAGACTACAGAGAAAGTGTGATATTTACGTCCGTTTTGGTGAGCCCAGAGGATAAATATGACATTTTAAAAGTAGCCTACATTTACGGTAGCTAGCTAACGGTAGACTACAGAGAAAGTGTGATATTTACGTCCGTTTTGGTGAGCCCAGAGGATAAATATGACATTTTAAAAGTAGCCTACATTTACGGTAGCTAGCTAACGGTAGACTACAGAGAAAGTGGGATATTTACGTCCGTTTTGGTGAGCCCAGAGGATAAATATGACATTTTAAAAGTAGCCTACATTTACGGTAGCTAGCTAACGGTAGACTACAGAGAAAGTGTGATATTTGCATCCGTTTTGGTGAGCCCAGAGGATAAATATGACATTTTAAAAAGTAGCCTACATATACGGTAGCTAGCTAACGGTAGACTACAGAGAAAGTGTGATATTTACGTCCGTTTTGGTGAGCCCAGAGGATAAATATGACATTTTAAAAGTAGCCTACATTTACGGTAGCTAGCCAATGGTAGACTACAGAGAAAGTGTGATATTTACGTCCGTTTTGGTGAGCCCAGAGGATAAATATGACATTTTAAAAGTAGCCTACATTTACGGTAGCTAGCTAACGGTAGACTACAGAGACAGTGTGATATTTACGTCTGTTTCGGTGAGCCCAGAGGATAAATATGACATTTTAAAAGTAGCCTACATTTACGGTAGCTAGCTAACGGTAGACTACAGAGAAAGTGTGATATTTACGTCCGTTTTGGTAAGCCCAGAGGATAAATATGACATTTTAAAAGTAGCCTACATTTACGGTAGATAGCTAACGGTAGACTACAGAGAAAGTGTGATATTTACGTCCGTTTTGGTAAGCCCAGAGGATAAATATGACATTTTAAAAGTAGCCTACATTTACGGTAGCTAGCTAACGGTAGACTACAGAGAAAGAGGGATATTTACGTCCGTTTCGGTAAGCCCAGAGGATAAATATGACATTTTAAAAGTAGCCTACATTTACGGTAGCTAGCTAACGGTAGACTACAGAGAAAGAGGGATATTTACGTCCGTTTTGGTGAGCCCAGAGGATAAATATGACATTTTAAAAGTAGCCTACATTTACGGTAGCTAGCTAACGATAGACTACAGAGAAAGTGTGATATTTGCATCCGTTTTGGTGAGCCCAGAGGATAAATATGACATTTTAAAAGTAGCCTACATTTACGGTAGCTAGCTAACGGTAGACTACAGAGAAAGTGTGATATTTGCATCAGTTTCGGTGAGCCCAGAGGATAAATATGACATTTTAAAAGTAGCCTACATTTACGGTAGCTAGCTAACGGTAAACTACAGAGAAAGTGGGATATTTACGTCCGTTTTGGTGAGCCCAGAGGATAAATATGACATTTTAATAGTAGCCTACATTTACGGTGGCTAGCTAATGGTAGACAACAGAGAAAGTATGATATTTTTACGTCTGTTTCGGAGCGACGGAGGGAAAATATTTCAGTCGACGCATTAAGTGGAACCGAAATGAGGAACCGAAATTTGCGTTCTAATCCGGTCCGATTCCTACCGGTTGTGTAGGAACCGGTTCCATAGTGGAGCCAGGTTTCAGTACCCAACCTTAATGATA
>CM042326.1:34333741-34413741 GCA_023566125.1 Zingel zingel | reverse complement strand
CGCTATAAGTAAACACGCTTGGTCGGGACTATTGCCGTCCCTTTAGCGCTATGAGTAAATGCGCTTGGTTGGGACTATTGCCGTCCCTTTAGCACCATAAGTAAACGCGCTTGGTCGGGACTATTGCCGTCCCTTTAGCACCATAAGTAAACGCGCTTGGTCGGGACTATTGCCGTCCCTTTAGCGCTTTAAGTAAACGCGCTTGGTTGGGACTATCGCCGTCCCTTTAGCGCCATAAGTAAACGCGCTTGGTCGGGACTATTGCCGTCCCTTTAGCGCTTTAAGTAAACGCGCTTGGTCGGGACTATTGCCGTCCCTTTAGCGCCATAAGTAAACACGCTTGGTCGGGACTATTGCCGTCCCTTTAGCGCCATAAGTAAACACGCTTGGTCGGGACTATTGCCGTCCCTTTAGCGCCATAAGTAAACACGCTTGGTCGGGACTATCGCCGTCCCTTTAGCGCCATAAGTAACCGCGCTTGGTCGGGACTATCGCCGTCCCTTTAGCGCTATAAGTAAACGCGCTTGGTCGGGACTATTGCCGTCCCTTTAGCGCTATAAGTAAACGCGCTTGGTCGGGACTATTGCCGTCCCTTTAGCGCTATAAGGGAAATTTGCCCTTACATCCTCCTCTCTAAATCCTCTCTAACTGCTGCTCTCCCCGGTGCGTTACACAAACACGCTGAAAGACGCCTTTTTCGTCAGACGCTGACAGCAACTGTCCAAACGTCCATATTTTACGAGTTCGGAATGAGAACGGGTTGTTCTACCGATGAAAGTGCCCTGGAACAGCACTCAAACCTGTAACTTACTCCCTGTGAACTCGTACCAGATGGTTGTACTCCCAGTTACAGTTTTTGCCGTCACACACACATAAACAACAATGGCGCCCCCTGTTGATGCTGTACAGACGCCGGTGATTAACGGTGAGAAATATAAATAAATAGACATGAATAGGCAACGTAAAGTAATTCCGCACATTGTAATCAAAACAATACACATACGATTGTGTACTACTACAGGTTATGTTTATTAAATGAAGCCCAAAAGATGTCGCCGACTAGAAATCGCTAGTATCAGCTAGCGCTAGCTAACGCCAACGTTAGGTAGCCACTAGCTAACTTTGTCGTGACTTTACCTGGAACGCTACCTAGTCATGAGTCGTGACTTGAAGTCGTAATTTACGGGCTAAAATTTGTGTCTGGAACGCAGCATAATAGCAGCCTATCTAGCAGCAGCAGGCTAACGTAGCTACGTCACGTCCGGTCCATTAGCGTGTCTCTGTAGAGAAGAGAGAGGCTCAGGGATGGGATGCTTTGGACTCTTAACTCATGCTACATTACATATGGTTTACAGTCAATATGTTAAAGCAACAATCAGATGTAACCTTAGTGAAAGCTGATATAAGTCACCTTCACTTATTATCTTACCAGATCATAAGTAGCTCAGTCAGTAGGGAGTATAGCCTGGATACCGGAACTTAGCCACGCCCACAACATTCAGGTCAGGAAGTTCGGTCTGGACTTGATCTGTTGACTTTCTGACTAGAATCTGAGTATGACGATGTCAGGCTATAGGGTGTAGGGAGTTAGGTTGGGAACCGGAGGGTTGCTGGTTCAAGTTTCCATACGGACCAAAGTATGGTGGTGGACTGGTAGCAGCTGCTCTTTTTCTTTTTTTTTTAACAAACATGACTTCTTAATCTCATCATCAGAGGAAACTTTGCAGCATCAGCTCTCTATCCAGTAATCAACATCCTTTACCTGACTCTGAAACCACGGAGGCTGATGGGGAGGAAAGAGAGGAAAAATCCAGAGATAAGAGAGTGAGAGTGTGTGTGTATGTGTGTGTCTGTGTGTGTGTGAATGTATGTGTGTTTGTCTCTTTGTGTGTATGTTTGTGTGTGTCTCTGTCTGTGTGTGTGTCTATGTGTGTGTCTGTGTGTGTGTCTGTGTGTGTGTCTATGTGTGTGTGTGTGTCTGTGTGTGGGTGTGTCTCTATGTGTGTCTATGTGTGTGTCTGTGTGTGTGTGTGTGTGTGTGTGTCTATGTGTGTGTGTGTGGGACTCAGAGCTGTAGCTGAGACAAAGTAGAACACCTTTTACTTCATTAACGTTATAATAAAACACAGATACAGATCATCTGCAAACTGCCAAATATGGGACAGAGCTTTTCCAGTTGCTGCTCCACGACGGTGGAAGCTGCTGCCTTCACATATCAGATAAAGACCCATTATAACTCTCTAATACTCAATCTGTTCTCATCATGTCTATCATTCTGGGTTTGGGAACTGCTGCTTGTTGTTGGGCGTTGAGATCTTCTTTTTGTTTTGATATTTACATTTTAATGTTCTTTTATTCAGCACTTCGGTCAGATTAATGTGTTTAAATGTGCTCTAGAAATAAACTTTACTGACTGAAAGTTAACATAAGAAACATTTTACAGACCGAGAGATATGTTGCTTATAATAATTAATCAGAAATCACAATCAAAGCAAGTGCTATTGTTTATTAATAATGTTTATTATACAGACGATAGATTATAGAGTGATATAGACCAAGATATAATAACAAGTTTATAACACTGACAACACTGCAATATACAACTATTATAGACAATTCATATTCCTTCATATATAATATTAAACATCACATAAGCTTTAGATTCAAAATAAAACATCTGGAACACACACACACACACACACACACAGACAGACAGACACACATACACACACACACATACACTCTCTCTCTCACACACACACACACACACACACACACACACACACACACACACACACACACACACACACAGAGACACACACACACACACACACACATATATATAAAGGTAAAATTATTTATAATAAAACTCCTGGGTGTATATAGGCTATATATATATATATATATTATATACCCAACATACTAATACAGACGATAAAGGAACATCTGCACCCTGTCAGGATCAAAGGTTACCTTCTAACATTCAAAACTTATTTTATATTATTATAATAATAATCATTGGGTATTTATAACTTTAGGTATTTATGTCTTCTTTCCCATCATTTCTGTTTGTTGTTTCTGTAATCTCTCTCTCTGTCTTTGGTGTTCTAGTTTAAATGTTTTCTCTGCATGAATGTGTCCCATCCCTTGTTTTAAAGCCAGTGTATACCAGGCTGTATTAAAGCTAATGATGAAATGATCATACATGCATATTAAGTGTGTGTGTGAGCTGAAAGCTGCGCTCCTCTCCGTGTCCTCCGGTTCACAGCGACTACAGCAGCACAGAGCATCAGCAGCAGGACACTGAGCACTGAGCATCGCACTTTGAAGAAGGTGGAGTAGATCCCAAAGGGCTTCATGTACACTAACACAGTTCTCTCTGTTGACTCACACTGATAATCATCTGGGTTAATAACTGCACACCAGTACTCCCCTGCATCTCCCACTGAGATATTAGAGATAACCAGGCTCCCATTGTTATTGTACCAGCTCACTCTGCTCATTCTCTGATACCTTAAACTAAAGATTCTTCCCTCTGTTCGGTTCGACTTGATAAACCAACCATGCTCCTTCCCCTCTCCCCTATCTCTGCATCTGAGAGTGACTTTTTCTCCCTCTGAGAAGAGCTCTACAGCAGGGGGGCCACATTTGGGGCACACATACAGATAATACGTTTGCTCTCTCATAGAGGCTTTACAGGAGTACCAACCTGAGTGATTTAACATTAGAGATGAAAACACCAGCGAGTAGTTTTGGTCTACTGAAGGAACAGTCTGGTTTTGTAGTTCTAGGTCAGTGTTGGAGTGTGTTTTGGGATTAAACTTCTTCCAATGTGGGGGCTGGTCATCAGTGGAGTCAGCAACAGTGCACGACAACATAGCAGTCTCTCCCACTGAGCGGTAGATTCTCTCATACTGTAGTCTCAACTCTACAGTGTAACTGCTAACACACTGCTGTTGGTTCATCACCAGACACTTGTACCGTGTAAAGTCTGTTGATGTGAAGTTGGAAACATGAAGCGCTGACGTGTTTGTCACCACTTGGTATCTTCCTCTAACATTGTCCATCACTGACGTCGTATTGTCCCCAAAAACTCTGCTCCATGTTTTATATCTAGAGTCCTGTTTGAGCCACTGGGTATCCAGATTATCAGCCTCTCTATTACACGGCAGGTCCACTGTTTCTCCAAGTCTCACTTCAATATGTTTCCCATCTATTGAAGTAGTACAAACAGTAATAGTGATGTTGTTCTCATGCATCACGGTGCCGTCAGTCCAACACTCCTCTCGGTACAGGCCGGAGTCTGAATGGGTCAGGTCGTAGATGGTGTAAGAAGAAGTTTCCACCGTACTGACAAGTCGTTGTTTCAAGCGTTCGGGTACTGAGGAGTTGTTGGACCGGAGGTCAGAGGTGTTCCACAGGACCAGCTTCTCCTCACCAACAGATCTGGAGATCAAGCAGGAGTCGGTCTTCTCGGGGAGGTTGAAGGTGTAAGAGTCTCTTTCCTGTTTGAAGATGATCCGTTCTTCTGCATGGATGTTGTTGATGAGAGCAAACAGCAGGAAGGAGAGCTCTGTGACTGCAGCCATTCTGCTCCGAGGACGACAAACATTGACACCGCTCAGCTCATATGGGCTCTACGCCAACCCTCATCAGCAGCTGCAATTTTTTTTCTTTTTTTATCAAACATGACTTCTTTATCTCATCCTCAGAGGAAACTTTGCAGCATCAGCTCTCTATCCAGTAATCAACATCCTTTACACGACTCTAAAACCACAGAGGCTGATGGGTCTTCATACACACATTCAGAAAAGAGAGGAAACATCCAGAGATAAGAGAGAGTGTGTGTGTGTGTGTGTGTGTGTGTGTGTGTGTGTGTGTGTGTGTGTGTGTGTGTGTGTGTGTGTGTGTGCATGTGTGAATTAGTCTGAATACTGGTATTGATCAGTTCAGTGATGTAACAAACTAAATTAATCTTTAACATCAGAACAAAACATGAATGTCTTGCACAGAGAGCATGTTCTGCCGTTAGAAAATGTATGGCTTGATGTTTCATGTTTTATATAGACACTCCGTGGTCCTGTTTCTCTCCTAGAAAGCCTATTTTATCATAGTATTTCTTTATCTTCGATGCAGGTGCCTTGGAGTTCACTCTTGACTCTTGACGAAGGTCCAGACGGGCCGAAACCTTAGTTTCTTAAATTAATGATCATTACGAAAGCCAAAAACAGGTTTTCTGAAAGAAATGGTTCTTTACTTTTGAACTATAAAGTTAAATTAGAAGTTTAGAACATTAAAACACTCTCATTGATTACCATGCATACTGAATCACAGGGTCAGTCCCTGCCCTGTCACTGCAAGCGTCTCATGCTTATACCTCCCTTAGTACATTCATGTGGATTTTTTATTTAGTATCTTTTCTTTTATTGTCCATATTCATGTGGATTTGTTATTTTATCATCCTGTTTATGATGTATGTGTATGACGTGTGATGTCTTTAAGCTACTGGGACCTTGAATTTCCCCTTGAGGATCAATAAAGTATCTATCTATCTACCTACCTACCTATCTATCTACCTACCTACCTACCTATCTATCTACCTATCTATCTACCTACCTACCTACCTACCTATCTATCTACCTATCTATCTATCTATCTACCTATCTATCTACCAACTACCTACCTACCTATCTATCTACCTACCTACCTACCTATCTACCTACCTATCTACCTACCTACCTATCTATCTACCTACCTACCTATCTATCTATCTATCTACCTATCTATCAACTACCTACCTACCTACCTACCTACTTATCTATCTACCTACTTACCTACCTATCTACCTACCTATCTATCTATCTACCTACCTATCTATCTACCTACCTATCTATCTATCTACCTACCTATCTATCTACCAACTACCTACCTACCTACCTATCTATCTACCTATCTATCTACCTATCTACCTACCTATCTACCTACCTACCTATCTACCTACCTACCTATCTATCTACCTACCTACCTATCTATCTATCTACCACCTACCTATCTATCTACCTACCTATCTACCTACCTATCTATCTATCTATCTACCTATCTACCTACCTATCTATCTATCTATCTACCTATCTACCTACCTATCTATCTATCTATCTATCTATCTATCTATCTATCTATCTACCTACCTACCTATCTATCTACCTACCTACCTATCTACCTACCTATCTATCTACCTACCTATCTATCTATCTATCTATCTATCTATCTATCTACCTATCTATCTACCTATCTACCTACCTATCTACCTACCTATCTATCTATCTATCTATCTATCTATCTATCTATCTACCTACCTACCTACTTATCTATCTACCTATCTATCTACCTACCTACCTAGCTACCTACCTATCTATCTATCTACCTATCTATCTAAAACATCTCCTATTTAGCTTTACCAGCATGCCAATGTCTGCTCTGATTTTATTTTAGTCCATGTTTTGTCTTAAAATAACGTTATTTTGTAGAAATATTTACACTTATAAAGTAGAAGGCTATACATGAAGGTAAGGATAATGCACTTTTACATAATTGCGCATAGATTTCTTTCTGTTAGATTGACAGTCTCATCCATAGACTGTACAGTCTCATGTTACAAAAAAGTGGATTTTTCAGTGGAGGAAAGTTACTAAGCACATGTACACAAGTACTATACTTCTGTATTTCTACACTGTAGTATAACTACTTTTACTGAAGTAAATTATAAACATCATTGTTACCTGCCCTCTGCTTAAATCCCGTTTTCAGAGCAATGTCGCCACCGAGTGGAAACATACTACATAACCTCCCGTGATGCTCCGCGCCGAAGCCATCACGTGTGTCATACTGACCAATGGCGTCGTTTGTTTAGCCGTTACCCCTCCTCTTATTGGTTCGGCAAAATTTAAAAGTACTGTTTGAAATATTTCTTGTCGGTGAGCGCGAGAGAGGCTAAACTGTAGTCTGTGGGCTGGACGGAGACTGCGTTGTTGGAGGAGGCAGGAGACGATTAACATATCATTTACAAATATTATTAGCTAGTGGTGGAAATAATAAGAGGATAATTCGTAAAGGGAGAGGAAGATATAGCGTGATTCGGTAAGTTGGAGTAACGTCAACGCCAATTTAAATGTAAGCTAACGCTAGCTAACAACCTCACAGCATTTCTCTTAGCTATAGCTAGCTATCTCTCTCAAGGTTCAATTGTAACGTAAACAACCAGCATTTGTGGTATTCGACAGCAGCTGTTGTTTAATTTAATATCGTCTCAGCATTGTTGGTTTGTGTATGTTGTAATATAAAGTGTGTAACGTATCTTATAGACTCATCTTTGCGGAGGAGAACATCTTTCTGCAGCCATGTCTTCACACAACCTGAGCGGGTTGAAACGGGACGAAAAGGGGAGAAACATCCAGGTCGTTGTGAGATGCAGGTACGGACAGTAACCCACATAACGTTACTAATACGTACAAACACTTAAGCTAGTATTAGGGCTGCACGATATGAGGAAAATATCTAATTCTCATTATTTTGACTGATATTGCGATTGCAATATGATTCACGATATTGAGGGAATGGTCACGTTGGTGTCATTATTCTCATTTGCATTGACTAATATGAAATCTTAAAAAAAGACTGATTATAGTGTGATTTTTGCGAGGATCTGTACCAAACAAAGATGTTTTCTGTAGTCTGTAGGATGGGATCTGTAGTCCTGGACGTCTCTGCAGCACCATAATACTTAATTCAGAATGGTTAGACACAGATTTCGCCTTAAACAAATATCTCACCCCTCTGCGATTTGGATATTGCACTGGGCCATATTGCGATTTCGATAAAATTGCGATGAATTGTGCAGCTCTAGCTAGTATACCTACAATCAGTAATAATGCATGAGACATACATTTACATCATGGATCTATTGCAGGGCTATTAAATTAATTTGGAATTGGGGCCAATTCATGAAACTGAGGCAAAATAAGGGGCCGGAGAATATGAGTAATTATAGTAACAAATAAAGAAATTACAACAACATACTGAATATTCTATTTTGTAAATGCAGAACAACATATGCACCTTGTGATGCACTAAGACACATAGGCCCAAGGCATTGCTACATTCAAATACAATGTTATACAGACTTGTACCTAATGTTGAAAATACAATGTTGAAAATCAGAGACACAGACAATTAGAGAAATGCAATTAACTAACAGAAAACATCCACTTATTGCACATAACTGTACCAACTTTACAGCTTGTTATCCTCAATTGACAATGAGGAGATACATTTCAGTGTTACAAGTAAAGAGGGAAATAATTATCAGAAACAACAAACTGTCCCCCTTCTCCACTGGCTAAAAACAGAAATGCAGCTAAATGGTAACTGAATACAGTCTAGGTCAGCCATATCACAGATATTTAAGATTGCACTCATTTGAGTGACAGGCAACATCAATGTATCGCCACCAACAAAAAGTTCATATTGTGGTACAGAATATAATTAAACAACATAACAGTGCATGGCACTTTATCAAGGCAAAACATTTCAAACTGCATTCAACAATAATACCACATCAAGAAAAACATTAAGTGCATAATATGGGGTGAATAACATGCTAATTGCATCATACTGTTAAAAAATCAATCCTCATTTCTTGCTTGACTAGTTATGTCTGCTACCTTGCATGTAGTTTGCCAACATTTGCCATCTAATGAGAGAAATGGCAAGAGCAGTGAAGTCAGGTGTATATGTTGTCAGGGCAATGCGCAAGCAGTGTCGCAGATGCTGGTCAGTGACGGATATGCGATTGTGAGTTTTAATGGCATTCATGTGTGAGAATGACGACTCACAAGTGTTTGTTTAGCCAAACATTGTCAGAAGAAAAAGTGCAAGACCCCTTGAATGTGGAAATTTCTCTCGGCTGACTTCATGGGTCCAGAATTTTTCAAAACCTGCCTGCTGCAATGACTGTCGCAAGTCCTCTGACGACTGAATGTCAATGAGTTCCAGTTGTAAAGACCCCTCATCCAATGACGATACCAGCTCCTTCCCTTTCAATGCAAAGTCTGCCTCAACATTCACACAGAAAGGGTCCTTCACAAATCTCATCACTTCACTGGAGATGCTGAAATCCTCAAACCTAGTGGCAAAGTTGTTTTTCAATGAGTCAATAAACCCTGACATCACCTCGGTAATTTGCAGGCCAGATTTCCTCAATGTGGGGAAGTGGAGCATCTTGCCAGGACAAAGATCAGCAGAGAAGAGTGAGAGCTTTCTTTGAAAAGCATGAGGTTTCTCCACAAGTTCTGCGACTGTTTTATCGCTGCCCTGCAACTCCATGTTCAGTTGGTTCAAATGATGGAAAACGTCACTCAAAAAGCAAACAGCGGCATTAAACTCAATCATTTTCCATCAGAGACAGAAACCTGCCAGCTTTTTTCAATTTTGAAGACCAGAGAAACATCAGAATCTCCTCTCTTAGTTCACAAAAACGTTTCAAAGCGTTTCCTTTGCTAAGCCATCTAATGTCATTGTGAATGAGCAAATCTTTATATTCAGCAGACATGTCAGTCAACAGCTTGCGGAAAAAGTGGTGCTGTAAACTGGAGGTACAACGGGTGAAGTTTATAATTGCCATAACAGAGTCCATGGTCTCTTTTGACTCACCACTGAGCTTGGCACACAAGAGGCTTTGGTGGATGAGGCAATGCAGAGATCTCACCTGTGGAGCCGCAGCTGCCATCCTCCCGGCGAGCCCCTGATCCCTGCCCGCCATCGAAGGTGCACCATCCGTCACCAACATGTTGACGTGTGCCAAATGCAAGTTGCCCCTCCATGGCAATTAGTCCAAGCAGATCCTCACGAAACCATTCCCCCTCGACTCATCCATGGCCAAAGACATCACCTCGGCCTTCCTCAGCTTGTCCAAAAGCGTCTCGAAAACGTCTGATGCGAGGGACTCGACTCTCCTCATATTTGACGTGTCAGAAATTGGAATTTGCTTGATCGAATCAATAATGTTTTTTCGGATTTTCTCATCTGTTACCTCCTCCTCAATGGATGCCAGCATACACTCCTTGACCGTCTCTGAGTCTGTAAAAGGCTTTTTCTTTTTGCCCAATATCCATGCCACTCGTAACAATGCCGCAGTTGCTCTCTCTTGGTCTGTACAGGCCCAAAACGAAATGCCACGTCTTTGCTCATAACAAGATGTAAGCCCTGTTATCTTCTGCCTCCGAGCAGCAGAGCCCGGTGGGAAAGTAGCATCAAAGTTAGCATGCGTTGTCTTGAAATGCCTTCTCAAATTATACTCTTTGCACACGGCGAGGCACTCGTTGCAGATTAAGCACACAGGATTCACATCAACGGCAATAAACGCGTATTTCTCTGTCCATTCATTATTGAACTGCCTGTTCTCTGAGTCAACTTTTCTTTTTTTTAAGGTAGAGAGAGACATTTTTTCTTGTTAGCCAAACAAGTGTTTGTTCGTGCTTGGCTTGAAAGAAAGTCAGAGCGGTTAGAGCGCAAATGGGTGACTTTGATTGGTCGTGTGTGGTCCACCAAAATATATGTCCGGCCAAAACATGTAGACATTCTACCTGTTTTGCCACCATGGCTGAAAGGGGTGCATACCGCCTCCTACTGCACGGAAGAATGTACAATTAACCATAGTCATGCACTGTATGAGACTACCCATATGTAATAACTACACTTCACTCCAAGGGCCGGTACAAAATCCCTCAGGGGCCGGACCCGGCCCTGGGGCCGCCAATTGAATAGCCCTGATCTATTGTTTCAGAAAAGGATCAACCCGCCTGTTGTCTTTGGGTTGAATTTGACCCATTTTCAGAAATTTGGGTTTTCTTTCAACCAAATTCTCAAAAAGAGTAACGTGGATGGATCCGTACGATGCTCTTCAGACGTAAAATAAATGATCAGTTCACTACTTTCATTGAACTTGGGTGTTTTTTATTTAATTTGATAGTATTTGAAAAAGAACCGATAGAACGTTGAAAAAAAAAGTGACAAAAATGTCAAAATTTTTTAAATGTGAGGAGAAAACAACCAAAAAAGCAGAGAAAAAAATCAAAAGACAAGACAAAAAAGTGACAAAATCATCGGGAAAGTGTCAAAGACGACCAAAACATTGGGTGGGAGTAAAAAAAAATTTTTATTTCAAATTTTGACCCAGAAAAAAAGACGTGATTTGAAGCTGTGAGTCGAAGACTGAGATGTTGATGTCCGACAGCGACTTGTGCTCTTGTGTAGTCCGTGTTTTTAAAACTAACAGTGTGCTGCTGTCCTGCAGATGGTTAACGGCTCCAAAATAAAAGGTTGAACAGCCAGACGGCAAATAATCGTGCAGAGTAAAACCGTATCTTACAGTATCTCAAATCTTATCTTCAATCCATTTCCTGCATGTTTTTAAATGTTTATCAAGAGAGGGTGATGTGTTTTCTGTAGGGCTGCAACTAACTATTATTTTCATTTGGATTAATCCGTAGATTATTTTCTGGAATGATCGGTTAGTTGTTCAGTTTACTGTCCGAGCAGTGAAGAAACTCTAAAAATATTCACATTTAACAAGCTGGAATCAGAATTATTTTTTTTTGTCCCCATTTAAACAAACCTATCTCTCAAATCAATTATCAAAATAGTTGCAGATTAATCGAATAGTTGACAGTTAATTCATCTTTGCAGCTCTAGTTTTTTTTATTTTTATTTGTCCCGGCCTTTAGCCGTAACATACGTTCATCTGTTAGTTAATCTGTCTACCGGCCGCCCGACAGCATCACCAAAACCCAGTTTCTTGACGTGTTTTCAGGCCTTTCAACACGATGGAGCGCAAGTCGTCCTACGGGGTCATGGACTGCGAGCCGAACAGGAAGGAGGTGAGCGTGCGGACGGGAGGGATGAACGACAAGGCGGCGCGAAAGACCTACACGTTTGACATGGTGAGTGGTAGTGGTGGGTGGTGTATTGATCCGATACCAAGTAAACACAGGGCCAGTATCGCCGATACGATGGTGATACTTTTAATAATTAAGCTGGATGCATCATCAAATTGCTAAATATGAATGAATTTTTATGACCTTGAATGGTTTTTTTTTTTTTTTTTTTTTTTTTTTGTGATTTTTACAGTACCTTTTGGATTATTAATGAGTTAAAACCCAGGACAGAATTTCCAAATGCATGTATGAATTTCTTGTGTTACTACTGTATCTTACAGCCTTTTTTTTTTTTTTTCATACAAATTATACAGCTTTGCGTTTTCATTTTCGGCCTGAAAATATAGCCACACGGTAGGGGTGCATGATATATCGACTCAATATTGTTATCATGTTGCGATAAGTATGCAATATCTTTCTTATATTTATTGTTTCTAATATGTCCTGTAGACATGGTCGTTATTTATTTTATTCATTCATTCATGTTGTACTAGTCAAATATGACAGTCAGTTGAGGTGTGTGTGTGTGTGTGTGTGTGTGTGTGTGTGTGTGTGTGTGTGTGTGTGTGTGTGTGTGTGTGTGTGTGTGTGTGTGTGTGTGTGTGTGTGTGTGTGTGTGTGTGTGTGTGTGTCGGCGCTGTGACAGGAGCGGCACCGACCGCCAGGTCACCTCTGGTGGAACGGCAGCAGTGCACACCGGAGAGAAACTAAAGTATCGATCTCATTACACTGGGATTGATCAATAGCAATACCAACGTCGGTGTTGATAATATCGATATTTGGATCGATCCGCCCACCTCTGGTGAATGGATACATTTTGTCTTTACGCTCTTCAGTACGACAGTGTGGCGTTTGCTCCTACGGAGGATCTTTTTGTTGTCCAGAGCCGATCCTTATGATCAAATTTACTTTATTTTGTAGCGTAAGAGCTCTAAATGCCACAGATATTTTATTTATTTTATGTTATTGGAGTACAGACAAACTTCACAACAATGTCTTATTAAATTCGGGTAACGTTACCTGGTAAATACTTCTTTTCTCTTGCTTAAAATCCACACTGATATTCCGTTTTCATGGCTGTAAAGTTGGCATTAAATTTCATCCTAGGTGGTATTAAAAAAAGAATAGATCTTTATTGTCATTGTCTTCAACAACGTAACCCAGTTTGGCAGCTCTCTATTTGACCGTTCAGTCACAGACAAACATAAAATTGAAATGGTAATATATAAAATAACAACCAAATGGAACATTTAAATAGTAAAATGTAACAATTGAGATGAATAAACGTGATGAGGTGGCACTATATACATGATGTTATTTATATATAATATTTTAAAGTCTTGAATTTAACTTGGAAAATCCTACGGGTACTCCTGCTATGTTATCTTTTTTTATTATTATTATTAAAATATATAATATTTTTTTTCTACAGGTCTTTGGCCAAGCTGCCAAGCAGATCGATGTGTACAGGAGTGTCGTTTGCCCCATTCTGGATGAAGTCATTATGGGATACAACTGCACTGTTTTTGCGTGAGTGATCTGCTGCTCGGAATGACTTTTAATTAGGGCTGGGCGATATGGAGAAAATCAAATATCACGATATGTTTGACCAAATACCTTAATATCGATACAGAGACGATATTGTGTTGACTATTGGTGCTTTCACATAGTATTTACACACTTAGATTTTAGATAAATAATCATCAGTAATGTGGATATAATGACTAAGTGGGAAAAGGTAAATAATAGAACAGTTACAACAGTCTGGTAAGTTCAGCAAAGTACATAACTTTACTGTAATGCAGCCTTTAAAGCAGTAAAAGACACCACTTATGTCATATTACGATATCCAAAATCTAAGACGATATCTAGTCTCACGATATCGATATAATATCGATATATTGCCCAGCTCTACTTTTAATGCTTCTGTAAATTAACGTCCATTTCTGTTCTGAACTGTACTTTACTTCTTCTTTTTTTTTAAATGGATGTTCAGCTACGGTCAGACGGGAACAGGAAAGACGTTCACCATGGAGGGAGAGAGGAGTCCGGACGGAGAGTTCACCTGGGAGGAGGTAAAGAAGGAGCCATAAATCACTCGTTTACATCATCAAATCAGACGGTAACCAGCGGTGGAAGAAGTATTCAGGTCCTTTACTGCAGTAACAGTACTAACACCACACTGTAAAAAATACTGTTACAAGTACAAGTCCTGCATTGAAAACGTTACTTCAGTAGAAGTCTAAGTCTCATCAGGAAAATGAACTTAAAGTATTAAAAGTAAAAAAGAATCCTCCCATTGTAGAAAGTGTAAAAGATCTGTGTGTGTGTGTGTGTGTGTGTGTGTGTGTGTGTGTGTGTGTGTGTGTGTGTGTGTGTGTGTGTGTGTGTGTGTGTGTGTGTGTGTGTGTGTGTGTGTAACAGGTGACTGTAGTGGAGTAAAAAGTAGAATATTTCTCTCTGAAATGTAGCGGAGTAGAAAGTGGCATGAAAAGGGTAAAGTACAAGTACCTTTTAGTAACATTTGGACTTAAGTACAGTACTGGAGTAGATGTACTTGTTCTACTGGTACAGTGCCCTCACCATCCAAAAAAAAAAAAAATCCAAAACTTGCCCAGATGAAAACTTTTTCCCCTACGTTTTTGTGACGACATTTTTCTCAACATTTTGCTCTCGCTGTATACATTTACCTTATCTTCACTCATGTGGACTGCCAGCGTCGGTAGAATTTGCCTATACTGCCTAAACCACGGGCCGGCCCTGAAAAGAATTAAAATCTGAACGTGTAAAGTAACTAAAGCTGTAACAGATGAATGTAGTGGAGTAACTAAAGTAACTAGTAACTAAAGCTGTAACAGATGAATGTAGTGGAGTAACTAAAGTAACTAGTAACTAAAGCTGTAACAGATGAATGTAGTGGAGTAACTAAAGTAACTAGTAACTAAAGCTGTAACAGATGAATGTAGCGGAGTAACTAAAGTAACTAGTAACTAAAGTAACTAGTAACTAAAGCTGTAACAGATGAATGTAGTGGAGTAAAAAGTACAATATTTCTCTCTGAAATGTAGCGAAGTAGAAAGTGGCATGAAAAGAAAAGACTCAAAGTAAAGTACAAGTACCTCAACATTTGGACTGAAGTACAGTACTGGAGTAAATGTACTTAGTTACATTCCAGCTCTGACAGTAAGGGAGCTATAAGAAGTAGAAAATGAGGCGATTTAAACTCTTAGGTTTGTGTGTGGTTCTTTTTAAGGACCCTCTGGCAGGCATCATCCCCAGAACGCTGCACCAGATCTTCGAGAAGCTTTCTGAGAACGGCACCGAGTTCTCCGTCAAAGTCTCGCTGCTGGAGATCTACAACGAGGAGCTGTTCGACCTGCTCAGCCCCTCGGACGACGTCAACGAGCGACTGCAGCTCTTCGACGACCCGCGGAACAAGGTGACTGATGTCTAGAGTCGGCAGTCGTGATTCCAGTATATATTGTGTGTGTGTGTAATTGATCTGTGTGAGCTTGCTGTATTACTTCTGTCTTTTTAAAGGAAAACATTTTGGGAAATTAACTATTTTTTTGGCCCAAATATAAGGCGCCACCTCCCTTATTTTTTTCTTTTTTTTTTATAAGGACTAATCTTACTTTGTGAGGACCTAATCTTGTTTTAAAGGTCCAGTGTGTAACGGGTTTAGTTGTTCATTGTCAAAATCTGTGTTGCCCGTTCACAGACTTGTCCTTTTTCATGAATATTTACCACCACCATCAATTCAAGTATTCATTTTGGCTTGACATTTTACATTTGCATTTGCATGAACTGGGGTAGATGTTCCATATTCATGCTCCATCTTGAAATATGTTAGCCGGTAAGGGACATACAGGACATACTGCTCCGCCTTTTGCGTTTTTGCTGTCACATGATGAACTCACAGGTGCTGCTAATGCTGCTAACGGGTATCGTAGCTTCGCGGCCCCGGCAAGTTTGAAGAAGGAAACGTGGAGGACCACACGTATTCAAAATCCAAATTTCAGGAACAGGAGTCTTCTTCTTCACCCAGTAAAAGAAAAAGGAGATTGAAAAGAGCAAGAGACCGTCTTTTTGAAGCGTGAAGGCAACCGTAGCTGTAATACGTACTGTGACCTGCGTGGTGCGAGAGAGGTGATTGTGATATATGATCTCAACACTAGATGGGAGAAATTCCCACACATTGGACCTTTTTTAATAAAGGAAAAGCATTTCACACACCCTCCGGTCAAGCTCACGGAAGCAGCCGGTTTGGGAACAACTGTTTGCTTCTTCTTCTTTTTTTTGGACTGTTGGCTTTTTTTAAGCCAGTCTTTTTGGGCTTTCTGTGACACCATATGTCTTCGCTGCTTGGCAGTTGTTTGACAACTCTGCTGGGTTTATCGCCATCATCTTAAAGTTGGCATCTAAACTTTCTCCCCTTTGTTTGCTAACTTTTGAGGCGCCCTGTTCAGCATGCTCGCCGTGTCCCTGCGTCTTTCGGCCCGCCTGGGTCTGTTGGGAGTTTGGATTGATGGATCCGGTCATGACGGGCACATTCAGGTTTGCTTTGCTTTAGAGCCCGTATATAGGACAACCTCACTTTTCAGACATATTCAAATATGTCTGATATTCGCGTCAATACGATATTTACTTTCCTTTTTGAAATTTGCTTACCCATCGGAACGATGGCAATAAAAACCTATTTCCCAAAATGTTACACTATTCTTTTAATTAACAACAGTGGAGGTGTTTCTGACGGCTCACACAGATCAGTTAAAGCGTAACTCTCGCCAAAATGCAACCTAGGGTCTTTTTGTGAATGTACCCGAGTCAAACTTTCATTTAAAAGCATAATTGGGATGGAAACACCACTTTTAAGATTGACCGTGTTTTCGTTTTTGGTCAAATGGCCTTTTGAATGGGAGTGCTAGGGGCACTAGGCTCGACACAACATGAGACTTTGCTTGAATTATCACCAGGGGCTCTACACATGAACTCCAGCATTGAGAACGTTGTTTTGGCGAGAGTTGCTCTTTAAGATGCAGAATAAATGTCGACGTTGCTGCTTAATGCGTTTTGTTGATATTGTTCCGTTTTCTGTAACCCTCTGACCTCTCCGTTCTGACGGCCGTGTTGTGTCGCAGCGCGGCGTGGTGGTGAAGGGTCTGGAGGAGGTGACCGTGCACAACAAAGACGAAGTCTATCAGATCCTGGAGAGAGGATCCGCCAAGAGGAGGACGGCCTCCACGCTCATGAACGCCTACTCCAGGTACTCGCCGAAAGTTAAACTCTATCGCACACTTCTGGGTGGTTTCTGTGCAGCCTGCTTAAGCAATTATTAGTTTGTTTGTTAGTGTTGCCGATTGTTAAAGATAAGAGACTGTATTGATACCACAACGGGGAAATTCACTTGTCTCAGCAGCTCAGTGCAGCACAACAAATAACAAAAATGCACATTAAATGTGACTAGGATAGAAAAAAAACACACATAGTAAAGAATAGAAATGGAAGGGAAAAAAATAAGGAGAGAGCCTTAGCGGAACCACACTAGCGCACCTTTTAATTAATTAAAGTGCTCATATTATGCTCATTTTCAGGTTCATAATTGTATTTAGAGGTGGTACTAAATGGGTTTACATGGTTTAATTATCAGAACCATATTTTTGTCGTACTGCACATTGCTGCAGTCAGAAGCAGAGTATGAGGGCCCTGACAGTACCTAGGTAAGGACTACTAGCCAGTCAGAAGCAGAGTATGAGGGCGTGCCCTGACAGTACCTAGGTAAGGACTACTAGCCAGTCAGAAGCAGAGTATGAGGGCGTGCCCTGACAGTACCTAGGTAAGGACTACTAGCCAGTCAGAAGCAGAGTATGAGGGCGTGCCCTGACAGTACCTAGGTAAGGACTACTAGCCAGTCAGAAGCAGAGTATGAGGGCGTGCCCTGACAGTACCTAGGTAAGGACTACTAGCCAGTCAGAAGCAGAGTATGAGGGCGTGCCCTGACAGTAGCTAGGTAAGGACTACTAGCCAGTCAGAAGCAGAGTATGAGGGCCCTGACAGTACCTAGGTAAGGACTACTAGCCAGTCAGGAGCAGAGTATGAGGGCGTGCCCTGACAGTACCTAGGTAAGGACTACTAGCCAGTCAGAAGCAGAGTATGAGGGCGTGCCATGCTAGCAGCTAGGTGAGCATTATAACGTGTGTTCCAAAGTGACCACGTTTGTCTCTGAAGTAAAGGCTGGACTACAATAGAGCTGTTTGGAGCAGTTGGTGAACAGTGTTTTCTGTTGGAGATGGTAAGTCCCTTTGGGGTGGACTTTGGACTTTTTCACTTTGTAAACCTATAACATGCACACAAAAAGATCTATAACACAATAAAGGAAAAGGGGGAAAAGCCAAAAAGCATAATATGAGCACTTTTAACGTTATAGGTTATCAGTAAAATAAAACACAGCTACAGATAATCTGCAAACTGCCAAATATCAGCCCAGATAATCGGCCGGGCCGATGATTGGTCGATTCCTAACAGTAAAGCAAATTCTATGACCGTAGCAGCTCCCCTATGTCGTCTTCTTCTTTTACGGTCTGGTCTAGTGGCTTCCAGATGTTCTCGTACTACTGTTTACCACCTCTGCTGATTTTTGTCATGTCGTTTCTCTGTGTAGTCGCTCCCACTCGGTGTTCTCCGTCACCATTCACATGAAGGAGATCACTATGGAAGGAGAGGAACTGGTGAAGATCGGAAAACTCAATCTGGTAATCTTTCAGGATAAATATGATCAGTTTAAAGTAGTTCATGTACTCAACGAGCCTCTCCTGGTTTTTAATTGAGCTTTGGACCTCCTTCGTCTTTTTACATCTATACAAAATGTATTTTCCCTAATTCTTACCTGCGTTGTAGAGGTTTCTATACACCAAATAGTCTTTATTTCTTGGTTTTTGTTCAAAAAATTTGTTGTTGTGACTGGTTTGTTTTTGCTTTTTTGTGAAGCACTTTGTAACGTTGATTTTAAAAAGCTCTAGAAGTAAAGATTATTTATATTGTGATTTGCTAAAGAATCTGTCAGTTATACTTCTAACAGTAATAACTAGACTGAAATAAGGTGTGTGTGTGTGTGTGTGTGTGTGTGTGTGTGTGTGTGTGTGTGAAAAGTCTCTTTTAGTTTACAAAGTAGAAACCTGCAGCACACGATTCTTAAATATGTTTTGAATTTGTAGGACGTAAAGTACAAGTTTCCATCCTCCCCTCTCCAGGTGGATCTCGCCGGCAGTGAGAACATCGGGCGCTCCGGTGCGGTGGACAAGCGAGCTCGTGAGGCGGGAAACATCAACCAGTCGCTGCTGACGCTGGGCCGCGTGATCACCGCCCTGGTGGAGAAAAGGCCTCACATCCCGTACAGGTAGAGTCGCCGCTCACTAGTGAAGTCACAGCGCAGTCCTGCAGTGTGAACTCAAGTCTGAATTGTTTGACTTGTTTTTATAAAATGGGGTAGCTCAAATCAATCGGATGGTAGCTTCAGAGCGAGTAGCGACTCTAGAGTCATAGTGAGAGAAACAAAGGGTCCCCCCTGTTCTTTCTGACCACGGTGGGAAATCTGGAGCAGGAGAAGTTAACCCTCTCCTTGAGTTCATGTTGTTTATGGAGAAGGAGAACCAGGAAACGAGTCAGGGGGGAAATACAACGCTACCGAGCGACGTGCGTCCCCGCGACAGGTCATTAGTACCTCCACGGCGCCGAGTCAACGCAGAAGCATAAATTGGCCTTCACTCTACGCTGGTTGATATTCGGGGTTCCTACGTGGTATGGAAAACCTGGGAAAGTATGGAATTTGATTTTAGTAATTTCCAGGTCTGGATACGTATGGAAGAAGGAAACGAGGGTATGGAGAAATATTTGTGTTTCCATACTTAATACTTACTAAAATATAAAGTTCAGCCAAAATGCTTAGACCAGGGAGATTTGCATTTTCAGCGAGGCAAAAGACGCTTTTTTTTTCTTTATTATTTTTTATTTTATTATTATTATTTATTTTATTTTTGTTTTGGGGAAGCCTACGCTGTTTTAGCAAAGGGTGTTTTTTGCGTAGCTCTTTAATTCTCTACCAACGTCCTAGCAGGTTCCGTAGAGTAAACTGTAACGTTAGTTTGTTCAGAAATAGGCTGCAGGCTATACTTATTTTGGTTTTTTTCGTATAGCTTTGTTACTGTGAAAAAAAAATGATGCATGAAGTGGGATGATTAGAGAAGTCTACGAGCAGTAATCTGACTTTAGCTCGTTGGGCTACACATGTAACATTACTTTTCACCTACGCAGACCTTAAAGCCTAACTCTCGCCAGAATGCAACCTAGGGTCTTTTTGTGAATGTACCCAAGTCAAACTTTCGTTTAAAAGCATATTTAGCATATATTTTTATAAGATGTACCGTATTCTCGTTTTTCGGTCAAATGGCCTTTTGAATGGGAGCGCTAGGGGCACTTTGATGCTAGCCTCAAAATAGCTATTTTTAAATCACTAAGAAGGCTCGACACAACATGAGACTTTGCTCCAAGTATCACCAGGGGCTCTACACCTTAACTCCACCGGTGACCAAGATATATACTATAACCAGGGGCTCTACACCTTAACTCCACCGGTGACCAAGATATATACTATAACCAGGGGCTCTACACCTTAACTCCACCGGTGACCAAGATATATACTATAACCAGGGGCTCTACACCTTAACTCCACCGGTGACCAAGATATATACTATAACCAGGGGCTCTACACCTTAACTCCACCGGTGACCAAGATATATACTATAACCAGGGGCTCTACACCTTAACTCCACCGGTGACCAAGATATATATACTATAACCAGGGGCTCTACGCCTTAACTCCACCGGTGACCAAGATATATATACTATAACCAGGGGCTCTACACCTTAACTCCACCGGTGACCAAGATATATATACTATAACCAGGGGCTCTACACCTTAACTCCACCGGTGACCAACGGATATCCTAAATCTGTGGCAACTTGTTTTGATATCGACTCGTTTTAACTGCTGAGGTGCTAGCAGCCGGAAACAACAAGAGCTACAGTGAGTTGTTGAAACCTCTTTTTAGTAAACTCTGAACACAAACAATGTTGTCAGTGCTTTTGTTGAGGTGTAGAGCCCCTGGTTATAGTATATATCTTGGTCACCGGTGGAGTTAAGGTGTAGAGCCACTGGTTATAGTATATATCTTGGTCACCTGTGGAGTTAAGGCGTAGAGCCCCTGGTTATAGTATATATCTTGGTCACCGGTGGAGTTAAGGTGTAGAGCCCCTGGTTATAGTATATATCTTGGTCACCGGTGGAGTTAAGGTGTAGAGCCCCTGGTTATAGTATATATCTTGGTCACCGGTGGAGTTAAGGTGTAGAGCCCCTGGTTATAGTATATATCTTGGTCACCGGTGGAGTTAAGGTGTAGAGCCCCTGGTTATAGTATATATCTTGGTCACCGGTGGAGTTAAGGTGTAGAGCCCCTGGTTATAGTATATATCTTGGTCACCAACAAAGATACGGTACATCTTAAAAGTGGCACTTCCATCCTAAATATGCTTTTAAATGAAAGTTTGACTCTGGTACATTCACAAAAAGACCCTAGGTTGCATTTAGTTAGGCTTTAAAGCAACTCTTGAGTTGGATATTTAAATAATTAGGTTATTTAAATTATTAATTTAATTATTATTATTATTGTTATTATTTACACTGACATCCACGTAGTATGGTAAAGTATGGAATTTTGAAATGGAAAATGTGTAGGAACCCTGGATATTTGATCGCATCATTAAAAACGTAATTGTTCGGTAAAATGTATTCAGCCGAACACCGAAAGTGCTTCTTCTGTGTGCCATATTCGGCTGAATAATTGCGGTGGCTGAACATTCGGTGCCCCCCCCCCCCTCCCTATAAATGTGTTTTTCCCCCCAGAGAGTCTAAGCTGACCAGAATCCTGCAGGACTCCCTCGGAGGTCGAACCAAAACCTCCATCATCGCCACCGTGTCGCCTTCCTCCAGCAACCTGGAAGTACGTTCTGTGGCTTCTGTGAATACGTTGTGGTTGATGTTTATATGCACTTTGCTCCTCTGATTCAGCGCGTGTGAATGCTGATGCCATATTTCTGTGTGTGCAGGAGACTCTGAGCACGCTGGAGTACGCCAGCAGAGCCAAGAACATCATGAACAAACCCGAGGTCAACCAGAAACTCACCAAGAGGACGCTCATCAAGGTAGACGGGTCTTAAAGGGAACGGCCAAATTACTTGCTGCGTGTCGGGGGGGGGGGAAGAGTGTGTCTTTGAGTCAAACTGTGAAGTCGAACAACACGTTCTTTTCAAGGAAAGTACTGACTTGTGTTTCTGTCGTGTCAGGAATACACGGAGGAGATTGAGCGTCTGAAGCGCGATCTGGCCGCCACTCGGGACAAGAACGGAGTTTATCTGTCTGCAGAGAATTACGAGTAGGTCGCATCAAAGCACCAGAGACCCAAAATAAAGCTTTACTGGGTATCAACCCTTGGTTGGGTAACACCTGGTGCATCACCAACATGCTGTAAAGACTGTAGAACTTCACTGAGGCTAAAAGCTTCCTTAAATTCTCTTTTTGTAGAAACTAAAGACTTTGGTGTAATGTCTACGCCACGGGGCTTCAACGTTTTTTAAACCAAGGACCCCTAAACTGAAAAAGAGACAGAGCAGGGACCTCCTACTACAGATATTGTATTACATTAAGTTGCCTATTAAACTGGGTCTACAAAAATAAAGTGTAGGGCAGCCTAAAGCCTTTATACATACTTCAGTTCATGGTCAAAATGCATTTTAAATGACCAACTCTCAGTACAATAATGGAATTGTGTGTTTGGCTTTTATTTCTCCTTTCTTCCTCAGAATAGCACAACTTTTTTTTTTCTTGAATTATTTGGACTTGAAGTTTATCCAGACCCTTAAAAAAACAAAAACAATAAAGTGTAAGAACCTACTGGAATCTTTATAAATCCATCAACTGTCAGAAACCTGTTACAACTTTTAGACCTCTACATGAACTTTTTAGACAATAACGGAGAGCGTAGGGATCTTTCAGAACCCAGCCGAACTTTATGCAGCTGTGGAACATAAGTATGTTTATTTGGAACAGTGTTTTTTTTGATAAGACGGACGTTAGCCTATTGAAATGCTGGATGCAGCTTGTATATTCTGTTCTGCTGTAACGGATACTAATTAAACGTGTGTGTGTGTGTGTGTTTCAGGAGTATGATGGGTCAGCTCACCTCTCATGAGGAGCACACGTCTGAGTACACCGACAGGATCGCTGCCATGGAGGAGGAGATCAAGAAGGTAGGCGAGCCCTGACGTCAACATGGAGTTGGTTTCTATTACCCAGAGTCTAAAAAAACACAGAATCCGTCAGCACGTTAGTGTTGTTCAGTATCGAGCCCGTTTGTAACCGGTAGGCTAACGTTATGGACAACGTTTCAACTGATGTAGCAGTTTGGATGACGCTGTTGACCGTCCTGCTGTTACAGACGTGAACTGATAGCACTAGGACTAAGACCGGTGCCTCGTTCGTGGACTTACTGCAGTGTGTCGCGACCATAGTAGAGAAAACACTTGGATATTTGACGTTCTCAATCTCTTTGGCCTGGCAGCCTGCCACTCTTGTATATTAATACAAGGTTTCCGCGGGGTCTAAAATTTTAAAATCAAAATTGTAGGCCTTTTTAAAAGTCTTAAATTTGCTGAAGTATTGTGTTCTAGGTCTTTAATAATTTTTAAATGGGTCTTAATTTTCCTACGTCCATGTAACGATTCCTCTGACACTCATTGAAATGCTTTTTTTTTTTTTTTTTATTCCGTTGTGTTGTAGTTCTATCTTTCGCTAGTACAAATATAACTCGCTGTATATGAACATATTTATTTACTTTGCAACTACTTTTGTGGGTCTGCATTTCGTTGTACTTTAATGTTGTGATATAGGTCTTAAATTTCTTTCATAAATGTCTTAAAAAGTCTTAAATTTGACTTGTTAAACCCTGTAATAGGGGAAACTCTTTCAAGACTACTCACTAAAGCGTGATTTTTATGCTTCTGCGTTAAATCTACGCCGTGGCTCCGTACGTGGGTGCGCGGAGATACCGACTGTACGCCGTAGACTGACGTGCACCTTTCGAAAAATCTAACTACACGTCGCTCGGCCGTGACTTGGTAGTGTTGCATTATTGTTCTGTTGTAATGTTTGTTGTCTTTTGTTCTTTTAACCTTTTTTAAAACTTTTTTTAAACTTTGTAACCAAGGTTTTTAAAGGTTAAACGTGACTTGTTCCTCTGTGCAGGTGACGGAGCTGTTCATGGACAGTAAAACCCGGCTGGAGCAGTGCACCGTAGACCTGGACGAGAAGCAGCAGATGTGAGGGATTGTTTTTGCGTGCCGTTTGAAATGAGACTGCAGGAGTTTTTTGTTTTTTTTTTAACACCCAGTTAACAATGCCACATGTTTCTGTGTCGATGTCAGGCTGGAGGAGACGAGCAAAGACCTGCAGCAGACCAAAGAGAAGCTGAGTCAGGAGGAGTTTGTCTGCTCGGAGCTCACCGTCGTCCAGGAAACTCTCTATAACACGGCAGGACAGGTACAGACCAGCTCTACGGATGCTGACATGACCCTTTTAATATACATTACACTGAATTTGAAAGTGTGTTCATGTTCCGATGTAGCCTGGGAAAACCCTGACGAACTTCCGGCAGATTTGAGAGCAAGTCAGTCTGGCCAAGAGCCCATTCAAGCCCATTTCCAATTGTTTCCCAAATGGAGGCACCAATCACAACCGTTGAGGCGGGCTTTACACGATGACAATAGCGCAGCGATGGCGAGCAGCTTTTAGTTTACATTCAACATGACGGCCACCGTTGATGCCGCTGTCGCTGCTACGTCATCCAGGTCGTTGGTCTGATTGGTTGAAGGACTATCCAATTGCGCCCAGGGGCATTTGAGTGGCGTCCGTTGGTGACGCCCCTCTGGAAATGGGCTGTGAATGAACCTTCCCCCAGACGCACTCTGTTACAACTGAGAAGGGTCTGAGGTCAACCAGGCTAGTTCCGATGGACTTTATTTAGATGTTGGCTAGTTTGATTTAGCTTTTTATTTCTCCCCTCTTCTCTTTTTCGGTTCCCTTTTCTCTGTGTACTTTCCATACTATTATTATCTCTTGAAGCACAACACTTTTTACAGGAAATGATTAGCATCTTGTTTGCATTCGGCTGTGTGTAAAGTCAGCGTGATTAGTACTAGGGGTCTAACACATTGATCCAGATCGCTGTATTGATTCAATGATCCACAATCAAATCCTTTTCGACTTGCTATAAATGTAACTTCTAAATGGGCCTATGGTATGGTCTCATATTGGTCGCAGGCCCCTGAATTCATTCAGCATCTTATCGTGAGACTTAAAGATATCAGCAAATATCAAATTGATATATCGTGATAAAACTTGGGATTTACGCACCCAATCGGCACCATCAATCTGGAAGGTCACTGATTCTTTTATTGCTCTCAAAAGCTGTCGTCTTATCTTTGCACTCTTTGTTTTATCTCGTAATCTGTTTTGTTTTGCTGCTAATCATTTTGCGTCAGTTTTGTGCCGAGTTCTGCATTGCTTGTGTTGTCTTTCTTGTTTCTTTGCCATTTAAAAAAACGCCTTTTTAACAACGATGCCCCTGGACTAGGGCTGGGCGATATGGAGAAAATCAAATATCACGATATTTTCGACCAAACGGCTCGATGTCGATATTGTAAGGTTGACAATTGGTGCTTTCACAAAATATCTTCCACATTTAGATTTTAGATAAATAACCATCATCATGGGGATATAATGACTAAGTGGTTAAATGCAAATAATAGAACAGCTAGAACAGTCTTTTTCTGTCTTTACTTTAAAAAGTCTTAAATTCGCTGAAGTATTGTGTTCTAGGTCTTTAATCATTTTTAAATGGGTCTTCATTTTCCTACGTCCATCTAACGATTCCTCTGACACTCATTGAAATGCTTTTTTTTTTTTATTCCGTTGTGTTGTAGTTCTTTCTTTCGCTAGTACAAATATAACTCGCTGTATATGAACATTATTATTTACTTTGCAACTACTTTTGTGGGTCTGCATTACTGTAATGCAGCCTTTGAAACCAGGAAAAGACTAAACTTACCATGTAACGATATTACAATTCTTCAAAATCTAAGACGATATCTAGTCTCATATCACGATATTGATATAATATTGGACTACAGACGGAAAACAGCCGTTGGGCTCGTTCTTGCATTTTTAACCAGTGTATAATCATGCGTTATTTACTTGCACTGTCCCCTTTCTTAAATAAACTGAAAACATTCATTTTCAGATTGTGTGTTTGTTTTCTTTTTGAGGAGAAAGTCTCGGCAGCATGCTCTAAATGTTTTTTTGTTTGTGTGTCGTACTGCAGCTGCTGAGCACCGTGGACGCCAGCACCAGTGACGTGATGGGTCTGCACGACAAGCTGGACAGGAAGAAAAAGGTCAGAAAAACTTTTGAAACAGGGCCCCACACAGTCGCCGTCATGTGCAAACGATGCATCTCCACATTAGGCGTCTTTCAGATCAACTGAAGAAGTAACTTTCCTGTGCCACAAAGCTGAAAACTGCTTTCTTAGCTCAAGGAAAGTTTAAGTTTTAGAGATGCAATGTTTTCACAGCACTCCTCACATGTTTTATTCTATAAATGTCAGCAGCAATATGACCTTTTTCACAGCAGACATGTTGACATGTCATAGTAGGAAAAGCACAGGTGTATTCAAAACCATTAATGATGGCTGCATTCCACTTAGGAGAGGCCCTGGTATTATTGTGCATGCTGACTCACTGAAATAGCTTACTGGGACACTTGATGGAATTGAGCCATCATTAAGGTTATCAATTTCAGCTGTGCTTTTCATACTAGGACGAGTCAAAATGTCTGCTGTGAAACAGGTCCATTACCCAGCCCTACGTTAGACTGAGCCAGAGTCTGGGCTCTCGGTAGGCTCGGGCTAATGCTGTGACACTGAGGATCTGATGTAACTTGGTAGGCTCGGGCTAATGCTGTGACACTGAGGATCTGATGTAACTTGGTAGGCTCGGGCTAATGCTGTGACACTGAGGATCTGATGTAACTTGGTAGGCTCGGGCTAATGCTGTGACACTGAGGATCTGATGTAACTCTCGGTAGGCTCGGGCTAATGCTGTGACACTGAGGATCTGATGTAACTCTCGGTAGGCTCGGGCTAATGTTTTGACACTGAGGATCTGATGTAACTCTCGGTAGGCTCGGGCTAATGTTGTGACACTGAGGATCTGATGTAACTTGGTAGGCTCGGGCTAATGCTGTGACACTGAGGATCTGATGTAACTTGGTAGGCTCGGGCTAATGCTGTGACACTGAGGATCAGATTTAATGTGTTTTAAGACCTGTATCGAAATGTCGAAGCACGTTTTGAAAATGAACACACTGCAGCTGTGTTTTGTAACCTTCTATTGCAAGACAACTTTTAGAGGAGTCTCACATATAAGTAGAGTTGAAACAAAGGATTGGTTTCATTTATAAAAGGGACAGTTCAGATGTTTTCAAGTGTGGTTGTATGAGCTACTTCTACATAGTCTGTGTGTTAGCTGCAGAAATCTATATCAGTTTAAGTGGACGCTATATTGAGGATATTTCCAACGCTTTACCTTGCTGTCAGACAGCCCTTTACGACGGGGAACTGAAGGTATTCTCTCTGCTCTCTTCAAAGCCACCGGACTCCTTTTGACAAAAACTCCTTTGTCATTTTACTTCGCAGAAAACAGGAGTTGTTGCTCTACCGCTGCCTCCATCGCTCAGTTAGTTTGGGTTATATTATGTGACTTGTGACTGTACAAGGTGTTTTGTAAGTTCCTAACCCTTTGAAACACCAAACAAACTAGAGGCCTTTTTACAGTCGCTGTTACGACCTGTCGCGCGACAATGTGACGTCAAAATGACGTAGATCTCGCTGGCGCGCCAGGATTTAAAGTGCACGACCAGAGGTTGTGCACCACTTTTTTTCCACTCTTCCGCGACAAAGCGGAAAAGGGAAGCGTGGACGAGTTCGAGGGCAACCGGATGCCAGGACTCTCGGAGTGACTGCATGTCTCTTGTAAACTTACTGGGTTAAAAGGAGTTCTTTTATGGTGAATGAAAGGCTTGAAGTAGGTCATCGAATCGTTGTGCAGACATTCTGAAGGATTCAAAGTGCTTCTCTTCGTCTCTCAGTTTGACAAACATTAAGTTTACATTTGATAGAGTTTGAGTGTTTATTTGTACACCTGCATGGACATCAATGCATTTGACAAAAGAACAAGAGTAATATTAAAATATGTCATCAGTCTATGACGGTGTGGACTAACAAACTAGGGCTGCACAATAGATCACTTTGTTGTCATCGTGATATCAACTGGGGCAATAAACACAAGACTCACAGATTTATTTGTTAGTTGAAAGAAAATATCAGCAAAAAACTTTCTGTTCATTCTGTTTTAATGTTGTCTTTTATATTCAATTCAATGTTAAAAATGTTTTGGAAATGATTTCCTTTCATTGTTTTAAATTCAACAGGCAGTTTGTTGAATTTTAGCAGAATACTGAAAGCAGCAGAACTGAGAACACTTTAATATCTGTTTTATTTATCGCAAGTAACGTCTTTATCGCCATATTCAATGTTCAAACTTGCAGGTGGAGCAGCACAACAGTGAGATCCAGCAGAGTTTTTCTCAGCGGATGGAGGGAGCGCTGAGCAGCATGCAGCGCTGCGTTCAGCAGCACGGAGACAAACACCACGACATGCTGAGCAGCTACTCGCAGGCCATCGGTGAGACCAGATGAGACCGCTGGGGGAGCAATTAATAGGGTCAATCAAACCTAAAGGCTTCATCCTCTGAAGACCAGCGATGTGCTAAAGAAAGGCCATTGCAGTCTTGCATATTCAGATTCTTAGATAAGATAAGATGGACTTTATTGTCACACAATGGGGAAATTCACTTGTCACAGCAGCACAATGCACCCCAACAAGTTACAAAAATACACAAGGAATAAAATGGGAAATAGAACAAATAAGAAGAGGGTAATAACGGTAATATTTATACCATACAGTATATATGTACACTATAGACACTTGTATTTACAGGTGGGGAGAATATATGCACACACACGCACAAAACAATCATTTTCAGGAGACAAATGGCCGTTAATTTGAACTGCGGAAATACGTGAAATTTGGCAAACTTCTATTTATCTAGAGAAATTTCTGTTGTCATTTTCAGCCGGAACTCTAAGGTTTGATGGATGGATGGATGGATGGATGGATGGATAGATAGATAGATAGGTTGAACTTCCATGTTTTATCTATCTGTCGTTTCTGCTGTGCTTATTTTCTGTCCCGTGTTGCTTTGCTAGCATCTTTAATAAACCAAATCTAGCGTTAGGAACAGCAACGTGTCGGACTGACTGCTAGTTTGGGCGGTGACAAAATAAAACGATTTGGGACCAGAGAAATGGCCGTGAGGAACATTGAGCAAAGTGTTTTCTCGGAAAATCTGTTTTTAATTTCCTTCATGGGTAAATATTTCATTCCTCCTCTGCTTCTGTGTACAGACGGCGTGCGCGTGATGAACGAGGCGGCGCTGAAAGGAGCTCTGACCACCGTGGAGTCCTTCGTGAGTGGCGTCGGGACGCTGGTGGCCGACGGCGTGTCTCGCTGTCGGGACAGAGTGCAGCAACAGGAGGCGCTGTGTCTGCAGGACAAGGATAGCCTGCTGCAGCTGCTGGTGAGGACAAGGATAGTCTCGCATGGCCATCTCCACAGCGCTGTGGAGGAAGGTCTGGCTACACCACAGATGCATTCTGGGATTGGGAGAAAAAACTCTGGGTTGTTTGCATTTCTTTAAACCAATCGTAACTATCTTGGGCAGCGCCAAGCTCCGGACGCAGCGACGGTGGCTCTGGTAAATAGTCTCAGGAAGGAACTTGTTTTGGTGGAACATTTGCACCCCGCAAAAGAAAATGCCACACACAATATTAAATGAAGTTAACTGTTGACACAATGCAGTACCGTGAGCTATTTAAATGAGCTGATACATGGTTAGACATCATGGCTCTTACCAGTGTATCTCCGTGTCTACTTCGTCCACAGCAATCCCACCAATCAGTCCCAAAACCTCCCAGTTAGAGAGGAAATGCCCTAAACATATTCTTTGTTAATCTTTACAGTCATTCCCTGAAAGAACCGAGCAGGTCTGACTTGTTGCACCGTCCAAATGTTCTTCAGAACTTGACATTTTCAGCTCATAATGTTTGCTTGGTAGCTTGAAGTTTGTTGTTGTCTTGCAGAGTGATTTTTGAGAATCCAGACTTGGACAAGGACAACCTCTTCAGTTTAACAGAAGGCGAGGGTTTTCTGGAGCTTTTTTTTTGGTTTAAAGCTGGTGTTTAATTTTGGGATTATAATCACCAAATCATTTAATCAAAGTTCCGTTTTCCTCAGACTTTTCTTCTAATCAGGTTGGGGGGGGGGGGGGTCATCCCAGGACTAGGGTCATTGTTGGACACAAACCATATTTGACCGTTTCCTTTGATTTTTGTGTGTGTAGGAAGAGCATCGGCAGGACATGGAGGATGTGCTGGTGGTCCGGACTCTGATGGGTCTGTCGGCTGTGAAGGAGCTCAATGACACTCTGAGGGCCACCGTAGAGACGCAGCGCGCTCTGGCCGACAAGGTGACTCCATATCTGTGTTCTGTCTTCTGTTTATACTCTGGCTGTCAACAGATTTTCTAAATTTGAATATAAAAATGTACATTCAAATATTATAAGAGTAAGAAAAGGGCACTAACGCGGCTATCGGCCTCACGCGATAGGCCTCTGCTGCCTAAAGGCAGTTAGACACCAACCAGACGGCCGACCGTCGGCAGAAAAGGCAGTTGGACTGATCAGTCTTCCCCGAGAACACACCGAAGAGACGAGACGTAATAACATAACATAACAGCAGGTGGCGCTAATCTGTATTGTCGCCCAAAAAATTAAAACCGGCAGCTGATTGGATGAACAATCATCTGGCTGCTGCTTCCCGATTTTGGATTGTTCGAACGGCCATTACTGGCAACTCATTTAGAATACAATCTCATATTTTTCTAAAATAGTTCTCCGAAACGTGTTTCTGATAACATGTTAAGAGAGAAATAGGCCGTGCAGTTGCTGATGAGTCTTCATTTCAGATCAACAAAGATCAGTTTAAAAGATTTTCCTCAGATTTTGAGAGGCTCATCCCGCTCGCCATCTCCGGGTGAGTCCCGACTGTCCTGTCTCCGACTGAACACGTCGGGTCGGCCCAAATGAAGGCCGACGGCTCCTCGGACGGACGGCGGCACGGAACAGACTCGAGTCACCGACCTCGCCACACTGTCCTGCGGCAGATTATCGGCCCTGTGTCATACTACCTTAACCCTTGTGTTGACTTCGGGTCAGATTGGCCCGTTTTTTTTAATTTTTGTTTATCAGAAAATATTGGAAAAAGCAAAATCAAATTGTGAAAAAAGGCGTCACAAATGTCAGGTTTTTATTTATTTTTTTAGTTTTTTTTTTTTTCAAGGTTGAAACGAAGACAACACAAGGGTTAAATGTTCAGCCTCCTGTCTGACTGAGGCCCAGTCGGTCGAGAAGAGAATTTACAGCGAGCGACTGGGCGTGTTGACGTTCTATCATGCGGCTTTAAACACATTTTTTTTTTTTTTTCAAAACAACAATGAGAGCGAAGAAGACTGCACAATGACGCTAACGTAAATCTTTAACTGCAGAGACGAGGAGAAAATATCATTGGACATATTCATCGTTTATGACCAAATTATGAATTGCTCTGACTGCAGTCTAATCTGCTGAGTCATGTCAGCCTGCACGCTCTAGAGCACACGTGTCAAACTCAAGGCCCGCAGGCCAAATCCGGCCCATATATACATTTAGGTTCACAATACATTTTGGCCCAAATACTTTTAGTCACTTTTGACGTTTTTTCCGACATTTTTGTCGACCAAACTGTAAGTGAGAAGACTATGAAACATGCAATAGAGTCCGGATCGGGCTGAATTTTTCTGTCTGAGCCTGGCCCGCGTCCGACAGGCATTAAGATATTTATGTCCGAGTACGTTTGTTTGTGTGGAAAGCTTTTATTAAGCAACTGTAGGAAGACATTCGGAAATGTCAACAGATGAGGTCATCAGCTCACACGGCAACAAGCGCACGTTAATGAGCTGTTTAATGTAAAATGTTAAATGTGTTAACCTGGGGAGAGTCGTTACCTCCCAGGGCCGAAGTTATAAAATGAATAACGTTGAAAAAAAATCCCGTTTCTGGTGAGCAGATGAATGAACTTGGCTTTCAGTCTGGGCTTTATCTCGGACACCACACACTGTGTACAAAACATAAATTATTCCACCAACTCTGCTCCGATCGCATCTACACGTCTGCTTCGGGCCGGGTATCTGTGCCTTAACATGCAATAATACAGTCAAAGATATTTGACTTTTCCCATGACATAAAAGCAATAGACGAAGTCCGGCCCTTGATGTGATTCTCATTTTTCTAGTGTGGCCCTCTGGGGAGTTGTGTTTGACGCCTGTGCTCTAGAGAGGAGAAGGAGAGAGAGCTAACATTACACAAGAAGTTATGTATTGTATTGTTTGCCCTCTTATGGACATAATGCGCAAAAATAGATATTCAGTATATTCCAACCAGTGTTTGTATTTATTTTTTTTAGAACAAATATTCAAATGTCCTTTTTGGCCCATTTGACAGCCCTAGCTTTTACCAAAGAATCAATGACATGAATCACCAGAAATTGTATTGTGCTAAACCCTTCTCCTCATCTTCATTCCCTCCCGTGTCCCTCAGGTGGAGGCGATGAAGGAGCTGGGCGTGGTGTTCGGCGGCTTGGTTCGGGAGCTGGCCGGCCTGCGGGAGGAAGCTGTGCAAGGCCTGAGCTCGCTGCAGGCCGAACACGGCAAGCTGGAGGACGAGATCAGACAGGCGCAGGACAGACACCAGACGGTAAGAGCGTGTTCAGACAGTCTGCGTCGGCCGTCCCACGGTCCAGCAAAAACGCAGGTCTCTCCATTCATTTTGAATGGGGGTAGTCTGTTTAGGCAGTGGCAGGGAGTATATTATACCTAATTCAATACATTGTACACATTTCCTCCAGGGCAGCATTTCAGGCTCACGAATGGTTTCTTGCTTTAACCCCTGAATTTGTATTCGACACGGTCCACACTAAGCTGTTTAAATGTGTAAACACATCAGTTTCCAGAGGTTATACCCCAAAAAATACATGTCATCAGTTTCAGTGCAAAATGGAAATAGCATAACTACATGAACCAGATCTTTTTCTACTTTAGAAATAAACCAAAGCATAAAAACTGGTCAGATGAGAATGTCATTATAATATATTAAGCTTTATCCACAAACTTGAGTTTGGGTTTCTTTTAATAAATGTATCTTTTTGTTTTATGTATGCAAACCAAACTAGCATTCTTCCGTTTTTCACGTCGACCCCCTGCTTATAAATAGGTTGTTATATCAGTCAGTTATTTTGATAAATGTAAAATGAAACTGACGTTGTTACTGTGCATCCTGCTGTCAGGGTATGAAGCAGACCATGCAGTTGCTGCAGGAGCAACTCAACCTGCTGACCATGGAGGCCCAGAAGGACTACGCTGACCTGCGCTCCGCCTCCAACGCTCTACAGATACCTCTACAGACCGTGCAGGAGAACATCAGCAGGTCAGTCACAGGACACTTGCAAGGTTTTCCTTTGTACTTCAACAGCTACAAACACAAGCTCAAATCATCAGCAACTCTAAAGGTGCTGTAGGTAGGATTGTGAAGATCCAGGACTTAGCCAAAAAATTTGAACATCGACAACTCCTCAGTCCCTCCCCCCTTTCTGCTAAAGCCCCAAACGGTCTCCTAAGCCCCTCCCCCCACAAGGGAGAATTAATGTGCATGAGCAGTGATTGACACGCAGTTACACACCCCCCCTGGCCCTGATTGGTGCATCTGAACAGGGAGCGGTAGATTTTTGCAAATCACACTACAGGCTGTAGGTGGTGCCATTTTTATTTTTTTTTATTTTTATATATTTAATTTTTTTAAATGACCTGCTTCATGTAGTTCTACTCAAACACAGGGTCAGTTTCAGCAAATATGATAGAAAGTTAGTTTTATAAGTCTTACCTACTGCATCTTTAATTGTGTTTAGAACATGGACTGTAAAAATAATGGACAAAGCTTCCCGGGTCTGAAAAGTGAAGCCAACGCTGAAGCTACTAAAAGCTGCGTTCTGTCTAACTTCCAGCAGGGGGCGACTCCACCGGCTCCAAAAAGAAGTCTGTTTCTGTAGAAGTCTGTGAGAAAATGAGCCGACTTCTCACTTGATTTTTATGTTCTGCTTGTTCAACGGCTGTTTGGTACATTTCTACTAAACACATTCGGAGAGGATTTGAATTGCTATTTTTATTCTCAATTCTCATCATTTTGGCACTGGTAATTTTCAGCCAAAAATTCCTCTTATGTAGGAAAAACCCTGGTGTGCATTATTTTTAGTCTCTGGTTTATGTCCCATTATTTTCCCCCGTTCCCGTTGTCACCATCTTGTGTCTCCCTGTGTACAGCGGTTGCAGTACAGTGGAGCGGCAGGCCTCGGCCCAGGCAGACCTCCTCTCCTCCACCTCCGCCTCCCTCGCCTCCTCCCTGCGTCTGAGCGCCGACGAAAGCCAACAGGCGCTGGACGAGATGACGGGGTGCTGCTCGCACCTCCACAGCTCCGTGTCCGGTACGTCATCTCCTCCACTTATCATTTAAAGAGCCCCTTTTAATGCTTTTTTTTATGTTGGATTTTACCCGTAATTGAGTGCGTTATACAGTATTTTGTTTATGTAATAGATGTGTAACGTACAAAAACAACCTTCACTTTTTCTCAACTGCCTGAAAACGCTCCGTCCACATTCCTGTTTAAAATTCCTCAATTAGTGATGTCACTGATTGAGAAAGCCAGCCCACTTTTTCACATGTGCTGCCTGAGCAAGCAACCTTGTTTGAATTTAGTTGACCAATCACAACCGAGTGGGCCAGCTGACCAATCCGAGCAAACTGGGCTTTTCAGGAAGGCGGGCCAAGAGCTCAGACAGAGTAGGCTCGTTTGAGATGAGCCAGGCCTGCGCAGAATCAATCCCCGGCGATCGCCGCCCAATGCATGCTGGGTAGATCTAGGTGTCTTGATCCCAACTTGCTCTGATGTCACGCACACGTGGGCAACGATAACCTCATGAGATGAAGGCGGCCGCAGGTTTGAGAGCCAGGCGGACCCAGAGGATGATGGGGAAACGCCGGCCTCTCAGCTGATCTAACAGCTGATTGGTTCAGAATCGACCCAACATGATGACGTTTTACATAAACTTTTTATTTGTTTTGATTCGGAGGGATTCTAACTGCTATTTGTCTGATTTTGAAAGTCTTATTCTGTACAGAACACGTGTGGCTGATAGTTACGTTTAGAAGTCAGATTAAATCTGATCAGATTACAGGTCATCTACAGTCTGTTAACATCAGCAACAGATCACATGTAGAGCATTTTGAAAGCTACTCTGTCTTAATATAAACTGGAGACTGTGTACAAACTGGGTCTGATAACATTTGTTTTTAAATCAGTCGTACAGGATGGGAGTGTTTCTGTGACTTCCTGTTCAGCCTGAAGGCTGCTGGAAACGGTTGTAAACGGTCCGACTTGAGCGTGGATTTTTGTCACCGCTCCCCCGGCTGCTGCCGCCTGCTCTCGTCCACTTTACAGGCAGGTTATCTCCAACGAGCCTGGAGTGTTTTCAGGCAGAGTAGCTGCAGCAATGGGCAGTATGAGAAACCCAAAGCATGTAAACCTATTGCAGTAGGACTCCACGAGTACAAATGTGATGCTGAAAAAGAGCATAATATGGCCTCTTTAAACCCACATCTGCAGAACATTCAGTGTGCGTTTAGTGCTGATGCTGTGGATTGGTGTCTGCAGGTCTGGTCCAGCGGGACCTCCAGTGGACCTCCAGAGCCAGGGAGCATGCTGAGACTCAAGCCCAGGAACACCTCTCACTGTCGGGGAAGATTTCCACTGAAGCTCAGACCCTCTGTCAGGTAAAAAAAAAAAACGCCCTCTGACCTGCAGGTTTCTGTCTTTTTAGATTGATTTATTAATAATAAAAAAGCTGATAGTCATCCCTTATCAGTCCCAACCGGATGTTAAACTGCTGTTTTAAGGTTTCACTGTATCACAACAAACGCTTCACCTGGGAGATTAACCAAACTCTAACCCTCCATCTTTTGCCCAGAGCGTGGAGACGCGCTGCACTGAACAGCTCCGGGCGGCCGAGGAGGAGCTGTCCGGTCGGCAGGCGGAGGTGACGCGGTCTCTGGTGGCCGTGCAGAACCAGACTTCCGCGGACCGGACGGTCCTGAACCAACAGCAGGCCGAGCTGCGGGACCACGTGGAGACGAGCCAAGACCTGGTCCAGGGCTTCCTGCAGGAAGAGCTGCAGCAGGACCTTCCCACCGGTAAGTGATTCAACCTGGGCGTCTGTTTCTGTTTCTGTTTAAAGGTGCTGTAGGGAGGATTGGGAAGATCAGGACTCGGCCAGAAAATTTGAACGTCGACAACTTCTCAGTCCCTCCCCCCTTTCCGCTAAAGCCCAAAACGGTCTCCTAAGCCCCTCCCCCCACAAGGGAGAATAAATGCGTGTGCATGAGCAGTGATTGACACGCAGTTAGACACCTCCCCCTGGCCCTGATTGGTGCATCTGAACAGGGAGCGGTGGGCACTACAGGCTGTAGGTGGAGCCAGATTAATTATTTTAAATGACCTGCTTCATGTAGTTCTCCTGGAACATAGGGTCAGTTTCAGCAAATATGACAGTTTTATAAGTCTTACCTACTCCACCTTTTTAAGTACATTTTCATTTTTAATAGGGATAGACCGATTATCAGGCCGGTTTTCGGTAGTTTTCAGATTATCTGTATCTGCGTTTTATTTGCCCGATAACCGATAAAGTTAACGAATTAAAAAGTGTTCTACTTTGGCTCGGCTACAGCTCTGTGTCTGTCCCTCTGCTTCGGTTTCACTCACCACTGAGTCTGACTTAATGACACACACACACACACACACACACACACACACACACACACACACACACACACACACACACACACACACACACACACACACACACACACATATATATATATACAGACACTCTCACACACAGACACTCACACACACAAATACAGACACTCTCATACACCGACAGACAGACACACACTCACACACACAGCCACACACACACACACCACTATCTGACTCTGTTACTTGGGATTATGTTGAAAGTTTCTCATTTATTCAGTAATTGCTTAAAGCATTTAAACAAAGTTTTGTGTTTGAGTTTGTAACATTCCAAAACCTTCATTTTGACTTACAGATTTTAATTTTCACTGTAAATGCGTGTCTGTTCCTAAAACGGTTCTGCTGTTGCCTTCAGGTGCGACCCCTCAGCGTCGGGAGTTTGTGTATCCCCGGCAGCTGGAGAAGTCGCGGAGCCGCAGCGAGCTGCTGGAGAGCCTGCGGAGGCGGCAGGAGGAGCTGCAGGTCGCCATGGAGAAGGAGCATCACCAGGAGGAAGAGGAGGAGGCCGATCACGTACGTTCACTTTCTCTTCCGGAGGCAGAGACGCACTCTGCATCACTCAGACACTTATCTAATACCCAATTAGATAATGAATCTGTTTTTATTGAATTCATTTTTGAATGCATTCATAATGTTGATTCATTTCTGACACTAACTCGACTTTAGATGTGATTCTGGCTTTTCCCCGCCGTTATGAGGGTTAGGTGCAGCACCCGAGCAGTTTCAGGCAGCACCTCTGCTAAATGAATGTAACTTTTCAGAGATCTAAGGACTTCTTTAGCAAGTTTTGTCTTTAAGCTTTTTGAGTGTTATTTATTTATTATCTGTTCTAGCTTTTCCAGTGTTTTACACACAGATATGGTAATAACGGTCCAAAATGATGTGTAAATAAGACACAAACCGACCACAAAGAGACGCCAAATGACCGCAGAGACTCAAAACAACCCCAAAGAAAACAAAGTCCCACAGAGACATAATGTACAAGGGAAATTGCACTTTTTAAAATTGCAAAACGTCACATCCAAGTCTTCCACAAAGCTAGGGGAAACACTGGATCTATATTCAACTTTACTCTATTACGATCCATAATGCTAACCTGATTTTGGCTTTGTATATATTGTATATAATTTTGGATTTGCACCTTTTTCGTTAACCATAGTTTAAAAAAAAAAAAACTCCCACTCCTCCCACTTTGTTTTGCCACTGATGCAAAGCAATCTCACTTGGCATTGATACAGTTTGACCTTATCTCAGTTGAATTATTTGGCGTGCTTCTCTGGACATTGTTCGCTTATACCCTTCAATGTTGTTGGTTTAAAAGTCCTCTTTTTTATTTTTTTTTTAGGTCATTTTGTCAACACATTATGGGGATAGATTTGTGTTTTTAATCCTGTTTTTTTTTCAGCATTTGTTGAGCTAAACTCAAAAGAAATGCTACCCTTTTCCTGGAATAAAGTTAACTTTTGCTCCATTGTCACCTTCCACGTTCCTCTCTGTGGTGTCTAGGACTCTCTGGAGGACGAGCTGAGCACTTGCAACGAAAGCTTGGCCACAGAGCCGTCCTTCATCGACGAGAACCTCGTCTTCAACGAGAGCAAACGGGTTCCCTTCTTCAAGGTGAGCAGCAAAAAAATGAAACTATTTTTATTTGAACCAACGCTGATTTTCCCTCTGGGCGTGTCTGTGCTGCATCCCCACCGTGCCACCGTTTTGTCCCGTCCTCCGCGCGTCATACCACACCAGGAGCGTCTCGGAAGAGGAGCGTCTTGCTGCTCAACTCACAGATTATATTGTCTCGACTTTACAGAACAATCCCGTGTTTATTAAGCTAGTTTCTACCTTCCACTCAAGAGCTCCTACAGTTAAACTCCATGCCTTCTCTTTTCTGCCGTTGTCTTTATAATAAAGATCTGTGAGGTCTTATTATGTTTATCAACCGGCAGGATGAATCTCTCGTTGCAACATGGCATCATGACTTTGAGTAAACCTACACGCCACTTTCCTAAAGCCAAATGGCGTGTTATCTGTACGCATTTTGAGCTCTCAACGCGTATGTCTACGCTGTACACAGTACGTGAGAACGTCACACGCATGTAAAGGAAAGGGTTTGTGGAAAGGCTTTAGTAACACTCAAAGACGACAAACACGACGGTGACCAGCGTCACACACTTAGGGAAACAAACGGTTGGGTTTAGGAAAAGAACACTGGGAAGGCTATTGATAAATGCCACACGTGGGACGCGATCCCGGCTCTCCCGGGTGAAAGTCCTGTCTTTTACTCTCCCTCCTTTCATACTACTCGGTACGGCTATCATACACATGTAATGTAGGTCAACGGAGGCCAAACGGCGTTGATAAACACGCTAAAAAACTATTGTGCGTCTTCATAACACGCAAAAACGGCATACGAATTGGCGTGTCATGCATACGCCACTTAGTAAGAGCAGTCTGCTCGTCGGCCGTAGTGTTGTAGAGGAGAAAAACGATATTTTTGGTAAATTGACTGACTGGATACTCGTTTCACTTCCTGCCCAGCTGTCCGTACGCCCTGCGGCTCGCTTGGAAATAGACCTGGCATGCACGCACACACGCTTCTGGGATGCGGCGCAACTGGTGGAATATCAAGCATCGACTAGGGCTGCAGAAGTAATCGCAAATTCATCAAAATCGCAAAATGGTCTAGTGCAATATCCAAATCACAGGGGGGGCGCAATATTTGTTTAAGGCAAAATCTGTGTCTAACCGTTCTGAATGAAGTATTGTGGTGCTGCCGAGACGTCCAGGACTACAGATCCCATCCTACAGACTACAGATAACATCTTTGTTTGGTACAGACCCTCGCATAAATCACACTATAATCATTTAAAAAAAAAAAAAAAAAAAAGATCATTCCCTAGAATATCGTGAATCATATCGCAATATCAGTCAAAAGAATTTCAATTGCGTATTTTCCTCATGTCGTGCAGCCCTAGCATTGACTTGAATAGCTGTGATGGCTCCGGAAAGCAGCGCAGACGTGCCCGGTGGAAAATAGGGGTAGATTTGACCTAAAAAGGTTGAAAAAATGTACGTTTTTAATGCTTGCCCACATTTCACTTTTTGTATTGCTTCCAATAATTCTATATTCTTGTAATTTTTCCCTTTTTTCCAGCAAAAGAAGAGCAGTAAGAAGGAGGCAAAGATGCTCGCCAAGTATAAAGCGTCAGAAATCGAAGCCACAACGCCTCAGAAATCCAAACTGCCACTCCGCTGTCAGAACTAAAACAATTTTTTTTTTAATGTGTTATTCTATAAACAATGTTATTACTTTACAACTATCTCATATTGTGTTTTTTTAAATCTTTTTGTCTTCTCTGTGTCAGGATGTCTCGTGACGTGTCTTGTTTTAGTAAATGATTATTGTCTCGACGTTTTCAAGTTGTAAAATTAAAGAGATTTATACTTGTTTTTATACTTTTGTTATTCATGAATTCGTTACACACTTTCTTTATTCTGAGAAATGGAACAGGATATATCAAGTTTGTCCAAAATGATGAACTAAAGATTGGGTGATGTACTTCTTTTAAAAAGGGAAGCAACAGGATCTGTCCCAATAACCACTCTGGCGAAAGCTGTAACAGATGAATGTAGTGGCGTAAAAAGTACAATATTTCTCTCTGAAATGTAGCGGAGTAGAAGTAGAAAGCGGCATGAAAAGAAGACGTAAAGTACAAGTACCTCAACATTTGGACTTAAAGGGCAATTCCGGCGCAAAACGAACCTAGGTGTTAATAACGGATGTGTGCCCACTCTGTCGTTCTCTGGGACATCTTTTCATGCTAATTGATTGTGGCTGTGTCTCATTCCCACTTCCTGCCATAGTGCCCGCTTTGGATGGTTAGTATCGTCCCAAAAGGAACGCTTACGTTAAAACACTTACCTGAAATGATGAGCGGTCGGCTCGGGGCTCGCCGCCTCTCAAAATCTGACGGAAATCTTTTAAACTGACCTTTGTTGATCTGAAATGAAGACGGATTCAGCGACTGCGCGGCCTATTTCTCTTAACATGTTGTCAGAAACACGTTTCGGTGAACTATCTTCGTAAAATACGAGATTATATTCTGAATGAGCCGCCATTATGCTCGGTTGTGAAATCCGGGAGGAGCCAGACCCACGTGACGCGTTTGTCCAATCAGCTGCCGGTCGACGTCACCTGGTCCCTCCCCTTTCCGCTTTGTAGTCAAGATGGCCCCCGTTTAGTCCACGTAGGGTCCATCGTTCCACGCGTTTTAAGGGGGTCATCCGACCAAACGTTAGCGATTGGTTATGGCAGATCCAGTAGTTTTAAACTTCAACAGAGGACCCGCCTTCAAGGAAGTTAACACTTGTCAATGGAGAGAGGCCAGACTCTCTGTACAAATGAAATGGACCAGAGTCTGGTAGGACCAGGCTAAGTGTACCAGAGTCTGGTAGGACCAGGCTAAGTGTACCAGAGTCTGGTAGGACCAGGGTAATGTACCAGAGTCTGGTAGGACCAGGCTAAGTGTACCAGAGTCTGGTAGGACCAGGGTAATGTACCAGAGTCTGGTAGGACCAGGCTAGTGTACCAGAGTCTGGTAGGACCGGGCTAAGTGTACCAGAGTCTGGTAGGACCAGGGTAATGTACCAGAGTCTGGTAGGACCAGGCTAAGTGTACCAGAGTCTGGTAGGACCAGGGTAATGTACCAGAGTCTGGTAGGACCAGGCTAAGTGTACCAGAGTCTGGTAGGACCAGGGTAATGTACCAGAGTCTGGTAGGACCAGGCTAGTGTACCAGAGTCTGGTAGGACCGGGCTAAGTGTACCAGAGTCTGGTAGGACCGGGCTAAGTGTACCAGAGTCTGGTAGGACCGGGCTAAGTGTACCAGAGTCTGGTAGGACCGGGCTAAGTGTACCAGAGTCTGGTAGGACCGGGCTAAGTGTACCAGAGTCTGGTAGGACCGGGCTAAGTGTACCAGAGTCTGGTAGGACCAGGCTAAGTGTACCAGAGTCTGGTAGGACCAGGCTAAGTGTACCAGAGTCTGGTAGGACCAGGCTAAGTGTACCAGAGTCTGGTAGGACCAGGCTAAGTGTACCAGAGTCTGGTAGGACCAGGCTAAGTGTACCAGAGTCTGGTAGGACCAGGCTAAGTGTACCAGAGTCTGGTAGGGCCAGGCTAAGTGACAGACTGGCCATCTGGAATTTGGGTAAATGCCAGAAGGTCTGCCCCATATGGGCCGCTACTGATTATGTCTTGTTTATTTTGATAAGTTATTTTATGCATGCAGCCACAAATATTCCAGATTGTACTGCGGCGAGGTGCGTGGAAAGATTAACTCCTTAGATACTAATTTCCAAGTTATGTTATTGACAGAAATGGGGAAAATACCAGGGCTGTTTTCTGATCCCAGTCCTTCACTGAACAGAGCCAAGCTGGCTTTGTGATGAAGACAAAAAGTAAATAGTAGATGCACGCAATCAACATTCATTTAAGATAAAAATGGACTTCATTAATCCCACACTGGGGAAATTCCTGTGCTACAGCAGCTCAAAAGAAAAGAAAAGTGCACACATCAGAATAACACAAATACGGTGGTAGACATAGGAGAAAAATATACATAAAGGATAAGAAATAGGAAAAAATAATAATAAAACAAACCTATTTACACATACCCTTATATAAACAGATATACAGATGAATAGAAATTACATATTGCATAGTTGGAGGTAACAAAGTGATAAACAAATATGTATAGTGCAGAATATTGTCCAGTGATGGCTGATATTGCAGAAACAGCGAGCAGTGCTATATTACATGTTTAGGATTGTTCTTAAGTTTTGTTTGATTTTAGCAAATGAACACCCTAGAAGTCAGTCACATGGGTAAATATACACCTTTGTATATACATAGTTATGACGAGCTTTTAATTTTGAATAGACTAATTGAAGTTTTTGCAAATGTGTTTCTCCAAACGCTAGGTTAATGTAATACATGTATGTCACCAACGCGGAATGTTATATGGGTGTTACTTTGTCTACACCCTGTATTACATAGGTGGGGAGTTGTAAGCACATGCACATACATGCGCATTAGGAAAGTACCCACACTTGACTTTCGGTTTCTGCTGGTGTAACCGTAACCATGGGGGTGTAACGGTAGATAACGTCTCCCCGTTCGAATCATGGAATAGTTAATACCAAAATGTATAATGTTAACCAGAATATTAGGTTTCTTTATTTAAGAACGTAAAGCTGTGAGTATCCTAGCACTGACCCGCCCTACTCTGCCTCTGATTGGCTAGAACGTATTTCCTTCGTTGGTTGGATTGGTTAGGTAATGGAGGTTAGCCAATCGGAGGCAGAGTAGGGCGGGGCTTATCCGAAGTGAATGTTTTTTTCATTGCATCAGCAGAAACTCCTCAGAACAAGGAAGGAAGGAAGGGTGTTGTCGCATTTTTCGATGTGTGGCTAACTGAACACACGACGTTTTTGGGTTATGAAGGTCGATATTCTTCCTCTCGTGTGTTGACCTGTGAACATGGAGAAACTGACCGGGTGTTGGCTGCTGTTGGCGGCGCTGAACTTGGCTCTAGCCCAGGACACGGTAACCCCGAAATACTTCAAGGATGGCGGGGAGATAACGTTGGACCTGAGGCCTCCTCCTCCTGGACCTCTCGGCGACATCCTGTGGAAGATTGACGGTGACCTGGTAGCTGAGTGGGTCAAAGATATAATGCCTGTGACTTATTACAGAAACTTTGCAGGCCGCACAGCCCTGGATATAACCACCGGACGTTTGGTAATCAAAGACATGACTACAGCTGAGATGGGGGTGTATTCAGTGGAAGTCAACCGAAAGGTCCAGAATGAGCGCTATAACGCTGTATTGATCAAAGAAGTCCCCCAGCCTGAGGTAGAGCCGAGACCGTTGACTTGTTCCCCCGCCTCGGACCGTTGTACGCTGGACTGTGAAGCGGTCATCACAGAGCCAGCTGGACCCGTCACCTACAGCTGGAAGAAGGGAGACGGAGAGTGGGAGGAGTCGGGAAAGGACTTGGACATCACCAAGAATGGGACATTAGATGTGAAGACCTTCACCTGTCGGATACAGAACCCAGTCAGCGAGAGAGAAAGTGAACCCAAAAGAAACCCGCTCTTAAAGGAGGAGCCAGGTAGCTCTGGAGTTTGGGGGATTGTGGGTGGCGTCTTAGGGGCCCTCGCTGTGGTTGGGGGTGCGGTTGTGGGTACGTTATTCTATTTAAAGAAAGGCCCCTTCAAGAATCGAGGCAGCAGACCTGATGCTACAGGTACAAATGGACAGCAACCTGATACTTCTGTTAAGGATACAGACAAGACAGAAGCAGGGGCAGCACTACTTAAAGTAACCCCGAAGGCAGACTGAAGGAACGGATTGAAGTGCTGAACTGTGGCTCATGGAAATATGATCTCATACATCCTCGGATTGCTTTTGCTGGCTGCACACATTTTGTGTGTGTGTGTGTGTTTTTGTTTTTTTATTCAGCTATGTGCATCATCGATTGTTACTTGATGCAGAGACGTTAACAGAATGGCTTCCCCAAACAGTAAAACCCTGGTTGAGAAGAGCATGAAAACATAATTATAGCTTCTTGTTGTACTGTGTGTGTGTGTGCGTGCGCCTATGAATGTATGTATTTAGGCCTGTGTGGATATAGATTGATAGATTGAGGGAGGGAGGGAGGGAGGGAGGGTTGTTGCTAATGAGGGCTGGTTGATATGAGCTGCAGTTATACAGATTATTCTCATTCTGGATGTATGGATTAGTTGTTTGGTTTCTAAAATGTCCGAAATGTGGATCAGTGTTTTCCCAAAAAGCCCAAGATGACGTCATCAAATGTCTTGTTCTGTCCACAACTCAAAGATAATCAGTTGATTGTCCAGAAGATACTAGAAAGATATTCACATTTAACATGCTGACTTCTGAGAATATTGTTGTTTTTTTTCATTTAAAAAAATGACTCCAAACAATTGCTCTATTACCAGAATAGTTGGCAATTAATTTAATAATTGAACACTATTCAATTAATCTTTGCAGCTCTACAGTCACCGTCAATTCAAACATTTCAGTGTGCAATTATTAGGACAATCGCACATGATCCAAAGAGAGGCTACCAAATCAAAGGATGAAATGACAGATTTCCACCCAGCTTTGAAAAAGCCAAAAGACGGTGTCGCCTATGACTCATTAATGTCTCTTAAAAACATTTAGAGGAACTGTAACTAAGTTTAGATGCACTCGACTAAAATGGAGAAGCACTTATTTAAACCATGGCTTATACTAACTCTTTTGGAATGTTTTACCTGTCAATGTTTTTGATATTTCTTCAATTCAAGAAGAGATTAGTTGAATGTACTTAGAGTAAACGTATCATTACACGTGCTGTTATGACCAAGCAAAAAGATGCCAGACTTTTTTTTTAAGTGTATTTTAAAGGTAGATGTCAAAGCCTTTGGACCATCCATATACAGTATGCTATATATGATATGAATCAACCTGGACTATCATCTTTTTTCATGCACCATCTAGGGCTGCGCGATATGAGGGAAATATCTAATTGCGATTATTTTGAAATTGCGATATGATTCACAATATTAAAGGTAATTATAATGTTAGTATCTGTACCAAACAAAGATGTTTTCTGTAGTCTGTAGGATGGGATTTGTAGTCCGGGACGTCTCTGCAGCACCACAATACTGCATTCAGAATAGTTGGACACAGATTTTGCCTTTAACAGATATTGCGCCCCTCTGTGATTTGGATATTGCACTAGTCCGTATTGAGATTTTGATGAAATTGTGATTAATTGTGCAGCCCTAGCACTGTCTCTTGTATTATACGTGGTGTGTTTAGCTTTTACAGTCGTCCTCATTTAGTTCAACGTCATCGTGGTCGATGAGGCAGAGATCAGGAAAAAACCACTTGATGGAAATATTTTTTAATTTATTATAGTTAGCACTTGTGTTTTAATTTGCTGTTCATACAATGTGCCTTATCAATAAATATGGGACACTGCTATACTGACTATACTCGTCAATATTCTTTTTTTATTCAATGGTTTCAAATATAAAGACATTTATTTATATATATATATATATATATATATATATATATATATATATATATATATATATATATATATATATATATATATATATATATATATATATAATTTATATCAGTTAACATTTTACAAATAATTCTAAGCAGCATACAAATAAAATACAACATAACTAAATAAGAAAACCATACCAAACAATAATAATACAAACAAAATAAAATACACACATATATATATATATATATATATATATATATATATATATATATATATATATATATATATATATATATATATATATATATATATTATAAATATCTCGTACGTCTACCGGAGGTGAGACGGCAGTCAGTCAGACCGGAAGTGTTCAGGGACCATCTACAAACTACAACACCGACACAAAAAATATCTATTAATTTAATGTTTAAATAAGATAGTGTCTCCAAACTTATCTCAATTATAACTTGTCTCATTGTAGTTGTACTACAGCACTTACTTTTAAAAAATAAGTTTGGAGACACTACCTTATTTAAACATTAAATAAATAGATATTATAGTGTCGGTGTTGTAGTTTGTAGATGGTCCCTGAACGCGTCCGGTCTGACCGACTGCAGTCTCACCTCCGGCTGCTCATAGAGACACCAGGGGTGAACGCATGACCCACCCTACTCTGCCTCTGATTGGCTAGAACACTTTGCCTTCGTTGGTTGGATTGGTTAGGTTAAGGTATGAAGCTTGTGATTGCTCATGGTAAGCCAATCAGAGGCCGAGAGTAGGGCGGGACATTCCTTCGCCGTTTTAGACTACCCATACAAATCTTTCGTGTTCAAGTCTCGATATGATTCGTTACATTTTATTTAACCAGTGTTCCCTGTATGTATGTTGAGGTGCGAGCTAAAAAAAAAAACCGACGTTTTTGTTGTTATGAAGGTCGATAATCTTCCTCTCGTGTGGTGGCTGCTGTTGGCGGTGGTGAACGTCGCTCTAGCCCAGGACACGGTAACCCCGAAATACTTCAAGAATGGCGGGGAGCTAACGTTGGACGTGAGGCCTCCTCCTCCTGGACCTCTCGGCGACATCCTGTGGAAGATTGACGGTGACCTGGTAGCTGAGTGGGTCAAAGATATAATGCCTGTGACTTATTACAGAAACTTTACAGGCCGCACAGCCCTGGATATAACCACCGGACGTTTGGTAATCAAAGACATGACTACAGCTGAGATGGGGGTGTATTCAGTGGAAGTCAACCGAAAGGTCCAGAATGAGCGCTATGAGGCTATATTGATCAAAGATGTCCCCCAGCCTGAGGTAGAGCCGAGACCGTTGACTTGTTCCCCCGCCTCGGACCGTTGTACGCTGGACTGTGACGCGGTCATCACAGAGCCAGCTGGACCCGTCACCTACAGCTGGAAGAAGGGAGACGGAGAATGGGAGGAGTCGGGAAAGGACTTGGACATCACCAAGAATGGGACATTAGATGTGAAGACCTTCACCTGCCGGATACAGAACCCAGTCAGCGAGAGAGAAAGTGAACCCAAAAGAAACCCGCTCTTAAAGGAGGAGCCAGGTAGCTCTGGAGTTGGGGGGATTGTGGCTGGCGTCGTTGTGACCCTCGCTGTGGTTGGGGGTGCGGCTGTAGCTGCGTTATGGCATTTCAAGAAAGGCCCCTTCAATAGAAGAGGCGGTGATGCTACAGGTAAATATGGACAACCAACAAATACTTGCTACTCAGTGGCTGCTTGTTAATAAAGAAATCAAGTCAAAATTCTAGACAAATAAATGTACAGTAGCCTAGCCTATACTCAGCCCTTGTGTTGACTTCGGGTCACATTTTGACCCGTTTTAAATTTTTGTTTTATATCAGAACATATGGGACGTAGAAATAAGCAATGAAAATGTGTAGAATTTTTTTTTTTTTTTAATTAAAATGTTGGAAAAAGCAAAAACAAATTGTGAAAAAAAGTGTAAAAAATGTCAGAAAAAAAGGTTGAAAGGAAGACAACACAAGGGTTAAACAAAATAATATAAGAATAAAAAATAAAATAGTTTGCTCATACGATGTGCTGGCTGGTAGTAATCGCCTCAGCATTTAATAAAAATAGGTTTTAATCAGGTAACTATTTTCTATGTAAATACAAGATGTTTAATACGGTTCCAAGAGCGAGGGACGCCGGACGGATGAATGAATGTCTGCGTAAGTCAGATGTCCTGCCCACATATCATATTCTACACACTCAAGAAAACATTTTTTTTGTTTGGTATAAATCTAATAACATAAAAATAAATGATCAAATGAAATATGAAGTCATGAACTACCCACCAAACTCAGATGGCTCTATTTCTTCTTTTGAAAGTCATTGCAACAGTCACAACTAGTGGCCTACTCCAGGCTACCACCTTACATTTACATATATTTATGTTTTTAAATTCTCTCTCTAGGTCTGTGACACCATCCTGGGACACACTAGGGAGCGTTTCTCCTTCACAGACCACCCCGTCCACCACCTTGTTGCAGGGGGACAGGTTTGAGGAAGCGAGGATACCTTTTCTGAAGATGCATTGAGCAGCACCATGAAAGCGTACCCGATGCTCAGAAAGGAAGAGTTCAACGCCTGCTGCCGTGGTGCTATGGACCTATTCCAGCTGTTTACGGAGAGTAATCTCGAAGAAGTCTTTTCCAAAACTGTGACTCTCCTAAGACTTGTCATTACCAGTGTTCAGTTTGTATGCACCACATATCTGGAACAAACTCACAGAAAACTGCAAGTCCGCCACAACTCTCAGTTCTTTTAAAGATCCAATGTGTGGGAATTTCGCAATCTTACAGCTACGGTAGCCTTCACGCTTCAAAAAGCCGGTCTCTTGCTCTTTTCAGTCTCCTTTTTCTTTTTCTGTGTGAAGAAGAAGACTCCTGTTCCTGAAAATTTGGATTTTGAATACGTGTGGTCCTCTGTTTCCTTCTTCAAACTTGCCGGGGCCGGGAAGCTACGATACCCGTTAGCAGCACTTGTGAGGTTATCATGTGACAGAGAAAACGTGAAAGGAGGAGCAGTATGTCCTGTATGTCCCTTACCGGGTAACGTATTTCAAGATGGAGCATGAATATGGAGCGTCTACCCCAGTTTGCAGAAAAAAAATGTGCAGGATGGTAGGGGAAGAACCCACCCTACTCTCCCTCTGAATGGCTAGTACTCGTTGCCTGCTCTGGTGGGATTGGTTATGGTTAGTGTAAGAATGTCAGGGTTAGCCAATCAAGGATTCCTAATGAATATTCATGAGTCTTCCCCTACCATCCTGCAAAAAAATAAACTCGCCCCTAGTTCATGCAAATGTAAAATGTCAAGCTAATAGGAACACTTGGAATTGATGGTGGAGGTAAATATTCATGAAAAAGGACAAGTCTGTGAACGGGCAACACAGATTTTGATAATGAACAACTAAACACGTTACACACTGGAGCTTTAAAGGTGCCCTGCCACATGTATTTCATTACTTTGTGGTAATGTCTGAAGTTCTACCATGGACTCTGTTACATTTATTGTTGAAAAAAAGCCTTGGTTACCTTGTTTCAAGCCATTCTAGCGTGGTATAGAAAGCCTGCAGGAAGACTCAGCTCGATTTGTGCCAGTTATAATTAATATTCAACGTGCTATGCTGCTTGAGATTTAGGTTGTACCAGAATATGTTTACATGGTTTAATTTTCAAAAAACATTTTTTGTTGTACTGCTCATTGCTGCAGCTCCTCTTTTCACCCTGTGTTCAGGTCTCTGTTTTAGCTCCAGAGTGAGACCTCTCACTGCTGTAACATCTTTGTTGGCAGTCGCACATGCTCAGTAGCTAGGTAAGATCACATGCTCAGTAGCTAGGTAAGACCACATGCTCAGTAGCTAGGTAAGACCACATGCTCAGTAGCTAGGTAAGATCACATGCTCAGTAGCTAGGTAAGACCACATGCTCAGTAGCTAGGTAAGACCACATGCTCAGTAGCTAGGTAAGACCACATGCTCAGTAGCTAGGTAAGATCACATACTCAGTAGCTAGGTAAGGACTACATGAGCTAGCTAGCTGTTTCTCCAACTTCAGTAGTACAAGGCAGGATTAGCCGGGAGACTTCTTCTAAACGAGGGCGCACTTCCAACTTTGCTAGAATACCTGCAGAACAGGGACATGGAAGTAGTTCTTTTGTAGATTATGGTGAACTAGTGTGTGTTGTAGCAGTGTTTTGCCATTGAGAACGAGCTAGCATGCTAGCGGTTAGCCCCCTAGCCCCCTCGTCTCGGCTAGTGACGTAGAAAGCCGTGCAGATTGTGACCAGATCACCCGGAGACTGAAGGCAGGACACATTCAGAAACCAGATCTCACTCTAAACAGCATGGATGTTTTTTCCAAGTTTGTATGAGTGTGGAAGCACCAGAGACACAAAATAACACCCCAAATCCCAGAAAAAGTGTTTGTTTTCATATTATGGGCACTTTAAATGAAGGCTGAAGACCTTTCTTTTTGATGTTGCCTTTAATTTCTTAAACTGCACTTTGAATTTTATTCTCGTTTTTTTATCTGTTTTTAGTTTATTTTGTATTAATTTGTATCTGCTCTTTAATGTTTTATGTAAAGTACTTTGAATTGGCCTGATGCTGACATGTGCTATAGAAATGAAGCCTCCTAGCCTTGCCTTACATTACCACACCCATGAGCACGGCTGAAGCTGAGCAGTGGAGAGGCTGAACACAGCGGCCACGCTCTCACGGAACGGAGACTTGTTACTGACTGACTGACATGACTGCCTTTAATCAGAGAGTCAATGACAAATGTGCTGGCCAGAAGGAAAGGAGAGCAAAATGTATGTTCCAGTCCTTCCAGAAAAATGAAGAGGTTTTTTTGTGATTGTTGCGGGCACAAATCCTTGATTATGCGGCACGTTTTCGTAAAAAATGCGATGGAATATGCGGGATATTTATGCAATTTTATGCAATGAAATTGCGGGAACTTGCAAAAACTGCGGTTCCATCACAGCTTCATCGCGGGGTCTGCAGCTTTTCGATGATGTTCACGTCGCGTAATTACGTCACTTCATAACGTCGCTTCATAACGTCACTTCCTAACGTCACTTCCTAACGTCACTTCATAAAGTCACTTCTTAACGTCCCTTCTTAACGTCCCTTCCTAACGTCACTTCATAACGTCCCTTCATAACGTCCCTTCATAACGTCACTTCCTAACGTCACTTCCTAACGTCACTTCATAACGTCCCTTCATAACGTCCCTTCCTAACGTCACTTCCTAACGTCCCTTCATAACGTCACTTCATAACGTCCCTTCATAACGTCCCTTCATAACGTCACTTCATAACGTCCCTTCATAACGTCACTTCATAACGTCCCTTCATAACGTCCCTTCATAACGTCACTTCATAACGTCCCTTCATAACGTCACTTCATAACGTCCCTTCTTAACGTCACTTCATAACGTCCCTTCATAACGTCACTTCATAACGTCACTTCATAACGTCACTTCATAACTTCACTTCATAACGTCCCTTCATAACGTCACTTCATAACTTCACTTCATAACTTCACTTCATAACGTCACTTCATAACTTCACTTCATAACGTCCCTTCATAACGTCACTTCATAACGTCCCTTCTTAACGTCACTTCATAACGTCCCTTCATAACGTCACTTCATAACGTCACTTCATAACGTCACTTCATAACTTCACTTCATAACGTCCCTTCATAACGTCCCTTCATAACGTCACTTCATAACTTCACTTCATAACGTCACTTCATAACGTCCCTTCATAACGTCACTTCATAACGTTCCCATGTCAACAGGGGAAACGGCTGCTCTCGTGTGAAGTAAACGCAACATTTTTCAACTGTCTGCTAAGATATATATGTGACTTTTTTGCAACGAAAATACAGGGATTATGAAATCATGCAAGCCCTGCATATTTTGCACGGAAATCGGCAATTTATGCGGCGAAAGTGCGGCGTATTTGAACAAATGCCCCCCCCCCCCCCCCCCGCATAAATATGTTGACTTTGGCTGTTTATGCGTTTGAATTATGCGATCACATAATCACGTTTTTCTGGAGGGACTGATGTTCACGTAGTTAACATGCTTTTTGGTAGTAGGTGGGAGGATATAGTTAAAAAAAGCCTCAGTCACTTTTGGAATATTATAGTATCATATCAGTATTATATCATTATAGTATTATATCAGTGTTATCCTCCTTCAATTAAAGAAGAGATGAGGTGAATGTACATCGTGTAAACACGTCATCTTGGTTGATGATGAGGCAGAGATAAGGGGGAAAAAACTTTATGCCACTATTTTTTATTTATTATAGTTAGCACTTGTGTTTTAATTTGCTGTTTTATACAATGCGCCTTATTAATAAATCTGGGACACTGCTATACTGACTGTACTTCAGTTTCAATTCAATGGTTTCAAATATAAAAGACATTTTTATATCACTTAACATTTTATAAATAATTCTAAGCAGCATACAAATAAAATACAACATAACTAAATAAATAAGAATAAGAAAACCATACCAATGGAATCAATTAAAAAAAAAAATTATATACATTCTGATAAATTAAAATTAATTATAAATGAATTCATTTCAGTTCATTTATAATTTTATTTTAATTTAGGAAGGGGGGCTTTAATCAAGGTGTACTTCAAGTAATTCAACAAGTCTCAATGTACTTCTTTTCCCCACCTTTTTTAAAGTTTGAAAACACATTTTAACAATAATTGTCATATTTATTATTTCACATGATGGACGCAGGAGTGAAGCGAAGCCGCCCTACTCTGCCTCTGATTGGCTAGAACTCATTGCCTTCGTTGGTTGGATTGGTTAGATTAAGGTATGAGGAGTATGATTGGTCAGGGTTAGCGAATCAGAGGCAGAGTAGGGCAGGACATTCCTTGGCCATTTTAGACTACCAATAACAATCTTCCGGGTAGTATTGATATGATACTTTCGATATGATGCGTTACATTTGATGTTTTTATACAATTTAAGTTATAATTGTATCCAGTGTTCCCTGTATAAGGGTTGAGGTGCGAGCTAAAAAAACGACGTTTTTATTGTTATGAAGGTCGATAATCTTCCTCTCGTGTGGTGGCTGCTGTTGGCGGTGGTGAACGTCGCTCTAGCCCAGGACACGGTAACCCCGACATACTTCAAGAATGGAGGGGAGCTAAGGTTGGACCTGAGGCCTCCTCCTCCTGGACCTCTCTACGACATCCTGTGGATGTTACAGGGTAAACTGGTAGCTAAGTTAATCAAAGATGAAGTTCTGGCTTATTACAGAACTTTTATCGGCCGCACAGCCCTGGATATAACCACCGGACGTTTGGTAATCAAAGACATGACTACAGCTGAGATGGGGGTGTATTCAGTGGAAGTCAACCAAAAGGTCCAGAAGGAGCACTATAACGCTGTATTGATCAAAGTACTCCCCCAGCCTGAGATATGGATCAGACCAATGGCATGTTCCCCCACCTCGGACCGTTGTACGCTGGACTGTGAAGCGGTCATCACAGAGCCAGCTGGACCCGTCACCTACAGCTGGAAGAAGGGAGACGGAGAATGGGAGGAGTCGGGAAAGGACTTGGACATCACCAAGAATGGGACATTAGATGTGGAGACCTTCACCTGCCGGATACAGAACCCAGTCAGTGAGAGAGACAGTACACCCAAAAGAAACCCGCTCTTAAAGGAGGAGCCAGGTAGCTCTGGAGTTGGGGGGCTTGGGACTGGCGTCATTCTGGTCCTCGCCGTTGCGGCCGTTGCGGCCGTTGCGGCCGTTGTGCGTGCGTTGCGGTATTTCAACATTCGACGCGTTACTAACCCTGCTGCTACAGGTGAAAATACACAGCCAACAAAACATGCTGTGGTTAGGTGCGTACATCAGTGCGAACAGCAGTTTTACGACGGCAATTTGCGACGGGGACTGTGGTTTAAAGAGAAGCTTTGCTGTTTCAAAACGACTCAGATTTAATTCCACAGGTAACCAAAATGATGTAGTCCTATGTTCATGTAACATGTAACAACTCCTTTATTATTTTTGGATTGGCAACAACGTCGTAAACACCTCCTAATGCAAAGCGTAAGCTAGCCTACATTTAAAAACATCACGACATTCCCACACCACGTCACAAAAATAACAACGTCGCCCAGGCGTAGTACACGGACGTCGAGATCAGTGACCATAAGTACTTAATTTAAATATCTTTATAAAACAGACCCGCCGTGACCTGCAAAATGAATAATATAAACCGCCAAGTGTTTCAACACATGCGTGATGCAAATAGTGTAGGGAAAGCGTCACGTTTTCTACTACGTATTTATACTACGTATTTATACTACGTATTTATACGCATGCGGATCGTGCAGGCAGCACAGATCACATACCACCTGATAATCATTGTGTGGCCGCTTATAAAAGATAGAAGATAAAATAATATAAAAATAAAATAGTTTACTCATATGATATGCTGGCTGGTAGTAATTGCCTCAACATGTAATAAAAATAGGTTTTAATCAGTTAGCTATTTTCTATGTAAATACAAGATGTTTCATGCGGTTTCGTTGGCGAGGGACGCCGGACAAATGAATGTCTATGTAGCTGGGGATTTCCGCTGGATGTAGAACAGCTGCGGATCAGCTTCGCTGCGTGTCGGCTCCGTGCTCCGCCGTCCTTCAATACCCACCAGGTCCGGATTTGTTGCGGAACGGCTGCAGCCATGACTGACAGCTGAAGTCACGAGGACCCACGAGATCTCGCGATTTCACGTATGGTTGCGCGATATAACAGGATGTAGTTTCTATAAACAGAACCACAGCACCAACAACAGTTGACTTCAGGCCTGTCTCTGCGGAGCTCTCCGGCGTCCGTCAAAAATAAGCGTATCAGCTCCAGAGGGCTGCAGACCGCCGGAGCTGGGACGGAGTAGGGACGCAGACGTTCTGCAGTCAGTGGAAATACACACATTGACTTTAATGGAAACCTATTGACTCCACCACCGATCCGCAACCGGTGGAAATTAGAACTAAGTCCTTAAACTTTTGGCAAGCATGTGACCTAAAGCTGGTCTCTAATTGGTTTCTTGAAGATTCTCCTCCGGGCGCCAGCTCCCTGGCGAATCAGAATTGGATACATGTTATTTTATCCAATCTGATTGATTCTCGACACCTGTCATTCAACTTCATGCTCTTGGCCGCTTAACGCGCACGGGTTACCCTCACTCCGCCAAAACCTTGCAAGCTGACTATCACACAAATCACTTTCGTAGAGATAATGGTAGAAGTTAAATCAAATTCTGTCATTTATTTACAAAAAAACCCTTTCTCCAGGCCTGGGTCTTGACCTCCAGGCCCACCAGCCTCTTTCCTAACCCCAACTAAGTGCCTCCAGGCCTGGGTCTTGACCTCCAGGCCTACCACTCCACTCTCCTAACCCCAACTAAGTGCCTCCAGGCCTGGGTCTTGACCTCCAGGCCTACCACTCCACTCTCCTAACCCCAACTAAGTGCCTCCATGCCTGGGTCTTGACCTCCAGGCCTACCACTCCACTCTCCTAACCCCAACTAAGTGCCTCCAGGCCTGGGTCTTGACCTCCAGGCCTACCACTCCACTCTCCTAACCCCAACTAAGTGCCTCCAGGCCTGGGTCTCCACCCCACGTTCGCTGGAAGAAAAAAAAGAGGATAGAGTATCTCGGTCCGGACCAACCCGATTTACAAATCCAGCAGCAGGCCAGTGCAGTGATCCAGGACAAAGCTACACCCGGGGCTTTACCCGCTCTTGTTATGCGAAACAGAGTTGGCTGGCTGGATGTGATGTTAGCAATGCCTTTTTTTTTTGCTTTCCCTGTCTTTTATTTCAGTGTCGGCACTGATGTTTTGTGGACAACAACGTTTTCTGGATAAAGTGGTTGCCCATAGACTGCCAAGATCCAGTAACCGCTGTTTTGAGAGCATACAAGACTCCGGTGACTTTGACCCCAATACTGTCAGAGAAGCAGGAGCCCTGGCCATGCTACTGGAGGATCAGGATTTTAAGTTCTTTCTGGAACTTTATCACCACATCATGCCACATGTAGACTTCCTCTATGCCAAGCTCCAGAGGAAGAACATTGATTCAGTCCATATCAAAGGGAGCATCCAACAGTTCCAACAGGAAATACAAAATATCAGGTAACTGTATTCCTGTAATATGATCATTCTTTGCTTTATCTTTCATTGTTAACTCTCTTTCTCTTTTGCCAATATTATGATTAATTATCTTTGTCCTTTGCAGAAACTCTCTCCATTCCATTGGTGAGCAAAGCAGTGGTTCTCGGCCAACAAAGAGGCGCCGGGCGCTCGGTCCAGAAGACCGTGAAAGGATTGCAGCAGAGGTGAGTTTTATACTGTATAGAAATCAGTAGGGGTGTGCAAAAAAAATCGACTCACATTCGTATCGCGATTCAAGCTCTACCGATACAAAATCGATTCATATATATATATATATATATATATATATATATATATATATACACACACACATACAGGGCTCCAGACTGCGACCAAATGGTCGCATTTTGCGACCAAAATTTGAGAGTGTGCGACCAGTATATTTCCCCCCTTTTTACACGTTAAACGTCGAAATTTCGGTACCTGAGAGCGCGTAAGCTCGGGCTTATCTGTCCTCTCTGAAAACTGACAGAACGGAGCTCTGACACAAACACACACACTCGCACACACACGCATAGCTGCGGACGGTGCGAACTACGTCGGCTCTGCAGTTCTGTTGAAGTCACAGTGAGTCACGGAGATGCTGTTGACGTTACTTCCTAAGCAGCACAACAGTGGTTCTGTTCCCTGGGGCCTGACTGACAGGCTGGGGTTGTAAGGCAAGGCAACTTTATTTCTACAGCAGCTTTCAGCAACAAGGCAACTTCATCTCTACAGCAGCTTTCAGCAACAAGGCAACTTGATCTCTACAGCAGCTTTCAGCAACAAGACAACTTCATCTCTACAGCAGCTTTCAGCAACAAGGCAACTTGATCTCTACAGCAGCTTTCAGCAACAAGGCAACTTCATCTCTACAGCAGCTTTCAGCAACAAGACAACTTGATCTCTACAGCAGCTTTCAGCAACAAGGAGCTTCATCTCTACAGCAGCTTTCAGCAACAAGGCAACTTTATCTCTACAGCAGCTTTCAGCAACAAGGCAACTTCATCTCTACAGCAGCTTTCAGCAACAAGGCAACTCAAAGTGCTTTACATGAAACATTGAAGAGCAATTAAAAACGGTCATGAAAATAAAACAGGCTAAAAAAGATTATACAAATAAAAGAATAAAAGTTACAGTGAGTAAGAAATTAATAATTATTCACTTTAATAGGTTGCAGGGATGGGTTTGGGAGGAGAGAGGGAGGGGTTTTATTTTTATTTTTGTTTAATTTCTTTAGAGTGTAACATATTCTAATAAGATGACATCATGTTCTAAGTACATAGGATAAATAGGTTTGACAATAATTTTCAGGATTATTGATACCTGAAATTCGGTACCGAATTTCAGGTATCGGTACCGATATTGGTTCAGTCTAAACAATGCATCTTTAATTTTAAGTTTCAATTCATTGTAATTGTAGACTAGAGCTGGTATGTGTGTGTGTGTATATATATATATATATATATATATATATATATATATATATATATATATATATATATATTGACACTGAATTTGAAACAGCACATTGTAATTTCTGCATCTATTATCAAAGTATTTATTAGTAATACAGTGGAACTTAGTAGAAATGTGAATATTTGGTGCGGGCCCCTACATTTTGTGGTTGCGCCCCTAAAATGTTCAGTTGGGGGCCACTGTGCTCACTGTGAAAAAAGTTAGTCTGGAGCCCTGATATATATTTATACGATTAAAAAAAATTGTAATACATTTTTTTAATTGTATGTCTACTGCAGTCACATTGGAAAAGTAACTACATTTACATACTGTGAATCTTTTTTGAATTGAGAAGTATTTTTGAATCGAAAATTGATTTTGAATCGAATCTTGAGCCTAAAAATCGATATCGAATCGTGCACCCCTAGAAATCAAAAAGTCAAAATACCAATTTAGATTATTGTTGTGCTACAGAGATGTCCTGCCCACATATCATATTCTACAGACTCAAGACAACCACCTACCACATTACATTTACATATATTTATGTTTTTAAATTCTCTCTCTAGGTCTGTGACACCATCCTGGGACACACTCGTCTGTGCCTCCTTGTTGCAGGGGGATGCCCTCCTGGGCCGATTTGGGCCGCTGGAAAAAAGAACACTGGCGTATCACACAAGTTTGACAATAATATGCAAGACTGTACGTCTGCAGCCTGGAGCCTCCCGTCTGTTGCCGTCAGGCTTCTACTTTTCAAAATAAAAGCTTGCGTCTGGTCCGCTATGTCTTCTTACTTTGGTGTTTTGGGTGTTTAAGTATGTTATAATATGTTTTAAATATGCAAGCATTTCCTTTCTATTCTAAGATGGTGCCGTGGTTGTTTATTTGAAGGTTTTATGAATTGCTCCAGTGTGTGTATTATTTAATTATGAAAGCCTGTAAGTGTGCCTCATGCTGATGGTGCCATAATCTCACGTGAGCCTGATTTTTGCAATTATAAAGCAAATAATATCCCCGTCTGAAATTGGGCCGGTGCTATACCTGTCAATGTTTTTTTTTTTATTATCTTGCTTCAATTACTAGTTAAAGAAGAGATGAGTTGAATGTACATCGTGTAAACGTATCGCAGGGTGAAAAGATGAGGTCTTTAAAGTTACTGGACTATCATATTTTTGATGCACTGTCTCTTGTATTATACGTGGTGTGTTTAGCTTTTACAGTCGTCCTCATTTAGTTCAACGTCATCGTGGTCGATGAGGCAGAGATCAGGAAAAAACCACTTGATGGAAATATTTTTTAATTTATTATAGTTAGCACTTGTGTTTTAATTTGCTGTTCATACAATGTGCCTTATCAATAAATATGGGACACTGCTATACTGACTATACTCGTCAATATTCTTTTTTTATTCAATGGTTTCAAATATAAAGACATTTATTTATATATATATATATATATATATATATATATATATATATATATATATATATATATATATATATATATATATATATATATATAATTTATATCACTTAACATTTTACAAATAATTCTAAGTAGCATGCAAATAAAATAAAGCATAACTAAATATGAATAAAACCATTGAATAAAAAAAGAATATTGACGGGTATAGTCAGTATATATATATATATATATATATATATATATATATATATATATATATATATATATATATAATTTATATCACTTAACATTTTACAAATAATTCTAAATAGCATGCAAATAAAATAAAGCATAACTAAATATGAATAAATAAGAAGAAGAAAACCATACCAAACAATGCTAAAAACAATGGATAAAATACATTCTGATAAATGAAAATGAATTACAAATTAATTAATTTTAGTTAATTTATAATTTTATTTTAATTTAGGAAGGGGGGCTTTAATCAAGGTACACTTCAAGTAATTCAACAAGTCTCAATGCCCTACTTTTCCCCACCTTTGAAAACACATTTTAACAATAATTGTCATAGCCTATATATTATTTTACATGACGGACGCAGGCGTGAAGCGAAGCCGGAAGTAAGCGCGGATGACTCTCGCACGTCTCTTTCCTCCTTGGCGGTGATGGAGCAGAGCGAAGCCGAACTTTCATAGTTACTTTCATATTATGTTATTTGGACTTATTTATGTATAGTTTTATGTTTACGGAATTTTTGTAAATTGAATTGATTTAAAAAAAAAAAAAAAAAAAAAAAGTAGAGCGAAGCCGGAAGTGAGCGCAGATGACTCTCTTACGTGTCTTTCCTCTCTGGCGGTGTTGCTAGTGACACAGAGAGCTGCCGCCAGGCTGCCATACCTGGGATGGATCTAGAAGAAGCTTTTCAAGTTGTCGGCGAGTTTGGACCCTACCAGAAGCGGGCCGTGGCGGTCCTTGTTCTGACTCAGGTTAGTGAATTTGAAAAAAAAAATGTTTTTATGTATGAGAAGCACAACAACAGTAGGAAGAGTCTGTGCAATAGCAGTCAACTTAAGCTAACAGCGGGAGCGCTACGTGGCTTAAGGCTCCACCGGAGGGCTTTTTAAGCGTTTGACAGTGGACCAACAAAAACAATATTTAGAGGTAAAACATTTTAAAGCTTGAGCTGTCACCACTTGGTCACATTTTAGCTAGCTAGGTACGAGCGCAGCAAGTGGCAGTGCGTTCTATGGGGTAGAGAACTTTACACCAGACTTCCTTGAAAAAAACGGGGATATTATTTTTGCCTTGTTTATCGGCAAGTTTACAAACAAATCAGTCAATAACTCAATACCGGTTACATATCTACACGAGCTACTCTTTAATTCGGCACACCACACAAAGCTCGTTTTTACATTAATGTATTGTTTTCGAACCTCTTATTCCCGCATCGCTTACGATACCTACATTGACACGCACTGCGAAACAAGTCGAAAATGTTTACATTTATTAAAAGGAAATGGCTCATATGCGAATTTATCGCAACAGCCCACTTATTCCCAAATGGTTTTTAATTAATGTCCTAATCCATCTTTATTGTCACTAATATCAAATGCAATCGCAAATGTCGTCATCTCTAAATGAAGTTTGTCAAAGAACAAAGTTTACACTTACTGGAAGGAAATAGCTCATAGGGATGTCACATGTATGCCGAATTTATCACAACACCCTACGTATTCCTAAACTATTTTAAGAAATTCCCCACTTGGTCTGTATTGTCACCTATATCAAATTTTAATCGCAAATATTGGCATATTGAAATGAAGTTTGTCAAAGCTTCCTGTATGGTTAATTAAATAACCCTCCCTCTTGCTAGTGGGTCAGTGGGCGTAAGCCTCACCACACTAAATAATAAACCATGATGCTGATGTTTTTACTGATTAACTTTTAAAACTTAAAAACTTGTTAAGCCAGACAGCTTGCATCAGCCAAAGCCGAATCCTATTTCTTGCATTTCTACATACATTTATAGGGACTATGGTGATACAAACTCCGGGAAATAATTTAGGTTGATCATAATGATACATTCTTCTAGAAAAAAATAGTACTAAACTATGTATAAGAAAAAGATGTCTTACAAACGGGATTTTGGAAAGTGGGGTGGGACATTTCAAAAGATATTTGTTTTTTGAAATTAAACGTAGTAGTGTAGATGTAGCCTTAATTTTACATCCGGAGGAATTTCCTGCGGCACCGGAGCAATCACAGCTTTCAGTGCAACACCGGTGTTGCACCGAAATCTGTGACCCACCGTGATCTGTGTCCCTCCTGTTAAAAGCATAGCGCCCCCCTCCTCCTCTGTGGTTAAGGTTAGGGACAAGTTTGGTTCAGGTTGAGGTAAGGGGACACCGATCTCGATGGGTCACAGATTTTGGTGTAACACCGGCAGTGGAACGTAGATATGACCTGCTCGTAGTAGAAGAGCCTCTGAGCAGGTTGGTACTGTAGTGATCTGTGTGTTTCAGGTGTACATGGCCTGTCAGTCAATGCTGATCGTTCTGGTTGGATCTACGCCCGAGTACCGCATCGATCAGCAGGACGGCGTCCCTTCCAGCCAGCAGGAGCTCATCCAACGCGTCACCTTTACCGAGGACATCGACTCCATCGTGACCGAGGTGAGCCAGCTGAAGTGTATACTGTATGCTAGGGCTGCATAATCCATACCGATACAACTTGCGATAAATAAACGGATATTAAAGTGTACTCAGCTCTGCTGCTTTCAGTATTCTGCTAAAACACAACACATTGCTTGTTGAATTTAAAACAAATGAAAGGAAATCATTTCCAAACATTATTTTATTCAATGAATTGAATATAAAAGGCAGCACTAAAAAAAGAACGACAGTTACATTTTAAAGTGCAGTTTTCTGCTGATATTTTCTTTTAACTAACAAAGAAATACTCACAGGGTCCTATTTTAACGATCTAAGCGCACGGCGTGAAGCGCCTGGTGCAGGTGTGTTTAGGGCGTGTCCAAATCCACTTTTGCTAGTTTGACGGCGGAAAAAACGGTCCGTAAGGGTTGTACTTAGTGTCTTCATTAATCAGAGGTGTGTTTTGGGCGTAACATGCAATCAACCAATCAGAGATCATCTCCCATTCCCTTTAAAAGCCAGGCGCGTTTGGACCTTGGAGCATTGCTGTTATGATGGAGGATTTGCACCGCAATATTTTTATTTGTAATCTTCTCTGTGTGTGTGTGTGTGTGTGTGTGTGTGTGTGTGTGTGTGTGCTGCTGTGCGTCCCTGTGTGTGTAACAAGCATAGTGTGCACGTGCTGTGCACGAGCCTAGGGGCATTTTACTAATGCTCTGTTAAAATAACAATGAAATGCTGCGTTATTGACTTTAGACCAGGTTTTTGTTGGTCAATGGTGTGATCACTTCCCGCTGCCTCAAGATAGCAATATGCCCAGAATGCACCTGAACACACCTCCCTGTAAGACCAGCACGCCCAGAATGCACCTGAACACACCTCCCTGTAAGACCAGCATGCCCAGAATGCACCTGAACACACCTCCCTGTAAGACCAGCACGCCCAGAATGCACCTGAACACACCTCCCTGTAAGACCAGCACGCCCAGAGTGCACCTGAACACACCTCCCTGTAAGACCAGCACGCCCAGAATGCACCTGAACACACCTCCCTGTAAGACCAGCACGCCCAGAATGCACCTGAACACACCTCCCTGTATGACCAGCACGTCCAGAATGCACCTGAACACACCTCCCTGTATGACCAGCACGTCCAGAATGCACCTGAACACACCTCCCTGTAAGACCAGCACGCCCATGGGTGCAAAGATGGACGCAGGTCCATTTGCTGTTTAAACGACGTGGGCGCTGGACGGGAAACTGACAACTGGGTCGGTCTTAAACTAGCAAAGACACTTGGGTCGGGCTTTGCGCTGCGCCCTGTGCGAGATAGGACCCTGAGTATCTTTCGATATATGCAGCAGCCTTTCACGATGTGTTTCTTGCACCAGTTGATATCGCGATGATATATTGTGCAGCCCTACTGCGTGCATTAACACTTTTACCCAGAGAAGGCTTCTGATTCAACATCTGGGCCAGATTGTCCAGAAATAAAGCTTCTAATGACTGTAAGTCTCCGCCTGTCTCTCCGTGTTCCCCAGTGGTTCCTCATCAAGCATCAGGCCTATAAGGTCAGTCTAGCCGGGTCGCTGTTCTTCGCCGGGCTTCTGATCGGGAACGTTGTCTTTGGGCCGCTCTCCGATAGGATCGGAAGGAGACCCGTTTACTTGACAGGTGAGGAAAACCACAGGCGGCCATTAGACGGGTCTGTCTCAGTGAAGATGCATGCAGAAACATGAAAAAGAACATTTAAAAAATGCCTGGAAAGGTTTTGGAAACATAAAAAGACCCAGAAAGTTTTGGAAAAGTTATGGAATTTTCTTTTTAACACAGCATAATAACGTGATTAATATATGTATTTCAAGTCGTCCTAACCTCAGCGTTCTATTCGGGGCGCGATATTACGACTCCCACTATGAACCACATAAATTGTAATTCATTTTATTGTTAAACTTTAACACAGATTTTTATTCTTATTGTATAATGTCGACTGACCATTTTCAGGAACACATAGTCATTGAAAATTGCCAAAAAGTATTGGTTAAAGTTAGAGATGAGGCAGTATCGGAGCCGATATCGATACTGGTATCTGCTCTGATACTGCCTGAAACGCTGGTATCAGCTCTGATACTGCCTGAAACGCTGGTATCTGCTCTGATACTGCCTGAAACGCTGGTATCTGCTCTGATACTGCCTGAAACGCTGGTATCTGCTCTGATACTGCCTGAAACGCTGGTATCTGCTCTGATACTGCCTGAAACGCTGGTATCTGCTCTGATACTGCCTGAAACGCTGGTATCGGTATCGGGAAGTACTGGAGTTTATGCACCGATCCGATACCACGTAATAAAGCCCTAAAGAAAATGTACGTTAAAGTAGTTTATTTATGTTCTTTTTCCGTTATAACTGACCGTCAAACTGCAGAATAAAAGAAAGTTCATGTTTCACAAAGAGTTTAACCTGAGCCAGACCGACAACAAAGATAGAAATCATATCACATCATACAGGGATAGTAGTATACAGCTGTTATACATCATATCATCCATACAGGGATAGTAGTATACAGCTGTTATACATCATATCATCCATACAGGGATAGTAGTATACAGCTGTTATACATCATATCATCATACAGGGATAGTAGTATACAGCTGTTATACATCATATCATCATACAGGGATAGTAGTATACAGCTGTTATACATCATATCATCCATACAGGGATAGTAGTATACAGCTGTTATACATCATATCATCCATACAGGGATAGTAGTATACAGCTGTTATACATCATATCATCATACAGGGATAGTAGTATACAGCTGTTATACATCATATCATCATACAGGGATAGTAGTATACAGCTGTTATACATCATATCATCATACAGGGATAGTAGTATACAGCTGTTATACATCATATCATCCATACAGGGATAGTAGTATACAGCTGTTATACATCATATCATCCATACAGGGATAGTAGTATACAGCTGTTATACATCATATCATCCATACAGGGATAGTAGTATACAGCTGTTATACATCATATCATCCATACAGGGATAGTAGTATACAGCTGTTATACATCATATCATCCATACAGGGATAGTAGTATACAGCTGTTATACATAATATCATCCATACAGAGATAGTAGTATACAGCTGTTATACATCATATCATCCATACAGGGATAGTAGTATACAGCTGTTTAAACATAATAAAATATATGACACTGGTATCAGATCGGTACTCGGTATTGGCCGATACACAAGTTCAGGTATCGGAATCGCTATCGGAAAGCAAAAAATGGTATCGGACCATCCCTAGTTAAAATGCGTATGAACCCTTGTTTCTGTTTCTCTTTCTTCTAGGTCTGTTTTTTGAGGTGATTTTTGGTTATTTGACCGCGGTGGCGCCCAGCTATGAGGTCTTCGCTGTGTCTCGTCTCCTGGTCGGCCTGATGAACGGTGGCATCGGCCTCGTCTGCTTCGTTCTCACTCAGGAGTACGTGGGCAAGTCCTACTGGGCCATGACCGGTATGGAAACCCCAAAATAATCCCGTCATACGTCACTCTATCCGATGTCTTGGTTTTTACCCGCTGCCTATCTTTGCCTACCAATCACAGTCTGACACCATCTCACGTCTAAAGACAATCTGTCTTAACCCTCCTGTTGTCCTCGGGTCAAATTTGACCCATTTTAAAAAAGTTTCCATATCAGAAATTCAGGGTTTCTTTCCACCAAATTGTCACCAAAGAGACTAACGTGGATGGTTCCATACAACCATTACTCTTCACAGGTAAAATAAATGATCAGTTCACTACTTTTATTGAATTTGGGTGTGTTATTTAATTTGATAGCATTTGAAAAAAAAAAAATGACAAAAGAACTTTGAAAAAAAGTGACAAATGTTGGAAAAAGCTTCAAAAACGCGGGGGGGGGGGGGGGGGGGGGGGGGGGGGTGTCGACAAAAAAGAAATCGCTGCTCAAAAAATGACAAACGGAAATAGTGACAAAAAACCTGGTAAGAAATCGACAAAAACATCAAAAAAATTGCTGAAAAAGATGTCAGAAATAGTGACAAAAAAATCGCTGAAAAAAATTACAAAAACATAAAAAAAAATCTACAAAAACATCAAATAGTGACCAAAAAAATGGAAAAAAAAACATCGGGGAAAGTGTCGAAAAAGAACAACAAAAGGTTGAAAAAAAAGTTTTTCGTTTACAATTTTGCCCCAGAAAAAAACAAAAAGTTGCATGCTCGACTGGAAGACAACACAAGGGATAATGTCACGAGACAGGGGACCTCGAACGGTCACAATTTGCAAGACTACAACTGGTTTCTTTTTGAAAAATGTAACCAAGCTAGCTAGCCACCGCTGTAATTTAAGGGACAGTCTGCAGATGTCCTGTTGTGCCGTTCGTGCAGGTGAACGCCAGTATCCAGAGGTCCGTGTTGTTTCCCCCGTCTGTAAAACTCTGTTGGGGATTTGCTTCAGCATTGAAAATCTGCAACCATAAACAAGACTGGCTCTAGCCGTTTTGCTGCTTCCTGTTTGTTCATAGAATAGAATAGAAGACACTTTGTTGTCCCCGAGCATAGTGCTACAGTCTGTTGCTTCACAACACAAACATTCAACAGAAAAAAACATTCAAAATCGACATAAAAACATAAACATAAGATCATCGAAGTGTTTTAGGACATAAAGGAAGAACACATATGACTTTACAGACAATACGACATCTTAATAAGTGACTGTAATAACTACAGTCACTTATATTATTGCACTTTGCTCTGTTGTGCTAAGATTTCCTTCTTGAGTTCAGCAGCTTGATAGACGTTGGGATAAACCATAACTTAAGTCTGTTTGTTTTACATCTCGGCACGCTGAAGTCTTCTCCCTGATGGCAGGAGTTCATATTGAGGAAAGAGAGGGTGTTGAGAGACCGCAGTTAGGCCTCCTGGACACTGCCTGCGTGGCGTGAGCGTGTCAGCTGCGTGGCGTGTCCGTTTTTACTTCGGCTCCCATGTTAACAGGTTAGAGCATGCACACTGCCTGCGTGGCGTGAGCGTGTCAGCTGCGTGGCGTGTCCGTTTTTACTTCGGCTCCCATGTTAACAGGTTAGAGCATGCACACTGCCTGCGTGGCGTGAGCGTGTCAGCTGCGTGGCGTGTCCGTTTTTACTTCGGCTCCCATGTTAACAGGTTAGAGCATGCACACTGCCTGCGTGGCGTGAGCGTGTCAGCTGCGTGGCGTGTCCGTTTTTACTTCGGCTCCCATGTTAACAGGTTAGAGCATGCACACTGCCTGCGTGCGTGCTAGAAATAGAACCGACGCCTATTTTTCACGCGACACGCAAGCGTGTTGGAAGCGTTTCCAGGCAACATAGAAAAGGAATAGATGTTTATATGTCATTTTGACACAAATACATTTAATAAGACATTTTGATGTTTGAAAGTCTCTAGGTTTTGACATAAATGCAGATATAAATGTCATTTAAAAATCTAATAAATAATTATCAATTATCAAATATTGCACCTGTCAATACAGAACAAAATATCCTGTTACCTATTTTAACGTCAATACTGCCGATGTTATCAGATCAGTATATATTTATGTTTAACATGAAATATACTACTGCTTGAGTGCAGTAAATTTCCACAACATACATGTGTACAGACGAGGCTAGCAGTGCAGCGTCAGACACGTTTCTGGTGTGCAAAGACGTAGAAAAATCCTCGCAGCCGACACGCAACAGAAACGCCACGCTCACGCCACGCAGGCAGTGTGCAGGAGGCCTAATATTTCCTGACTGCTTGCTCTTACAGACTCTGTGTGGGCTTGTACTCTCTCCTCCCTGCTATCCTCATAGCTGTCTTGTATGTTGTTGACAATGTTCACGTGATGTAACTTCACTACCAAGACTTTAAAACAGTTTCCTTCACTGTTGAATTTCTATTTATTTATTTCCTTCTTCAGGGACGTTGACCAGCATGAGTTTTGCGATCGGCATCGCCCTGTTTGGAGCTCTGGGATACTTCATCCGGCCGTGGAGGAACCTGGCAACCGTGGCTAACTCGTCCGGTGTCCTGTTCTTCCTGATGTCTGTGTGAGTTACAAACCTTCAGAGACACGAGTCAACGTCTGCTGCCACATAAAACCAAACAAATGAAAGCATTTCACCTCAGGGTTAACTCCTAAGAGCTGTTACACACCAACCAGACGGCCGACCGTCGGCAGAAAAGCCAGTCAGACTGATGAGTTGGCTCCCCGAGGTCCAAAAAAAAATACCTCAAAACACCCTGAGGTGATGTTGACTTGAGCGTACGCTCTGCCCGTGCACGAAACGCAATACGTCTCCATAGCAGCAGGCGGTGCTTCTCTGTATTGTTTCCCAGAAAATGAAAACCGGCAGCTGATTGGACAAACGCGGCACGTGGGTCTTTTTTCTCCAGAAATTCAAAGCCAGACTGTCATGGCGGCTCGTTCAGACTACGATCTCATATTGGACTAAAATAGTTCACCGTAACGTGTTCCTGAGAACATGTTAAGAGAGGAATAGGCCGTGCAGTCGCTGAATCTGTCTTCATTTCAGATCAACAAAGGTCAGTTTAAAAGATTTACGTCAGATTTTGAGAGACTCTAATCACGCTCATCCGCTCGCCATTTCCGGGTGAGTCCCGACTGCCCTGTCTCCGACTGAACATGATGGGTCGGCCAAAATGAAGGCCGACGGCTCCTCCAATAGACGACGGCACGGGACACACCGAACAGACTCGAGTCACCGACCTCGCCAGACTGTCCGAAGGCTGATAATCGGGTTGGTGTGTCAGGGCCCTAAAACACACAGAATGGCATGGATTAAACAAGGGCGTAGGTTCATTACTCGGACTTTGCCCCATATTAAAAAAACGGAAATGATAGATAGATAGATAGATAGATAGATAGATAGATACTTTATTGATCCCCAAGGGGAAATTCAAGATCCCAGTAGCTTAAATATATCCCACAACATACACATACATCATAAACAGGATGATAAAATAACAAATCCACATGAATGTACTAAGGGATGTCTAAGCATGAGACGCTTGCAGTCCCGCCACAGTAGAATTTCGGAAATAGGGCAGACGCACACTATGTACACCGCGCACCACCGCTGCTCCTTCAGCTGTTTATGAAAAGTCATAAAGTCGTAATTACACGACTCTGCAGAGCCGTGTGCTCTACTGAACTCTAGCGAACTGTCATCCGCTCTCTCTCTCTCTCTCCCTCCCCTTACGGTAGGTTTCCACACAGCGTAATTTGGCTTGGCTCTCATTGAGTTTGAATGGAGACGATATTCGCCCTGATTGGGCGAGATGAGAGCGAATCGCCGAGGCAAGCGAAACAAAGTTGACCAATCAGGTCCGCGTGTTTGTGTTTGGAGGCGGGAGTTACAAAAAAAGTCTGACCAGGATGGCGGAGGTTATCAGCGCTCTGTCATGAAAATCTGTACGTGATTTAAAATGTTTCTACATGAACATTGGTACTTGTATCAACACAAAGTGTGATTTATATGACCCACGGACTTAGTCAGGGCACATACACTACTAAATAGACCGCTGTATATGTTAGTTTAAACGCTATAACTTTTCAGCTAGCCGACAGGCTAATCGCTAGCATGTTCGGACATTGGATTTCATTGTAAGCCTAGCCAGGCAGCTAGGCTACTTGTGCATTTGTTTGATTACATGTTTTGTTGGCGAACATTGACGCTTGTATCAACACGGATTTCACAAGCTACAATAGCAACGGTAGCTTGCTAGCAAACTCAACTTTATTACAACCAAATAAACAACAGGGCGAGTACTACTTGTCACTCAATCTTAGGGAAAGTGACAAACAACGACGAAATCCGCACTCACGCGGGTCCTGTGAAATATGACAGCTACAGTGTATTGGAAAATAGCATTGTGGACACTGAATATACAGCCCGTTAAAGCAACAAATCTGTGCAGATCCAATAATCTCTCGTCTGGTCTTTCTTTTCCTCCAGAAGTCTTCCAGAGTCTCCTCGCTGGCTGTATTCTCAGGGTGAGACGGAGCGAGCTGAAGAGGTAAAATATGTTAATACACTTATAAAGTCTGATATTTTCCAACACTCCTGAACAGAAGAATTGTTTCGTTGAAAGTATATTAAAGTTCTCATATTATGCTCATTTTCAGGTTCATAATTGTATTTAGAGGTTATATCACAATAGGTTTATATGGTTTAATTTACAAAACACACCATATTTTTGTTGTACTGCACATTGCTGCAGCTCCTCTTTTCACCCTGTGTTCCGGTCTCTGTTTTAGCTCCAGAGTGAGACCTCTCACTGCTGTAACATCTTTGTTGGCAGTCGCACATGCTCAGTAGATAGGTAAGGACTACTAGCCAGTCAGAAGCAGAGTATGAGGGTGTGCCCTGACAGTAGCTAGGTAAGGACTACTAGCCAGTCAGAAGCAGAGTATGAGGGCGTGCCCTGATAGTAGCTAGGTAAGGACTACTAGCCAGTCAGAAGCAGAGTATGAGGGCGTGTCCTGACAGTAGCTAGGTAAGGACTACTAGCCAGTCAGAAGCAGAGTATGAGGGCCCTGACAGTACCTAGGTAAGACTACTAGCCAGTCAGAAGCAGAGTATGAGGGCGTGTCCTGACAGTACCTAGGTAAGGACTACTAGCCAGTTAGAAGCAGAGTATGAGGACGTGCCCTGACTGTACCTAGGTAAGGACTACTAGCCAGTCAGAAGCAGAGTATGAGGGCCCTGACTGTACCTAGGTAAGGACTACTAGCCAGTCAGAAGCAGAGTATGAGGGCGTGCCCTGACAGCACCTAGGTAAGGACTACTAGCCAGTCAGAAGCAGAGTATGAGGGCGTGCCCTGACAGTACCTAGGTAAGGACTACTAGCCAGTCAGAAGCAGAGTATGAGGGCGTGCCCTGACAGTAGCTAGGTAAGGACTACTAGCCAGTCAGAAGCAGAGTATGAGGGCGTGCCCTGACAGTACCTAGGTAAGGACTACTAGCCAGTCAGAAGCAGAGTATGAGGGCATGCCATGCTAGCAGCTAGGCGAGCATTATAACGTGTGTTCCAAAGTGACCACGTTTGTCTCTGAAGTAAAGGCTGGACTACAATAGAGCTGTTTGGAGCAGTTGGTGAACAGTGTTTTCTGTTGGAGATGGTAAGTCCCTTTGGGGTGGACTTTGGGCTTTTTCACTTTGTAAACCTATAACATGCACAAAAAAGATATATAACACAATAAAGGAAAGGGAAAAAGCCAAAAAGCATAATATGAGCACTTTAATACTAATGCGATGTCTGAATACGTCTAGTTTGGCTAGTTTGGCTTTGGAACAGCCTCCCATCCCACATTAAGGTCTGTTCTATGATTGAAGAAAAGCCTTTATTGTCTCCGATCGGAGAAGTTCGTCTTGGGCAGTCGAGAAAACAGAAAATGGCGACACATCGCACACAAACACACAGTAAACATGCATGAAACATTAGCATACATTATCTCATCCCATGCGTTCAATGAACATCTGATACACCTCACACAAGACTCTTTATCTCAGTTTAATGTCATTTTCACACATTTCCATTCATGTTTAACCGACCCACGATGCATCGTTACATCCCTAGTGACTACGAAAAGTCGGTTACAAGCCATTACTAAAACCTTTTTGGGGGCCGCCAAAAATTCCTCTATGCAGGAAAAACCCTGATATTGTTTGTGTCCTGTGTTCATAGGTTCTGCGCTACATGGCGCTGAGGAACGGTAGAGCTGCCAACAACCTGATGTTGCAACGCGTGGGTTCTGCTAAAGGCGGGAGCCGGAACAACCGAGCGGGCGTCCTGCAGCTGGTGATCCATCCGGTCCTCCGTCTGAGGACCATGGTGCTCATGTATGTCTGGTGAGTGTGCCACGACATATTCTGACGGCTTTTAGGTGCAACTATTATGTCTGTTTTTGTTTTATTCTCAGGGGGGGGCCAGCCAGGAAGTATTCTGGCAACATGTTATAGTCAACAACACACTCAAATGTCAGCCAACACAAAGGATGTATGCCTTTTTAAAAGTAAAACTAATTGCTCATACAACCGTAAAGGAAAATTTGACGTTTGAACTTAAATGGTAACTACCGTTTATTTTCAACCTGGACCATATTTTCTTATGTTTTTGTGTATAAGTGACTGATGGGAACAACAATCTTTGACATTGGTCCAGTATTATGAAGGATCGCTGCAGTGGCAAAACAGGCTAAAATGTAAGTTAATAGGGAAATTGTCCAGCTTGTATTTATCTCCACAAAAGTGCTTGTTTTGCCGCTGACAGACTCAGATTTATATTCTAAGTGTCTGACAACATTATGGGAAGGATTTCTAAGGAGGTCGACCTTTCTGTTAAAGAGTAAGTTCCTTTTTTTAAACATAAAAACATTTTAGCATCGCTAAATACACGTCATTCAAAGTCGACAGAAACAAAATAAAACTATGAAAAGCCGTTTTGGGTCGTCTTTCCACTTTTCAAACCATCACAAAGTTTAGGTTAAAATACACACACGGTTTACTGATTTACATGTGAAATATGTTGGCTCTATACACGCTAAAAGTATTGCTTTTTTTAAATGGAGTCTGGTAGGTTTAGCGCTAGCGACTTCCGAGCTGTTTCTGGTTAAACAGAAAGGTTTTAAAGGTCTATCTCTGTAGGGATCCTTTCCGCGGCAAAGTTTAGTGGTCAGCGGGGAAAGGACGGGGCAGGATGTGCTTCTAGAAACGGATAAACAAGAGAAACGTCAAGGAGCGGCTGAGCATGCTGCACATCTAAGTTGTACAAAAAACCCAAATAAGATATTACCATAAAACCAAAGGGCTGTGTGTTGCAGGTATGCATGCAGTCTGGTGTACTACGGTCTGACTCTGGGGGCCAGTGAGACGTCCGGTAGCCGTTATCTTAACGTAGCAATGTACGGCCTGGTGGAGCTGCCCGCCTACCCACTCTGCATGTACTTCATCAATAAAGACTGGTGAGACACAACTTTTATCAAAATCTCTTAAATCCAGTTATTTAAGGTCTTAACTTTCTGCAGTACTTCTTCTTTATCGGCTAATTTGTACTTTTCATCAGCTGTGTTCAGTTTGTCTTATTTTTGTCAGCTTTGTTTTTTTTTGTTTGGCTTAAAGAAAGGTGTTAAAAGTTTAAAAAAAACTAAAAAAAAAAACCTCCTCCCACCCAGTCAATCACCTTTTCACCCTGCTGCACTCTGGGAAGCGATACAGGTCCATGAAGGCCCGCACATCCAGACTTAAGAACAGTTTCTACCCATGTGCCATAAAGGAACTGAACACTAACAAATAATGGTGCAATAGCAGTCTTTCTGCGAACATAAATATATAATATATACCTTATAAGGTATATATTATATATTTGTGTTTGTATATATATATATATATATATATATATATATATATATATATATATATATATATATATATATATATATATATATAAATATATATAAATATATACCTTTTTATAAGGGTACTGTCATTTTATTTGTGTACCACTGAAGGTGAATTGCGGAAAAATTTTGTTGGACAGCTGCTGTCCAATGACAATAAAACGTATTCTATTGTAAAAGCCCGAGGCAGACAGCGTTGTGAGGTGTCGTGGTTAAAGCCTCCACTGATTGGAGTTGCTGTGTGTGTCTTTTGTTTCAGGGCTGGCAGGAGGAAAAGCATGGCCAGTTTCCTGTGTCTGGCTGGCTCCGCCTGCCTCTGTACCATGTTCATCCCCGAAAACTCAGGTGAGACAGGGACGTCCGTCCACGTGTACACTAGGCTTCTAAGCGCGTGTCGAGAAATACCGGAAGTTTTCCATGAAGCACGTATCGAGGCTCGTATCGTTTTAGACAAATGACATCATTGATAACATCCGAAGCCTCGCTGCCCGTCCGTGCGACCTTCCTCCACAGCGCTGCCGAGGAAGGTCTGGCTAGTCCACACAGCATTCTGGGATGGGAGAAAAACGTGCCCTGGTTCCTTTTCTTTAAACCAATCACAATCGTCTTGGGCGGTGCTAAGCGCCGGACGGAGCCACGGTGCCTCTGCTAAATAGTCTCAGGAAGGAACTTGTTTTGGTGGAACATGTGTACGTTCAAAAGTAGTTTTAGTCGTGAACAGAAAACTCAGATTGGACAGATAGTCTAGCTAGCTGTCTGGATTTACCCTGCAGAGATCTGAGGAGCAGTTAACTAGAGGTGCAACGATGAATCGATTAGTTGTCAACTATTAAATTAATCGCCAACTATTTGGATAATCGATTAATTGTTTGAGTCATTTTTTTATTAAAAAAAAGTAAGATTTCTCTGATTCCAGCTTGTTAAATGTGAATATCTTCTAGTATCTTCTCTCCTCTGGGACAGTAATCTGAATATCTTCTAGTCTCTTCTCTCCTCTGTGACAGTAATCTGAATATCTTCTAGTCTCTTCTCTCCTCTGACAGTAATCTGAATATCTTCTAGTCTCTTCTCTCCTCTGTGACAGTAATCTGAATATCTTCTAGTCTCTTCTCTCCTCTGTGACAGTAATCTGAATATCTTCTAGTCTCTTCTCTCCTCTGACAGTAATCTGAATATCTTCTAGTCTCTTCTCTCCTCTGTGACAGTAATCTGAATATCTTCTAGTCTCTTCTCTCCTCTGGGACAGTAATCTGAATATCTTCTAGTATCTTTTCTCCTCTGGGACAGTAATCTGAATATCTTCTAGTCTCTTCTCTCCTCTGGGACAGTAAACTGAATATCTTCTAGTCTCTTCTCTCCTCTGACAGTAATCTGAATATCTTCTAGTATCTTCTCTCCTCTGGGACAGTAAACTGAATATCTTCTAGTATCTTCTCTCCTCTGGGACAGTAAACTGAATATCTTCTAGTCTCTTCTCTCCTCTGGGACAGTAATCTGAATATCTTCTAGTCTCTTCTCTCCTCTGGGACAGTAATCTGAATATCTTCTAGTTTCTTCTCTCCTCTGTGACAGTAAACTGAATATCTTCTAGTCTCTTCTCTCCTCTGACAGTAATCTGAATATCTTCTAGTATCTTCTCTCCTCTGTGACAGTAATCTGAATATCTTCTAGTCTCTTCTCTCCTCTGTGACAGTAATCTGAATATCTTCTAGTCTCTTCTCTCCTCTGTGACAGTAAACTGAATATCTTCTAGTCTCTTCTCTGTGACAGTAAACTGAATATCTTCTAGTCTCTTCTCTCCTCTGACAATAATCTGAATATCTTCTAGTATCTTCTCTCCTCTGTGACAGTAAACTGAATATCTTTGAGTTTTGGACAGAACGAGACATTTGAGGACGTCATCTTAGGCTTTGGGGAAACATTGATCCACATTTTTCACCATGTTTTGACATTTTTGTAGATCAAACAACTAATCGATTAATCGAGAAAATAATCGACAGATTAATCAACTATGAAAATAATCGTTAGTTGCAGCACTACAGTTAACCATAGTCCTCCATAGAAATCCACCGCAGCAAGAGGAAGGTGACGGACATCCAGCGGCACCGGAGTAATCCCGGAAGTGGAACATCGTGGATATAGACTAGTGTGGCCATTATGGTCATGAAGTCCCTTGTGAGTTCTCCGAAACACGTCCAATCTTTCCTTTTGTGTTTGCAGGCACCGTGCTGAGCGTGACATCGTTTGCACTAGTGGGAAAACTGATGGTCAGTGCAGCGTTCAACATCGCCTACGTCTACACCTCTGAACTCTACCCAACAGTTGTCAGGTGAAACTAACAACACACAGTCTGCATGTTGGTCTATTCACACACACACATCACACTGGAGGACTGCATTGGGATCCCACAGGACCCGACACACATCTCGTGGGAGCGGGCGGTTTTAAGGGGGGCTGCTGCTGGGATTTGGGAGCTCTGCTCCTGATCAGTGCTGTAACTGACTGTTAGGTTGACGTAGCTAGGTTTCTTAAGAAAATCAGCAACGAACACGGTGCCTCCAGTTCAACACCAGCCAGGGCGGCCTCTAGCTCACCCAGTAAGAGCATGCGACCCATGAAGGCTGAGTCCTTTGCAGCAGCCCGGGGTTCATTTATTTATTTATTTCAGGTTTATTTACAATGCACACTAATAATGCATATTAAAAATGTAAAATGTGCCAGAATTAGCCAAAAGGCTAATAGGTTCGAGTCCGGCCTGCAGCCCTTTGCTGCGTGTCATTCCCCACCCCTCTCCCACCTTTCCTGTCTATCCACTGTCACTATCTAGTAAAGGGAAAAGCCCCAAAAAATACTCTTTAAAAAACTCCTGTACTCCCTCCCTCTCTCTTACTTATTTCCAAGGGCGCTTTCCCGGGCAGTAGCGGGATTAACCGTCCTGTTGTCTTTCTATATCAGAACTATGACAAAAGAACATTGACATTTTTTTTCTTTTGGGAAAAAGCTACAAAAACGCAGAAAAAAAAATGGACAAAAACATTTATTTTTTTAAACGCTGAAAAAAGTGACTAAAAGAGTCGTAAAATGCAACAAAAAAAAGTGTTAAAATATTTGGAAATTTGAAAGAAAGTGACAAAAACAAAGTGTAGAAAAAGAACAACAAAATGATGAAATTTCGAAGTTGCATGGGAAGACAACACAAGGATTAAGAAAACGGTGCAGGGCTCTACATCACACTGCCTGACATTGATCTAGTGTGCTTTGTAAAAAAATAAAAATAAATAAAAAGCTTTCTTCTGTGTTTTCAGGAACGCGGGACTGGGAGTTTGTTCCATGTCGTGCAGAGTTGGAGGAATCCTGGCACCGTTTGTTCCTTCCATGGTAAGAACGCTTGTTTGCAGCTTAATGAACAACCGCACACGTTTTCCTCTTTTGGCAGAACATGAGCAAACACGAGCAAGTAGGGCTGGGCAATATGGAGAAAATCAGATATCACGATATTCTTGACCAAATACCTCGATATCGATATTGCGGCGATATTGTAGGGTTGACAATTGGTGCTTTAACAAAACATCTTCACACTTAGATTTTAGATAAATAATCATCAGTAATGTGGACTTAATGTCTAAGTGGGGAAAAGGTAAATAATAGAACAGCTAGAACAGTCTGGTAAGATCAGAAAAGTACATCACTTTACTGTAATGCAGCCACAACACTTACAATATTACGATATCTAAAATCTAAGACAATATTTAGTCTCATATCACGATATCGATATAATATCGATATATTGCCCAGCTCTACGAGCAAGCACTTCATCTCAGTCACTGTATGAGTAGATTTGAACGGAGCATTCAGGAACATGAGACCTTTACTGAGCCTTTATTAGGAGCCAGAGGGAATGTTTTTTTGTTTTTTTTTTACACGATTGGGTTTTTTTTTTTTGTTTAATCAATTTTTTGAAGCTTTTTCTGACATTTTTTTCCAAGTTTGTCACTTTCTCTAATGTCTCATGATGATTTTTTAAAAAGTTTTTCTTGTTTTTTTCCCCCACATTTTTGAATCATTTTTCTTACTTTTTACAACCTTCTATCAATTTCTTTTCAAATGCTATAAAATCTAATAAAATACCCAAATTAATTGAAAGTATTGAACTGATCATTTATTTTACACTAAAGAACGTTGTATGGAACCATCCATGTTATTTTTTTTGGGACAATTTGTTGAAAGAAACAAATATTTTGGTATAGAGACTTTTTGAAAATGGGTCAAATTTGACCCGAGGACAACCGGAGGGTTAAACTGACCTATAGGTACACTTGTGTCAAGTTTATATGTGTTATAAAATGTTCCAAGTGTGTGCGGTCTTCCCATATTTAGTGTTTGCAGCATATAAATAGTAAATAGGACAGCGTTGCGTTGTGTTGTGTGAACAACTGAAAGTAGAAGAACTGAACAGCTGCCCTGCAGACACCGGTTTAATATAAAAAGCTAAAAAGGTGAGCGTTAAGTCAGGGGAAACGTTTGGAGTCCCTCAGACTTTGACCAGCGTTTACACATGAATGATTCCAGGAAGCTGAAGCGTTACATTATTAGGGTCAGTTCCTGTATATAAAGTCTAAAGACAAGGTCCCTTTGTGGAGATGGTTTCAGACACAACAAGGAAGTAAGTTTGTTTGTTTTGTAAGAATGAAAAAATGATTTAATAATGAACCAGCTTTAGTCATGCTATTGTACTTCCTCTTTCTAGTTAACTGATTATACTTATGTACTTATATATGATAGACCTGTGGGGTCGTAAAAGTATTACATTTCCATGAATCGTATATTTATCACAGAGAAAAACACTTGTTACTAAAGTTACTACTGCTCTAAAATTCCCCTGGATGAAGAAAGTATCTCTCTTAATATCGACTGTATGAACAACACATGCGCGCGCACACACACACACACACACAGACACACAGACACACACACACACACACACACACACAGAGACAGAGACAGACACAGACACACACACAGAGACAGACACACACACACACATACAGAGACAGACACACACACACACACACATACAGAGACAGACACACACACACACACACACACATACAGAGACAGACACACACACACACACACACACATACAGAGACAGACACACACAGACACACACACACACAGACACACACAGACACACACACAGAGACAGACACACACACACATACAGAGACAGACACACGCCTTTTTACACTCCAAACTAAAAAAATGAGCAGAGTTCAAATAACTTCTGGAGCGTTGAGAAATATTCACTTCATGTTTCTACATTTAGAAATCTTTTGGATCAAAGTTTTTGTGTGTTTAGTTTTATTTTCACACACACAATGCTTTGTATTTTGATTTATATATTTTTGACACAATTTCAATACTTTAATTAATGATATGTTTTCTTGACATACCAATCCTTTTAGCTTAGGTTGGACTGATTTTAGGGATATGAAGCATTTGAAGACAGTTCCGGCGCAAAATGAACCTAGGGGTTAATAATAGAGATGTTCAGATACCAGTATCAGTATCGGCTCTGATACTGCCTGAAACGCTGGTATCAGCTCTGATACTGCCTAAAACGCTGGTATCAGCTCCGATACTGCCTGAAACGCTGGTATCGGTATCAGGAAGTACTGGAGTTTATGCACCGATCCGATACCACGTAATAAAGCCCTAAAGAAAATGTACGTTAAAGTAGTTTATTTATGTTCTTTTTACGTTATAACTGACCGTCAAACTGGAGAATAAAAGAAAGTTCTGGGGCATTCATGTTTCACAAAGAGTTTAACCTGAGCCAGACCGACAACAAAGATATAGAAATAATATCACATCATACAGGGATAGTAGTATACAGCTGTTATACATCATATCATCCATACAGGGATAGTAGTATACAGCTGTTATACATCATATCATCCATACAGGGATAGTAGTATACAGCTGTTATACATCATATCATCATACAGGGATAGTAGTATACAGCTGTTATACATCATATCATCCATACAGGGATAGTAGTATACAGCTGTTATACATCATATCATCCATACAGGGATAGTAGTATACAGCTGTTATACATCATATCATCCATACAGGGATAGTAGTATACAGCTGTTATACATCATATCATCCATACAGGGATAGTAGTATACAGCTGTTATACATCATATCATCCATACAGGGATAGTAGTATACAGCTGTTTAAACATAATAAAATATGACACTGGTATCAGATCGGTACTCGGTATCGGCCGATACACAAGTTCAGGTATCGGAATCGATATCGGAAAGCAAAAAATGGTATCAGACCATCTCTAGTTAAAACC
>CM042326.1:34278741-34328741 GCA_023566125.1 Zingel zingel | reverse complement strand
AAGTTTTTCACACATAATACAATGATAAGTTGTGAAAGGACATCCAAGAACAAACCTACAGATTCTGTTGTTGAGGGAGCAGATTAGTGCTGGGTGCAACCTGATACACAACATCAGCATAGTCCATAATTGGTAAGTTGTTGCACAAGTTTCTTTCTAACAGTAAGAATGATATTTACAAATAAGGTCACTTGGATTCGCGTAAATACTGTACATACATTCATACACCATGCACATTAATCTTAAAGCGTAACTCTCGCCAAAATGCAACCTAGGGTCTTTTTGTGAATGCACCTGAGTCACACTTTCATTTAAATGCATATTTAGGATGGAATCACCACTTTAAAGATGTACCGTATCTTAAAAGTGGCGATTCCGTCCTAAATATGCTATCTTGAGGCAGCGGGAAGTGATCGCACCACTGACCAACAAAAACCTGGTCTAAAGTCACTAACGCAGCATTTCATTGTTATTTTAACAGAGCATTAGTAAAATGCTCCTAGGCTCGTGCACAGCACGTGCACACTATGCTTGTTACACACACAGGGACGCACAGCAGCACACACACACACACACACACACACACACACACACACACACACACACAGGGACGCACAGCAGCACACACACATGCAGAAGATTACAAATAAAAATATTACGGTGCAAATCCTCCATCATAACAGCAACGCTCCAAGGTCCAAACGCGCCTGGCTTTTAAAGGGAATGGGAGATGATCTCTGATTGGTTGATTGCATGTTACGCCCAAAACACACCTCTGATTAATGAAGACACTAAGTCCAACCCTTTAGAACCATGACCCGGCACACGGGCCCTTTCTTCCGCCGTCAAACTAGCAAAAGTGGATTTGGACACGCCCTAAACGCACCTGCACCAGGCGCTTCACGCCGTGCGCTTAGATCGTTAAAATAGGGCCCTTTAACTTGTTTGATCAAACCATGTCAGACCAAATGTCTGACTGTCCCTCTTTTGGCAGCTCCTACAGTTTGTGACAGATGAAAAGCACCACTAACCTTTTTAAGTTAGGATTCACATTTGTTTCTTTGCATTCATCATGTCTTACTTTTCTTCCCCCCCTCCCCACAGGCTCTTTTGTATGAAGATAACAAAAAGAAATCAAACCAGAAATGAGGACAGAGGCTTCCGGTCTATATGTCCAGAGCAGCGTCCTCATTCCTTATGGAACTGCTGCCTCAAAACACGGTGAGCGATGAGCTGTCCCTCTTTAAATGAACCTGAAGGACTGATCACCGTGTTTACGTCTGTGAACTATGACAAACGGGGCGGGGACGTAGCTCCCGACCAACACTCAGGAAGAGGACGCCATCGACCGACTCGACTGACCTTTCGTATGTCATTTTCCAGGAAAGCCACACAGCCGACCCCCTGCCTTTTTATTTAATTTTCCTAAGTATTGTCGTGGTGTCTGTGCCTTATTTGGAGGTAAAACGGCAGAGAGAGAGAGACTGATATGTGACTTAGACGTATACATATACATATATACATGCAACACATTCCAGAGATGTCGGGAAGTCGGAAAAACACAACTTGCTGCTTGCAGAGTTTCCAATATGGAGTTCTGTGACATGACAGCGCAGTAGGAAGCACGCCACACATGCTTAGTTGAAACATTCCTGAAAAGTAGTTAGATTTTTAGGAGGTGTGTGTCTTTGTTTGTGTGTGTGTGTGTGTGTCTTTGTTTGTGTGTCTTTGTGTGTGTGTGTGTGTCTTTGTTTGTTTGTGTGTGTGTGTGTGTGTGTGTGTGTGTGTGTGTGTGTGTGTGTGTGTGTGTGTGTGTGTGTGTGTGTGTGTGTGTGTGTGTGTGTGTGTGTGTGTGTGTGTGTGTGTGTGTTTTGTTTAAACATTCCTGAAAAATCCAGTTAGACTTTTAGGAGCACCAGGAGCAGATGTTCTCGATGCTCAACCATGAAATCTATTTCTCAGGGTCCAAAATGAACTGCCAATGGCTACTTAACTGAAAAAAGTGTATTTTTCAGCCGGCCATAAAACTGCATATTATACCATGTCGTTACAAAGCGCCACTTCTGACTTCTAACCGCTCTTCCACGGAGCTCTTTGTTTGTTTCAAGGTTGATCTACGCCAGCGTAGTGCCGTTACGTACTTGCAGACTCTCTTTGCGGTTAGCGTGAAATTCTCCCCCGTTTGTTACCCTCCCAGTAGTTTGTAACCCAACGTGACATCATAACTTCGCGTAAACATACACGCCCACTTTCTAAAGCCAAGCGGCGTGTTATCTGCACGCATTTTGAGCGCCGTATACAGCGGACGGGTTGAGTTTAGGAAATGAAGAACCGAAATGAAGAACCGAAGAAACACGCTAAAAAGCGAGTATGCATCTTGATAACACGCCAATAATGGCGTACGAATTGGCGTGTCATACATACGCCACTTCATGAGATCAGCCTGTATATCCACGACGTTCCACTTCCGGGATTGCTCCGGTGTCCCTCATTTTCAGCCGGATGTCCGTCCCCTTCCTCTTCCTTTGTGTTGGCGTTCTAACCTCTGGTGGATTTCTGAGGACTATGGTTAACTGCTCCTCAGATCTCTGCAGGGTAAATCCAGACAGCTAGCTAGACTATCTGTCCAATCTGAGTTTTCTGTTGCACGACTAAAACTACTTTTGAACGTACACATGTTCCACCAAAACAAGTTCCTTCCTGAGACTATTTTGCAGAGCCACCGTGGCTTTTCCCGGTGCTTAGCGCCACCCAAACGGTTGTGATTGGTTTAAAGAAATGCCGTTTTTCTCCCATCCCAGAATGCTGTGTGGACTAGCCAGACCATCCTTCTCAGCGCTGTGGAGGAAGGTCTGGCAATTGAGCCAGGCAGCCAGCTAGATAAAGTAAGCATAACCATAAACGCAGAGTGTTAATCACAGAATCACGATAAACGGTTATACTTTGCATTCTGCCACTAGTGTGCAGAAGTCTACGCAAAACATGGTCAATCAACTTAATGTGTTGTAACTCAAAATTCATGAGAAAGCACCGGACAGAATAATTGACCGCTCTTGAACTGTAACATGCGAGCAAAAACTCAAACTTCATCAAACATCCGTAGGCACATGAAATAGTAAGAAGAAAAACAAGTTAAATAAATGCCCAGGAATCAGCTGTTTAATAACTTAATCCAATCCCGTTATCATCATTTCAGCCATCATAAAGCACTGCAGCCTCAGCGTCCAATCAGGAACTAAAGGAGGACATGTTTTGGGGGAATCTGAGTTGTCGTGTCGGCGACAGCGGGACCAATACAGTTCAGTGATTCCCCCCCCCCAGCTGTGGGATGATTTACAGTTATTTTCTCTTAACAACAAGATCTTAGTGTCTTTGGATGCAGACTGTAACTGCCTACAAATCTGTAGTTAGTTGAGAATCATTTATAACGTTGACTAATTACTCAGTTATCAATCAAACTACAACTCTGGAGAAAAAAAAAAACCTTAAAGGTGTGTGTGTGTGTGTGTGTGTGTGTGTGTGTGTGTGTGTGTGTGTGTGTGTGTGTGTGTGTGTGTGTGTGTGTGTGTGTGTGTGTGTGTCTCTCTCTCTCTCTCTCTGTGTGTCTGTGTGTCTCGGTTTCTCTGTGTGTCTCTGTGTCTCTCTCTCTGTGTGTGTGTGTCTGTCTGTGTGTGTGTGTGTCTCTCTCTCTGTGTGTGTGTGTGTGTGTGTGTGTGTGTCTGTCTGTGTGTGTGTGTCTCTCTCTCTCTCTCTCTGTGTGTGTGTGCGTGCGTGCGTGCGTGTGTGTGTGTGCATGTGTGTGTGTGTGCGTGCGTGCCAAAGCTTTGTATCCGTGCCGTCTGTGCCTTCCTATGTAGCCTTTAACTCTGAAGTGAAGATTTCAGAAAATAAATATATTGAGATGTAAATATTAAGACATTGTCAGAGATGTTTTATATGCCATAATTTTGTATTGTGTGTGTGTATACAATCATATGATTACAATATGTACTGTGTAGATATATTGTGCGAACAATATCTATAGTTCCTTAAAATGTTCTATGATGAATGATCTTTTTACGTTAAAGGCAGTAAATGGTTGAAAAATGGAGTCAGACGTCTCTCTTTATTTAACTATAATGGCAGCCGGGAGGATGCAGAACACTGTTGTCTGCATTAACAATTAAAGAAAGCAACATCCTCGTTTTGATCTTGAATTGATAGTTTGGATTTTTAACATTTACATTAACGGTCGGCACTTGCCCAGTTTGGAGAAGCAGGCAGGAGTAGCAACACAGAAGCTTAGCAGCGTTTTAAAAGGTTAGGAACTAACAAACAAACAGACACTCCCGTGTTCCTCCAAGGTAACATGACTGTGACCGACTGAGAAATAACGGCTTATCATAACCAGTGGTAGAATGTAACTAAGTACATGTATTCCAGTACTGTACTTCAATCCAAATGTTGAGGTACTTGTACTTTACTTGTCTTATCGTTTCATGCCACTTTCTACTTCTACTCCGCTACATATATATTGTACTTTTTACTCCACTACATTCATCAGTTACAGCTTTAGTTACTAGTTACTTTACACATTAAGATTACTACACACACACACACACACACACATGTAGTTCATAACATCTGATGTTTGATTCTCAAGTAAACTAGCCGACAATATAACGGCTACAAGTCCAGCTGAGATGATCAGACCATCACACACACACACACACACACACACACACACACACACACACACACACACACACACACACACACACACACACACACACACACACACACACACACACACACACACAGCTGGTTGGATCCTTCACACTTTCTACAATGTAAAGGTCTTTCTGCATTGAGTACTTTTACTTTTAATACTTTAAGTACATTTTCCTGATGATCATAGGTGTAATTTACGGGGGGATTGGGGTGGTTACAACCCCCCCCCCCCCCCCCCCCCCGCCCAATAATCTAAACTGGGCTTTTCCCAGTTTTTGTCTGCTTTTTTTTCGTTTTTCCGAAGTCTTTGGAGCTTTTTCGACATTTTTTTCAATGGTTTTTGTCTCTTTTTTAAATCCATGCAGACATTCCCAGTCCCAGGACCTCCCTGAATGGTTGGAGATCTCAACACCCCCATCTCCCCTCCCCCAATGTTAAGCCCAAAGTTACACCCTTGCTGATGATACTTATAGACTTTTACTGAAGGAACATTTTCACTGCAGGACTTTTACTGTAACGGAGTATTTTTACAGTGTGGTGTTAGTATTTTTTACTGAAGTAAATGATCTGAATACTTCTTCCACCACCGCTCATAACATTCACATACATGTACATTTAATCATGTACAAATTTGAGGTACTTGTACTTTACTTGAGTATTTACATTTGATGTTACTTTATACTTTTACTCCACTACATCAGAGGGAAATATTGTACTTTTTACCAGCTAATACAGCTAATAAAAGATTATTTTTAATAAAGTAATTTTTTCCCAGATTCCCAGATGTGAGAATTAAATGATTATGACAATAATCATAAGTTAATAGTTCAAAATGTTCTCCAGCGCGACCAACTCCACCAGTAAAATCCTGCTTTAATAAGCTAATGATAGAATACAAAACAAACAGAACTTATACTTTTAATACTTTAACTACATTTTCATGACGACACTTTGTTGGAGAATGTTTTTGTAAAGAAGTGAATGCAAAGAAAGCAGTTATGTTTCAGAGTTTTATTTCTGGTACGCCATCACAAGACAAAGAACAAACATTTAAAACATGTTTTTAAAGATGAAGTAGTGACATAAAAAAAACAGCTTTAATAAAAGATGCACTTAGCGGACTTCAGAATCCAGATTTTTAAGATTCTGCTGAAACTGAAACTGAATACTGAGTCCTCCTCCCGTCCTCAGTCCATGAACTCAGTCAACACATTAATGAAGTCAGCAGGGACTGTCCTTCCTTTGCCGTACCTGAAGTTGCTCCATTCTGGCTGCTGTCTGTAGATTCCTTCATCACAACTCGTATTATTCCAGATGTTTGATACCAGATGTTGTAACAGCGGTGATGTTGTGTATTGTTTAGGGTCCTCGCCACCACCAGACTAATCAGCATTGCAGATTGAACATGTAGCTGGACTTGAACGGCCTTCTTTTGACTGAAAGTGCTGCCAAACATCACTTTTTCTGCTCACCAGTTCCATTTCCACTTCCTCACAGCCTGCTGCATTGAACGCTCCACCTACGTTAACACCTTCCTGTAATCAACGGTGTCCTCATCACGTCAACCAGCGTAGCGTGTGTAGAGCAAGCGTAGGGTTCGGTGGGAAAAAATTCTAATGTTCAGCAGAAACCCAACCTCGTCAAAAAGCCCAAATATTCAGCCGGATCTGAAGCCCATTCCTGGATTGGGTGCATCCCTGCTCTAGAACAGGGTCAAACTCAACTTCTACCAAGGGCCAGACATGTCTAGTTTATTGACTTGCTTTTATTTAAGAGAAAAGGTAAAATATCTTGGACTGTTTGAGCATTTTTCTAGCTTTTTGGGATGTTTTTTTATCTTGTCACTCTTTCTACTTTTGTCACATTTCTGTTGACATGAAGCCCTACACAAATCAGCAAACACTTCCTTAGCCATCATATAATTAAGTAAATCAAGCAAAAAATAAAACATTTTACAGCATGAATATGATAATTCTGATTCTCAGAGTCGGTAAATCTGCCAAATTTTGCTTTGAGTGTCGCGTCTTTTTTTGGTCTGGCGTGACAACATTTCTCCTGAACTTTAACTGATATGCGGGGCCGGATCAAAATCTGTGAGTGGCCGGGTTTGGCCCGCGGGCCTTGATGGGCTCTAGAGACAGACTCTGAGTTCTAAATATCATACTTTTTATTTATTTACAGAGACTAAAGAGTGAGCAAGTGAAATGGGAGAGAAATAATATTTAGACCATTTTAAGTCACTATTTCATTATATTTTCAATGATACAAAAACAGCTGGAATGGCTTACTAAATAGTCTCCGTAACATGTAACCCTGAAACATACACGTACACTTACAGTGAGTACAAATTGAAATTTTGAACCGCTGCTTCCTGTTTACACAGCATGAGCACGCCCAGTATGCGTGAATGGTCACGCGGTCTGGGCGTGTTAGTTTAAACGGAGAATATTTCTGCTACTGTCGCTAAAACAGTTGCAGTGCCTTGCAAAAGTATTCGCCCCCTTGAACTTTTCGACCTTTTGCTACATTTCAGGCTTCAAACATAAAGATATAAAACTGTAATTTTTTGTGAAGAATCAACAACAAGTGGGACACAATCATGAAGAGGAACGAAATTTATTAGATATTTCTTTATTAACAGATAAAAAACTGAAAAATTGGGCGTGCAAAATTATTCAGCCCCTTTACTTTCAGTGCAGCAAACTCTCTCCAGAAGTTCAGTGAGGATCTCTGAATGATCCAATGTTGACCTAAATGACTAATGATGAAAAATAGAATCCACCTGTGTGTAATCAAGTCTCCGTATAAATGCACCTGCTCTGTGATAGTCTCAGAGGTCCGTTTAAAGAGCAGAGAGCATCATGAAGAACAAGGAACACACCAGGCAGGTCCCAGATACTGTTGTGGAGAAGTTTAAAGCCGGATTTAGATACAAAAAGATTTCCAAAGCTTTAAACATCCCAAGGAGCACTGTGCAAGCGATAATATTGAAATGGAAGGAGTATCAGACCACTGCAAATCTACGAAGACCCGGCCGTCCCTCTAAACTTTCAGCTCATACAAGGAGAAGACTGATCAGAGATGCAGCCAAGAGGCCCATGATCACTCTGGATGAACTGCAGAGATCTACAGCTGAGGTGGGAGACTCTGTCCATAGGACAACAATCAGTCGTATAGTGCACAAATCTGGCCTTTATGGAAGAGTGGCAAGAAGAAAGCCATTTCTTAAAGACATCCATAAAAAGTGTCGTTTAAAGTTTGCCACAAGCCACCTGGGAGACACACCAAACATGTGGAAGAAAGTGCTCTGGTCAGATGAAACCAAAATCAAACTTTTTGGCAACAATGCAAAACGTTATGTTTGGCGTAAAAGCAACACAGCTCATCACCCTGAACACACCATCCCCACTGTCAAACATGGTGGTGGCAGCATCATGGTTTGGGCCTGCTTTTCTCCAGCAGGGTTAGGGAAGATGGTTCAAATTGATGGGAAGATGGATGGAGCCAAATACAGGACCATTCTGGAAGAAAACCTGATGGAGTCTGCAAAAGACCTGAGACTGGGACGGAGATTTGTCTTCCAACAAGACAATGATCCAAAACATAAAGCAAAATCTACAATGGAATGGTTCACAAATAAACATATCCAGGTGTTAGAATGGCCAAGTCAAAGTCCAGACCTGAATCCAATCGAGAATCTGTGGAAAGAACTGAAAACTGCTGTTCACAAACGCTCTCCATCCAACCTCACTGAGCTCCAGCTGTTTTGCAAGGAGGAATGGGCAAAAAAAAAAGTCTCTCTGTGCAAAACTGATAGAGACATACCCCAAGAGACTTACAGCTGTAATCGCAGCAAAAGGTGGCGCTACAAAGTATTAACTTAAGGGGGCTGAATAATTTTGCACGCCCAATTTTTCAGTTTTTTATCTGTTAAAAAAGTTTGAAATATCCAATACATTTTGTTCCACTTTATGATTGTGTCCCACTTGTTGTTGATTCTTCACAAAAAATTACAGTTCGCGCTCCAACTCATCTCAACTAGTTTAACACTTATTCTTTTCTATTTATGCTCAACAGAGCTCATTTACATTAAATTATACCGTATATCTGAGTAAAATGAGTTGAGATCATTAGTTGTGTTTGGATTAATGGCTGGTATGTGACAATTATTATATCCCCAGGTTAAAATGAACTGATGCAACTGTACTCACAAACAAAGGAGAGCTACCAAAAGGTAAAAAACTAATTTACCAAAAATTGTCTTGTCTCCATTTAGGAAAAGACACATCAAAGGTGTTCTAACAACAAGTTTACCAAGCTGTAGTTTGAAGTTGTCTGTATGTTTGTATTTGTGTGTGTGTTTGTGTGTGCATGTGTGTGTGTACGTGCGCACACGTGTGTGTGTGTGTGTTTGTGTACATTTTTATGTCAGGACAGCTCGATTGTGTGATATATTGCAGGTCTCAGCTGTGTGTGTGTGTGCGTGTGCGTGTGCGTGTGCGTGCGCGCGTGTGTGTTCATCTGCTGAAAACAACAGTAGTGTGATCCATTGCCCTATGCAATGGGTGTGTGCACACGTGTGTGTGTGTATATATATGTGTGTGTGTGTGTGTGTGTGTGTGTGTGTGCGTGCGTGCGTGCGTGCGTGTGCACGCGAGCATGTGCGCATGTTCATGCATCTGCTGAAAATCATAATGATCCATTGCCCAATTTCAGTATGTTGTGTGTATGTGTGTGTGTGGGTGTTTGTGTGTCTCCGCATGTGCATTTATGTGCGTGCGTGTGTGTGTGTGTGTTCATCTGCTGTAAAGCACAATAGTTCCCCATTGCACCAGATCACAAATGCTATAAAATTAAATAAAACACCCAAAATTCAATGAAAGTAGTGATCATTAATTGTACTTGCGAAGAACGTCATTGGGAACCACCCATGTTATTTTTGGTTAATTTGGTTGAAAGAAACCCATATTTCTGATAAAGAAACTTTGAAAGAGTCAAATTTGACCTGAAGACAACAAGAAGGTTACAATGTTCTCAGGAACACGTTACGGTGAACTATTTTAGTCCAATATGAGATCGTATTCTGAACGAGCCGCCATGACAGTCTGGCTGTCAATTTCCAGAGAAACCAGACCCACGTGACGCGTTCGTCCAATCAGCTGCTGGTTTAAATTTTTGGGCGACAATCCAGATTAGCGCCACCTGCTGTTATGGAGACGTATTACGTCTCGTCTCTTTGGTGTGTTCTGAGGAACTTTTTTGACCAACTCGGGGAGACTGATCAGTCACACTGGCTTTTCTGCCGAGGGTCGGCCGTCTGGTCGGTGTGTCTGCAGCTTTATCTGACAGCTCCTCGCTCCTCAGCTGAACCAGAAGTTGTTCTGTTCCTCCTTGGTGAAGGCCGTCTCAAAGCTCTTATTTCTGCCCCGAGGAGCGAGCATCGAGGAGCTATTGGCGAGGATACAGAGAGCAGCTGTCCGGGAAGCCGTGCATTTGAAGGAGTTGCTAACTCCACCCATACAGCTGACGAATTCACGTAGCGCTTCAGAAAATGGACGTCTCATCTATCTAAAAGACATTTGCTCATTGCCTCTCTCCTCCGATGATCTCCTCGCGTGAGGAAGGGAGGCAAGTGGAGGAGTCGAGGAGGCAATGTAAGCGACATGAGATGCAGCGAGGGTGTTCAACGCACACCCGTTTCAGTTTAAAAACGTGTTGCTGCGTTTTGTCGGGGCTGAACGTGGCCCTGATGTTTTCTTTTTGTTCTGTCGAGTTAAAGTTTCCTCATTGGCTAGCCTGCCGAGGGGCGGTTCCTCTGTCGAGCCCACTGCTCTGATTGGTTCTTCTTATGTCTACTCTGCCATCTAGTTTTCCACTGAAGCCACTTTTCTGCAGCTGTATTCCTCCAAAAGTTGTTTTTTATTCTCAGAATTTGACAATTATTCTAATCTTAAAAATAATATAATAACAATTATTTACATTGTTTTGGATTATTTTCTGGATTACTTGATTAGTCGTTCGGTCTATAAAATGTGGATCAGTGTTTCCCAAAAAGCCCAAGACGACGTCCTCAAATGTCTTGTTTTGAGTTCCTGTGACTTATTACAGAACCTTTACAGGCCGCATAGCTGTGCTGGAAGTGCAGCAGTTCAGAATTGTATTTCCTGACTCATAACACATTTGAAAATCCATCACCTTTGATTTTTACTTTTAACAACCTGATTCTTTCTTATAGCCTATATGTATCTACACTTGTTATATTACCTGCTGTGTTAAGCTCTGGGCTTTCTTTTTATACATCATTTCAATAGTCTGCTTCAGAGAATGGCTGCATTCAGAAAGTTCCATTATTATAGAGCAAATGATATTGTACAGAAATGTAAGGCAATTATACACACAATACATAATAAAGGCATATTACATCTCTCAGGCAACATTTAATTGGTTTCTTATATCTGCATGCAGCATAACATCTGAATAACAATGTGTATGTTATTAACTTCATTTGTGTTAATTAGGAAGTCAAAACAAGATCGAAGAGCAGATTGTTTGCAGGTTCACTTTCTCTCTCGCTGACTGGGTTCTGTATCCGGCAGGTGAAGGTCTCCACATCTAATGTCCCATTCTTGGTGATGTCCAAGTCCTTTCCCGACTCCTTCCACTCTCCGTCTCCCTTCTTCCAGCTGTAGGTGACGGGTCCAGCTGGCTCTGTGATGACCGCTTCACAGTCCAGCGTACAACGGTCCGAGGCGGGGGAACATGTTAATGGTCTTATCCATATCTCAGGCTGGGGGAGTACTTTGATCAATACAGCGTTATAGTGCTCATTCTGGACCTTGTTGTTGACTTCCACTGAATACACCCCCATCTCAGCTGTAGTCATGTCTTTGATTACCAAACGTCCGGTGGTTATATCCAGGGCTGTGCGGCCTCTAAAGGTTCTGTAATAAGTCACAGGAACTATATTTTTGACCCACTCAGCTACCAGGTCACCGTCAATCTTCTGTAATGGCAAAATCACATTTAAGCCTTTATTGTTTATTGTGCCTTGTGTTTTTTCATTCAGCACACTGCATTCTCATACACCAATCTAAACGACATTCATTTGCATTCCTGCATGTGGATTGGGGGTTGTTTATACCTCAGAGACTCTGAAAGTGTATGCCCTTTGTGTGAACTGATAACCCACAAGGCCACAAAGTTTAATATCCTCCTCTCCCGTATCACGTTCCCCTCTTGTCTGTTTAGAGGTACGGGGAGCGTGACCCCAGCTGGGGCAGAGAGGAACAGAGGATTAGATGAAGTGAATTTATGACGCATGTTTGTGTTTTCTTTTCTAAATGTCACTACTGGACCTATATCTTATCTGTCTCTCAGAAAGAAGGGTCTAGTAGGTTAATATCTTTATTGTTTGTAAGAATGTGCTCAAATGTCACTCCCCTTTCTCCCAATGTGCATTTAAGCTCACTCTTTCCTTTACTCATTGGACGAATCCTTTACACACTGAGCTACGTGCTTCTTGTGAAACTGTATTCCTCCTATTTTGCAAAATATATCTTTTAATAAAATACAAAAACCCAACTTGGTTTTAGTCTCAGTTCTGTCTTATTTGTTTCATTTTACTAAACTTTGAAATCTACACCTCTCCCCCTGCTGCAAAGGAAACTTCCACAACACTTCCACAGGATGTCGTAGAGAGGTCCAGGAGGAGGAGGCCTCACGTCCAACGTTATCTCCCCTCCATCCTTGAAGTATGTCGGGGTTACCGTGTCCTGGGCTAGAGCGACGTTCACCACCGCCAACAGCAACAAAACCCCCGTCAGTTTCTCCATGTTCACAGGTCAACACACGAGAGGAAGAATATCTGTGTTCAGACCAGCAAAACAACTTCACAGCTCTGTTTTTCTCCTCTGTCCTGAGGGTGGGAGGGGAGTTACCACATTTCAACATCTCCTGATGTTTTATAAAAAGTTTAACTGTTTAGTAGGGTCCACACACTCGACTGAGCACTAAACGTATTCTACTGAGTGTGTTCAACTAAATTAAACTCTGTGGGGTTGTATTTAAAATAAAAGTAAGTAAGTAGATCACATTCAAACACAGCTTAAGCTGAACAAAGTGCTGAACATGAAATACTAACACTTTAGCTACATTGAACGTGTAACGTATGCGGACCGTTCGTGGAGCGTTATGCACCGCAATATGTATCTTTGAACTGGCTACACCTGCTGGGCACACACAGAGTTTAATTTAGTTGAACACACTCAGTAGAATACGTTTAGTGCTCAGTCGAGTGTGTGGACCCTACTAAACAGTTAAACTTTTTATAAAACATCAGGAGATGTTGAAATGTGGTAACTCCCCTCCCACCCTCAGGACAGAGGAGAAAAACAGAGCTGTGAAGTTGTTTTGCTGGTCTGAACACAGATATTCTTCCTCTCGTGTGTTGACCTGTGAACATGGAGAAACTGTCGGGGTTTTTGTTGCTGTTGGCGGTGGTGAACGTCGCTCTAGCCCAGGACACGGTAACCCCGACATACTTCAAGGATGGCGGGTAGCTAACGTTGGACGTGAGGCCTCCTCCTCCTGGACCTCTCTACGACATCCTGTGGAAGATTGACGGTGACCTGGTAGCTGAGTGGGTCAAAGATATAATGCCTGTGACTTATTACAGAAACTTTAGAGGCCGCACAGCCCTGGATATAACCACCGGACGTTTGGTAATCAAAGACATGACTACAGCTGAGATGGGGGTGTATTCAGTGGAAGTCAACCAAAAGGTCCAGAAGGAGCACTATAACGCTGTATTGATCCAAGAAGTCCCCCAGCCTGAGGTAGAGCCGAGACCGTTGACTTGTTCCCCCGCCTCGGACCGTTGTACGCTGACCTGTGACGCAGACACCACAGACGCTGGACCCGTCACCTACAGCTGGAAGAAGGGAGACGGAGAGTGGGAGGAGTCGGGAAAGGAAATGACCATCACCTGCCGGATAAAGAACCCAGTCAGTGAGAAAGAAAGTACACCCTGAAAACAATCCGCTCTGCAAACTTGTTTTGACTAATGAAGTTAATAAGATAGACATTATTATTCAGATGTTATGCTGCATGCACATATAAGAAACCACTTAAATGTTGCTTGAGAGATTTATTTTGCCTTCATTATGTTTTGTGTGAAATTAAAGGTGCTCTAAGCGATGTGACGCGTTTTTAGGCTACAACATTTTTTGTCACATACAGAAAACATCTCCTCAATCTCTGCTAGCTGCCTGTCCCCTGAACACACTGTAAAAAACATCTCCTCAATCTCTGCTAGCTGCCTGTCCCCTGAACACACTGTAAAAAACGCGGTCTCTGTAGACAGCCCAGGCTCCACAAACGGCGACAAATACAAACTGGCCAACCTGCACCACCAAACATAACAAACAGTCTTCCAGTGTTCCAGCCAATAACTGAGAAGAAGGATTTGGGGGTGGGGGTTGGGGGGTTAGTGTGCGGAAGGGAGGGGGAGGGGACGGGATGAGGAGGAGGGAGGGGCGAGCTAGCCTTGTTTTGTTTGACAATACTTTGAACGTCAACAAGAAGTGATGTCACCCAACATCGCTTAGAGCACCTTTAATTGCCTATACATCTGTTTATAATATCATTTGCTCTATAATAATGGAACTTTCTGAATGCAGCCATTCTCTGAAGCAGACTATTGAAATGATGTATAAAAAGAAAGCCCAGAGCTTAAAGGGGAACTGTGCAGTTTTTTGTAGCTTAATTGACCTTAACTGAACAGCTTCGGAGTCATTGGAATGGTTAAATGACTTTTTTCGGGTTGAATGGTGGTCGTCTCGCCCCCCCCCCCCCCCCCCCCCCCCCCCCCCCCCCCAGCGCCTGTGAGTGGAAAAACCACCCTCGCAACTTTGGGTAGCGGCTCGCCGGCCTCAGCGTCAGGAAGTATGGCGTGATATCAGGTCTCACCATGTAACGAACCGCTTCACGGCACTGCACACATCCAGGAACCGGCTGGCTAGAAGATCAAGGTAGCGACTATCGTCATGGCTGAGCCGGCAAAAAAGAAACAGAAAGCTAGGAAAGCATTGTCGGAGGAACAGAGAAAGAGGAAACGGCAGACTGACCGAGCAAGTTTTTACACAGCGTTGCCAAATATATATATATATATATATATATATATATATATATATATATATATATATATATATATATATATATATATATATATATATTATATTCAGAAGCTGTAGGGGGAGCACTATAGAGAAACCTGCCAGCAAAAAGCAAGAAAACTGTGAAGAAATGGCCAAAACTGCATAGTGCCCCTTTATAACACAGCAGGTAATATAACAAGTGTAGATACATTTAGACTATAAGAAAGAATCAGGTTATTAAAAGGTGGTGGATTTTGAAATTTGTTATGAGTCAAGAAATACAAATCTGAACTGCTGCACTTACAGCACAGTTCAGACAAATGTTGCTTCCATCTATACTCATTTATACTTCAATTTAATACATTTAATAAGCAGAGTTTGTACTTTTTACAACTTAATGTTTGCATTGTCTTATTATCTGCTTGTCGGTCAACAGTAAAGGACTTTAAATTGCACCAACCTGTATGAAAAGTGCAAATAAAGATTGATTGATTAATTGAGTGAGTGATTGATTCATTTATAACCAACCCATGAACTATCTACAATCACCAATCTTGTATTAACAATACTTTAATCTAATAGGCTATAATAAGAGCAGGGTTTTTTTTTCTGCAGGAGTACTTTGACTTTTGATACTTTGAGTACATTTTGGTTATAATACTTGTGTGCTTACTTACTTACTTGTTTCTGCTCTGTGCCCTCCCTCGCCGTTTTGCCGTGGATCATGTGTAGGCTTTAAGAGACTAGCGGCCTGTCCTGAGTGTGTTGATTTGAACATGAACACAAATATATAACTGATCCTTTGGCCCGTAGTCACCAAAGTAACTATTGGAGCCATTTTTTTACAAGCCACATATCTCCAGAACATTCTGACTCTAACATGGCATTTTTTAGATGTTAGCTTAAAAAGTTGAGAAAAGTTTAAAATTAACTTTGTTCCAGACCTGTTTCTGTCTCAGGAACAAGATCTGGCCAACTAACGGTTGCCAATGCCCTGACAAAACTAATATTTGTAATGCTAAATATGTATTTAAGCTGTGTAAATATCTAATATTAGCAAAAGAACACATTATACAATGTGTATATGATGTTCACTACACTTTCAAACGAGGCCACGCCCCTTTAGGTCCTAAAGGATTAGGAACATTCTATATTTATATATATATTCTCTCCGTTGCTGGCAGCCCCTCGCCGGGCGTCGTGACCGGCGAGGTCGCGAGGTCGTCATCTTCTAATGGCAAAATTACATTCATGCATGATTCTTTATATTTTTCTGTTTTATTTCTTTTTGCGTTTCTCTCACAAATGCTTGAAGGGAGCTTATCTCATTCCCACATGAAGACTTTGATTTTCTCTCCACAATATGTGGAGCCAGGAAGTCTGGAGCTGAATGCGTACGGCCTCTGTGTGAACCGATAAAGGTACAAGGTCACTGTAAACTATCTCCCAAGATATAGTAGATGTACGGGGTATGTGACCCCCAGGATGATAGTGGGGCAAGAGGAGAGAGACATAGAGGCTCCAGAGCGTCACTTATGATTTAGATTGTATGCTGACTTATAGATATGCCTGTAAGAAAATGCAAAGTCATGTTTAGACCAGAACATGTGTGGCTATCACTCCCTCCTGCAGTTTGTGTATATAAGCTCAGTGATTCTGTTCACTCATTTGAAGAGACTTTTCACACTTGTGCTGCGTGCCTTCTGTGAACTTGTATACTTCCTGTAAACTTGCAAGTTTATAATAAAATACTAAAAACCTAACTTGGTTTAGTCTACGACTGTTTCTATTTGTCTCACTATTCTATTTTCTTCCTAACCTCTACACCTGCTGCTAACAAAAACTTCCACCACAATTCTTCAAACCCCCGTGTAGCTGCTGCTCTCCCCGGTACGTTCTACAAACACGCTGAAGGCCCTTTTTCCTCTCTTCAGACGCTGACAGCCAATGTCCAAATGTCCGTATTTTACGAGTTTGGATTGAGCACGGGCTGCGGACTGCCGCCGTACTGTGTGTGGAGCTCCTGAAGTCCCACACAGTTTAAAAAATTTCCAATTAACCATCAATTTTCGTAAAACGGCCCATATTTGAGCTTTACATAGTTGATTTCTCGCATAAAAAAGTCTCAGAAGTGAATTTAGTAATGAAATAGCAGACGAACAATGTATAAAATGTCTGACATCTGCGCAACCCATTCAGAAGACTAAGCTGATCTGAGGTCAGTGGTGTCTGTAAATTTTGGGTCATGACAAAGGTAGAGACTAGAGCCAAATAAGGTAGGAGTTGAGGAGTTGACGTCAACTATGAGCTTTGTTGAGATTCGCCCGTTTTCAGCAGCAGTTTCAAATTGTGAGATTTATGAGATGTCAATGGGACTTTGAGGTTCTATGTATGTCCTATTTACCCACCGAACTGTCGTAATTCAACTATGACAAGGTAAACTCGGTTTTGCATTCTATCACCCCTTTAAGATGACTTGGGTGTGTATTCAGTGGAAGTCAAGAATGAGAGCTTTTAACGCTTCATTGATCAAAGAAGTCCCCCAGCCTGAGGAAGTGGCTCCAGAGACTATGTACACTGACCTGTGAGGCAGACAACACAGACGTTGGACCCGTCACCTACAGAGTGGAAGGAGTCGGGAAAGAACTTGAACATCACCGAGCTTGAAACCGCTCATGATCACACCTTCGCCTGTTGGATAAAGAACCCAGTCAGTGAGAGAGAAAGTAAACCTATAAACCAGTGGTTCTCAAATTTTTTCAATAATGTACCCCCTGTTAAATATTCTCTGTGCCAAGTACCCACTGACCAGCGCAAAGCATTTAAGCATTTGTTTTGCATTTTCCTTTTATTCTCCTCATGTGGCCCAACCCAGTCTCATTGCAGTTTGTGAAATAGTCACATAGTTAAATGTATCGATTAATGAACACTGGCGATTGATGATTTTCCTGTTTATTTTTCTACTCAGACATTTTTAAAACTAATGTCTTTCAATGCTAGTTAGCTGTGTCCACGTCACCTGTTACAAGAGCCAGAAAATCAGAGACAGATATTGATCTGAAAATCTTTGGGATTTATGGGTCAGTCAAACTCATTTTCATAAGGGCCACACTGGAAAATGAGAATCACATCAAGGGCCAGACATGTATACTTTATTGACATGCTGTTAGAATAATTACATTATCAAGAATAGACAGAAACACTGAAGAGTCTCTCAAAGTCCATTTTTACTTGCGAAAACAAGGAGCCATTGCTTTTAACCTTTTATGTAAAGCACTTTGAATTGCCCTGTTGCTGAAATGTGCTATAGAAATAAAATTGCCTTGCCTTGCCTTGCCTTGTACAGCATTGCAGGACAGACATACACGTGTCTACTATAAATGAGCAAGATTGGTAAAAAAACATGGCTGCCATCTTTCAAAACACCTGTATTGTTAGACCGATTACGTAACATTATAGGATTGTCTATCTCAAGGCAGTGTGATAAGCCCGCTACTTATCATCATTATTATCAATGATGTCTTTTAAATGTACCAGAAGATATATAGGTAGGTCACTGTTTGCGGAGGATGGGGCCTTTGTAGTTTATATGCAATTATGTCCAGGAGCAGGTTTTCAGATGTATGCAGACGATAAAGTTACATATATATGTAGCTGGTAGAACAACCCTGTCTGTTTTACCAAGATGTCTGATCATTTTGAGTCAATAGCAGCATGGTTTCTTAAAGTCGTGTCTTTCAATAACACATTCTCACTCCCTGAGCAAAAAGTCTCCTTTATGCTCAATCAGACACAGAGGGGTTTTCAACTTATTTCAATGTAATCCTATCAGCGGCGTGGGTCGGGGTGGGTCAAACAACACAGGACCTTCACCCGGGAGACCGGGCCAAGTCCCGACCAAGCTCATTTAGATATGAATAACAATGCCAAAGGCACATGCCCAAGCGTCCATATTTTATGCGTTGGGTAGTGAGAATGTGTTGCCCATACAGATACTAAAGTGTAACTTTTGCGTTGGTATCTGACGCTGAGAGACACAGAAAGTATATGAGTTGAGAAGGAGAAGGGGGTTGCATACATTACTGCTGCTGCTCGCTGTCTTTGCACATTACTTTGCACTTTATTGTTTGTATTATTAGTGATTTTATGTCTTTAATTGTTGTATGTTTTTTGCCTCAGGGAACTCCACCCAATTTGATTATATTGTTGTCCAACCCCTCAATATAACGACAATAATTTCATTTTGTAGAATTATTAGATTATCCCTTTGGAGCAAGTTGCAACGACGCAACCAAGGTTGTGCATTTTTACCCACATCATTACCACATGTTGAGTTATTTTAAATTGCAGTCACTTAATGGTACATAAAAGACAATAGTTTATTTGGTTTAAAATTACTTTATTAGCATTTTATTGGTTTGCTGACATTTTTTATCTTTAAAGCTGTGTCCCTGTGTCCCTTGACTGCTGGGTCCATGCCAGAGTCAAAGGATCTTACAGAGGGGAACTACTGACAGTACAGCTGGTAGTTGAGTTTGTCTCCCAGCCTGGTTCCTGCCAGGTGTTTGTTGAAGGCTTCATCCATCTCTCGGCTCTGTTCTGGTGTGAAGAGGTTCTTCCAGTCCCCGACCTCGCCTGCTCGGGGACAAAAATATCTCGGAGTTTAACCCTTTGATGGTCTCTTGGATTTTATTCTCAAAGTGGCAAAGTTATATTCCGTATCTGCACCACTCAAAGGTTAACATCAATCTCATGTTTTAAGATATAAAGGCCAAATAAATCATGCAGTCACGGTAAATGCAGGTTGTTCTCATGAACCACTCGTACATATAGCTACAAAAAGTAATGCACCGTACTTCGTATGTATTCCATGTATTTATTACTGCATGCCCCACAATGAGAGCTGCTGTATGCACTGTATGTGCAGTAAATACGCAGATTTCAGTTTAGTTTAAAACCAATGCATCCTGCGGATAAAACGGTTAATTTGAGTGAAAACTAAGTGATTTGTTGTAGTGAAACTAATTATTTGAAGCACCTTTTCTGAAAACAATGTTTCCCGTGACCATGTTGGTGTAGTTCTCCTTCATGGCGGAGAAGGTGCTCCCCTCTGCGATCTGCTGCACCTGAGCCTCCGTCAGGCTGAAGCCGAAGAAGGTGGAGATCTGACGCACGCCCTCGCTCAGGTCCTGCAGGACAGGAAGCAGAATCAGAGCCGTTACAGACGGACACTTCTACTCAATGTTGACTGGGACTGGTTGTCTCCATGCAGCAAGGTTTAACTTTCTGCAGGATCATTTTTCATAGAAATTAACTGTTAACATGACCTTTAAACATAATATACCTTATGTAATGTTATACATTTAAAAAGCTACAACTTTCTATCAGGCACAAAGAAACAATGAGTGTGTGATGTGTACCTGTTTGAGCTCTTCATAGGTGACAATCATGACGTTGGGGTCGTCCATCCTCTTCTCCCAGGCCAAAGCATGATCAAAGTATGACCCAAAGACAACTACACACACACACACACACACACACACACACACACACACACACACACACACACACACACACACACACACACAAGTGCGTCTCACTATCTTTGTGGGGACCCGTCATTGACATAATGCATTCCCTAGCCCCTTACCCTAACCTTAACCATCACAACTAAATGCCTAACCTTAACCCTTACCTTAAATGCTACTGTCCATGTTTTTGGGGTGGGGATAACATGTTGATGTGTGTTTTCTCACCGTCTCCACTCAGGAAGTTAGAGTAGAAGGCATCCCAGGACTGCACAGATGGGTGGAGTGGCAGTTTGTCATAGAAATAATAGGAGGAGACCAGAGTGTCTTTAGGGTTCCTGAAGATCACCAGCGTCTGTACAACACATGAAAAAAGAATATGGAGAGAAGAAAATCAAAACGTCATAAAAGAGAAATAAAAATATGGAGTTTTTCATGCCTAATCAACTGTTTTCACGCCTGATAAACTGCACTATAATATGATAACAATACTTTGTTTTTTGTTCAATGTGCAGAGGTGTTGAAACTTACTTTAGTTTTCTTTGCATTGAAGGATTTGGGGATGTTGTCAGGGAGCAGGTGAGTCGCCAGAAACCTCGGAGAGGGCGTCTCATCCAGGACCTGAAGGGGGAGATCATCTTTATGTATTACAATATACTTTTATATGCTGCTGTTCATCACACGCTTTGTTATTGTCAATTAAACATGATCAGCACGAGTATGATTATATGATCAACCAAACTTTTAACTGTGGTAGATCATCTCTGGCTGTCAGATCAATGGAGTGAAGTAGAAAGTGACATGAAAAGAAAATACTCAAGTAAAAGTACTTCAAATTAAAACTTAAAGCTTTAGTGCGTAACTTTTTGATATTATTGAACATCCGTTACATTCAAGCCATTGCCAAATGAGCTTCTACAAAGCTAGTTAAGACTATCAGCTCCACACAACTCTCTCCATATTTCTCAGTATGACTATGTTCAGAAGATTCCCGCACAGAAACTTGAGTGAAGATAATGACCTCTTCTGAAGAGTCCATCATGTTTTTCTAATCCTCCGTGTCCTCCTTGGTTACTAGCAACTGTGTGGAGGAGGGTTAGGGGGGTGTGGTGCACCATCACGGAAGGCTTGTATCATGTGGACGCGCCGACAGTGTTGTTGTCATTACTTAGAATTCCTCATGGGGGGGACAGAAACTACACTATAGCTTTAAGTAGATAGATAGATAGATAGATAGATAGATAGATAGATAGATAGATAGATAGATAGATAGATAGATAGATAGATAGATAGATAGATAGATAGATACTTTATTGATCCCCAAGAGGAAATTCAAGAACTCAAGTAACTGAGTAAATGTACTTAGTTACATTCCACCACTGACACACACACAACCAATCAGTACCTTTACCACGTCCGGTCCAAAAAACTCGATCACCGGTGGCATGTTGGATTCAATTTTCATTCCCGTCGCCTCTGCAATGATCTTCCTGAACACCCCCACCATCCAGTTAAAACCTGCACACACACACACACACACACACACACACACACACACACACACACACACACACACACACACACACACACACACACACACACACACACACACACACACACAACATACTTATGTTACATAATGACTCTGCATCACAGTTAACAGATGGGGAAACATCAGTCTGGGTCATTTAAAGGGGTAAACACATTGTTTAAAATGTGACTCAGGTCACTTTAAATGAAAAAAAGAGTTGTAAGAGATGTCTAAAATATTGATATATTTAAAGGAGCATGTTCTCCCCCCAAAAAAAGCCCCAATAAGTCGTTTGTACAATCAGAAATGATGTTTTCTTGTTAGGCGGCACTGCCCTCCAGTGGCCCAGTAATTATGATGGGAGCATAAAAGAGCGTAGGGAACAGTTAAGTTCACACAGCAGGAATGTCACACTTTTCTTCTTTCAAAAACCGCACTGTGAGCTCTTTGTGTTTTACAGAGAAAGACATTAAATAATCATCTCCACATTAGTGCACATTTATGCATGGCAAGACCCAGAATTCCTGCACAGTGATGTCAGTAAAGTGACTGTTGAGACTTCAAAAGTTAAAGGGCTCCCGTGAAGCAGTTTTGAATTGAAATGTTTAAAAAAGATTCTCATCCTGGAAACTTTAGTTTGGTCAAGGAAATACTTTGACATTCTGGGAAACACTTAGAGCTGCAAAGACGAATCAATCACCAACTATTTTGAAAATCAATGAATCGGTTTGAGTCATTTATTTATGAAACAAAGTAAAGGTATTTTTACTTTACTTGAATATTTCCATTTTTTGCTATTTTATAGTTCTATGGAGCCCCAGAAAGATCACAGATAATCAAAGTAATATCTCGAGGCCATGAGTTATATTTTGTAGCCACAAGATAATTAAGTTGTGGCCATGTGTTGTTAGAGCGTGGGGAAAAATAAGACGTGCACACGCCTTAATTATCAATGCCTCGAGATATTATTTTTTCTACGTGTGATCCTTCCAGGGCTCTGTATTCTTCACCACATCTCAGATGGAAACATTGTACTTTTTGCTGCACCACATTTTTTGGACAACTTTAGTTACTTACTTTACAAATGAATTCAATCTAATTATATTTACAATGTCTAATCATATTAGACATATTACAGAAAACCATGAATTCACAAACTACCCAGCAGTATTTAAAATGATCTCTACCTTTACCAGCTGCAACATTAAAGGATCAATGAAAAAATAATGCATCATCAATAATTATAACATAATAATATGATATATATTAATCTGCACAATGAGTACTTTTACTTTCAGCACTTTAAGTTTATTTAGATGCTGCTGATACTTTTGTTCCTTTTACTTCAATACAATTTTAAATGCAGGAATTTTACTTGAAACAAATCGTTTCTACCATGTAGTATTAGGCTACTTCTTTTATTTACAGTTTTTTACAATCACTTTGGCTCTAATTTCAGAACCTTGAAGTAATTTTTCAAAACTCTAGACACAAAACTCACAACCAATGATCAAAATACACTTTTTTCAATTGCTTGGATACAATACACATAAACCAAAGATCATTTGTTCATTTAACAAATATCCCCTGTTCAATATGACACAACTTAACATCAAAGTCCTACTATTTCAAAAGGCAATTCACACATTACATTTCAGATGATTGTCTATTCATTTCATTACAATCATCTAACTATCAATTGATACAACTGCTCAAAATGATAAGTAACTGTTGCATTACTCTTAATGAATAGTTGTATGGAAACAGACAAACAATATTCCATGTTTAGATCATGAAAGTTTCAAGATAAAGAGATTCATTGTCACCCATTAGTGTGGAGCATGAACCAATTAGACTACATGATCTATGGATGTAATATTTCATCATCATTCTTTACTGTAATGTACTACTGTTTACTGTATCAGACACTGTTTCTATGCTCCCATGTACCACCTTTCAGACTATTTACAGTATTGACAGTACTGCACTGTATGCATGCAGGCCCTTGGAATTGCTTGTCCAATTCTGCCAACATGTTACTGATTATGGAGATATATACTTTATATATATACTGTATATATACATTTACATACACACACATATATACTCGTGCTGCATTGTTTGCCATGCCCGAAGGTTTTTTCCAAGATGTTTGAAGTACTTCTACATATTCATCAACTCTGTCTTGTGGATTTGGCCGCAGGTTCTCATCTACATCGCAATTAGCCAAACATCTTGGAAAAAACCTTTGGGCATGGCGAACAATGTGGTACGAGTATATATAAGTATATGTATATGTATATATATATATATATATATATATATATATATATAAAGTATATATATCAATCATCAGTAACATGTTGGCAGAATTGGACAAGCAATTCCAAGGGCCTGCATGCATACAGTGCAGTACTGTCAATACTGTAAATAGTCTGAAAGGTGGTACATGGGAGCATAGAAACAGTGTCTGATACAGTAAACAGTAGTACATTACAGTAAAGAATGATGATGAAATATTACATCCATAGATCAGGTAGTCTAATTGGTTCATGCTCCACACTAATGGGTGACAATGAATCTCTTTATCTTGAAACTTTCATGATCTAAACATGGAATATTGTTTGTCTGTTTCCATACAACTATTCATTAAGAGTAATGCAACAGTTACTTATCATTTTGAGCAGTTGTATCAATTGATAGTTAGATGATTGTAATGAAATGAATAGACAATCATCTGAAATGTAATGTGTGAATTGCCTTTTGAAATAGTAGGACATTGATGTTAAGTTGTGTCATATTGAACAGGGGATATTTGTTAAATGAACAAATGATCTTTGGTTTATGTGTATTGTATCCAAGCAATTGAAAAAAGTGTTAGAGTTCTGAAAGATGTGCATTTTGATCATTGGTTGTGAGTTTTGTGTCTAGAGTTTTGAAAAATGACGTCAAGGTTCTGAAATGAGTGCCAAAGTGATTGTAAAAAAACCATAATAAGAGAGCTGAGTACTTCTTTCACTTCTGCTTAAAGCTAAAGGAACATACTTTCACCACAATCATTAACATTAAAGGCAACCAGTGAAGGGGGAGTCAGAGGTTAAATGTTCCCGTGAGACCCTTTAAAAACTTGATTCATCTTTAGTTTTTTTAAACAAAGGACGGTTGTAACTCTGTCTGAACATATTTCATTTTTTATTTTTGTTATCATATCTCAATCTCTCACCACATTTGGGGTAAGCCACCAGCATGACGTCATCCTCTCTGGCCTCGATGTTCTGCAGAGCCTTAAAATTTTCCTCGGAGCACAACATGCGCGGGTACAACACCCCGTTGGACCTGTACAGCTTGTCCTCGTCCCTAATCTCCATCTGCATCTGCCTCCTGGTCTGCATGTAGGTGACAAAGTCGCAGGTGTTCATCCTGATTCAGCACAGTGTGAAGCTGCACGGATCACAAACTCAGAGGCAATAATCCAGAAGCAACTGAACCAGGAATGTTTAAGTAGTGTAGGAGTATGTAAACACACCTGTAGGGAAATGTGTGTGTGTGTGCATATGTGTGTGTGTGTGTGTGTGTGTGTGTGTGTGTGTGTGAGAGACACTGATGAGTGATGCCTGTATGTCTAAACCTAAAATAATCAGGAGATGAATCCATTATGGAAATAATTCTTCAATAGTTCAAAATGAACTCCTCCTCAACCATCTCCCAAACAGTAAAATCCTGCTTTTACAGTAATGCGCTGTGCAAAAATAGAACATTTTGAGCATATCAAACACTACTCCTGCATTCTGGTGAATTTTTAAATGTATGTAAAGGAAATAGTTTACTGGCCAGTTGTGATTACTGGGGGGTTGTAACCGCCCATTACGTCTTTGTCTGTACTTAACTACAGTTAACAATAGATGGATGTGTCTTGTATGTTTATGAGCTTTATGTATTTTAATGTGTCAATGTGTAGTGTTTGTTTCATGACTGTTTAAAAGCCCTTTTAGGGACGGGCATTGGAAACTAGCAACAGCTATAGATGCTGTGATGCTGTACACTGGAGATTTGTTTCACAAATGTCTATGTCCTGTTCAAATATGAACCCTATCGGGAAATAACTAATTTCCTTTCTTTCTACATCTCAGATGTAAAGATTGTACTTATTTTTTTTAATTTTTTTTACTTCACAACATTTATCTGATAACTTTACTTACTAATTAATACTTCAGAAATTAGATATTTGCACAAAACAAATGACAATAAAAAGGACAGCTGAAGCGAATAATCGATTTACAGAAATGCAATTGCCAACTATTTTGATAAAGTAGCCTATATGTACATATAAATATAAATATGTGTTATCCCAAGTGGGTATGTACACGCATATACAGTCATGTGAAAAAATTAGGACACCCACGCTAAAGTTGACTAAAAAGAGGAATAAAAAAATCATCTTTTGGAAATTGATCTTAATGCCTTCATTAAAAAAAATGAGGAAAAATCCAACCTTTAAGGACACCAATTATCTTTGTGAATGAATAATGTATCATAAATAAATAAATGTTCTTCCTTAAAATACAGGGGGCATAAGTCAGTTCACCCCTATGTTAAATTACCATAGAGGCAGGCAGACTTTTATTTTGAAAGGCCAGTTATTTCATGGATCCAGGATACTATGCATCCTGATAAAGTTCCCTTGGTCCCCACATCATCACATCCCCTTCACCATACCCCCCCCATCATCACATCCCCTTCACCATACCCCCCCATCATCACATCCCCTTCACCATACCCCCACATCATCACATCCCCTTCACCATACCCCCCCCATCATCACATCCCCTTCACCATACCCCCACATCATCACATCCCCTTCACCATACCCCCACATCATCACATCCCCTTCACCATACCCCCCCCCCATCATCACATCCCCTTCACCATACCCCCACATCATCACATCCCCTTCACCATACCCCCCCATCATCACATCCCCTTCACCATACCCCCCCATCATCACATCCCCTTCACCATACCCCCACATCATCACATCCCCTTCACCATACCCCCACATCATCACATCCCCTTCACCATACCCCCACATCATCACATCCCCTTCACCATACCCCCCCCCATCATCACATCCCCTTCACCATACCCCCACATCATCACATCCCCTTCACCATACCCCCCACATCATCACATCCCCTTCACCATACCCCCACATCATCACATCCCCTTCACCATACCCCCACATCATCACATCCCCTTCACCATACCCCCACATCATCACATCCCCTTCACCATACCCCCACATCATCACATCCCCTTCACCATACCCCCACATCATCACATCCCCTTCACCATACCTAGAGACTGGCTTGATTTTATTTCAGTTAGCCTAATAGCTGGTTTGATTTGCATTGAGAGATGATCTTATGGAAAGTACCCCATACCAATCTCTAGGTATGGTGAAGGGGATGTGATGATGGGGGGGTATGGTGAAGGGGATGTGATGATGTGGGGGGTATGGTGAAGGGGATGTGATGATGTGGGGGTATGGTGAAGGGGATGTGATGATGTGGGGGGTATGGTGAAGGGGATGTGATGATGTGGGGGTATGGTGAAGGGTATGTGATGATGGGGGGGGTATGGTGAAGGGGATGTGATGATGTGGGGGTATGGTGAAGGGGATGTGATGATGGGGGGGTATGGTGAAGGGGATGTGATGATGGGGGGGTATGGTGAAGGGGATGTGATGATGTGGGGGTATGGTGAAGGGGATGTGATGATGTGGGGGTATGGTGAAGGGGATGTGATGATGGGGGGGTATGGTGAAGGGGATGTGATGATGGGGGGGTATGGTGAAGGGGATGTGATGATGTGGGGGTATGGTGAAGGGGATGTGATGATGGGGGGGGGGTATGGTGAAGGGGATGTGATGATGTGGGGGGTATGGTGAAGGGGATGTGATGATGGGGGGGTATGGTGAAGGGGATGTGATGATGTGGGGGGTATGGTGAAGGGGATGTGATGATGGGGGGGTATGGTGAAGGGGATGTGATGATGTGGGGGGGTATGGTGAAGGGGATGTGATGATGGGGGGGTATGGTGAAGGGGATGTGATGATGGGGGGGTATGGTGAAGGGGATGTGATGATGGGGGACCAAGGGAACTTTATCAGGATGCATAGTATCCTGGATCCATGAAATAACTGGCCTTTCAAAATAAAAGTCTGCCTGCCTCTAAGGGAATCTAACATAGGGGTGGACTGACTTATGCCCCCTGTATTTTAAGGAAGAACATTTATTTATTTACGATACATTATTCATTCACAAAGAAAATTGGTATCCTTAAAGGTTAGATTTTTCCTATTTTTTTAATTAAGGCAATTTCCAAAAGATGATTTTTTTATTCCTCTTTTTAGTCAACTTTAGCATGGGTGTCCTAATTTTTCACATGACTGTATAGATGATATACCTCTTATTTATTTCTGTTACTTTCTATACTTCCCTCTTGTTTCTGTTGTCCTGCTGCAACAACGGAATTTCTCCGCTGGGGATCAATACAGATCTTATTTTATCAGAATCAGAATCAGTTTTATTGGCCAACTGTACTTACATACACAAGAAATTTGACTTTGGTAGGTGTTAACGCTCTATACATTCAACAAATAGACATGTAAACATTCAGTAGACAAATAGTAATATAAACACATACTGTACAATAGAGACAACAATATACATATAGGCACAAATCAACATAATATAGAAAAATACAAATAGACATGATGTCAAAACAAGTACACATGGAGTGGGATGTAAAGTGCAAAAAGAATTAGTGCAAAGTAGTGTGCTTTTAATACTTAAACTACATGTTCATGATTAAACTGACTGAGTTTACTGAAGTCACATTTTCAATGCAGTAATTTACTGAAAGGGATTTATTTATTTATGTATTTATTTATTTACGGGGTCACCGGGGGTCAGGGATGCCTGGTGCAGTTACACGCAGTGACCAGCAGGCGTCACCGTAAACTGTCAGCGAATGAAAACTCCGGGAGTGAGTTACTGGTGGTGGTGGAGGCATGACGTCATTGTTGGGGTATTTTTCAAGATGGCGCTGGTCTGTGGCCGGGAATGCCACTGATGCAGCCAGCTAAAACCTTCAGTGGATTTAAATAATATTCTGCCCGGCGACGACGTTAACTTCGCAAGAAAGAAGGAGCAGATATTGTTATTTTAAGACACCAGAAAGTAACATGTTCCACCCGGTGAGTGTCAGGTAACGTTGAGGGCTAAAATGGTAGCCCCTTCCTCCGAGAACAACAAAACCTGCTGCCGCTGCCAAGCCGCCGGGCAGGAGGACTCGTTCCAGGATTCTATGGCCGGGGCCGAGGCTCGTTCGACGGACTGAGTCGTCATGGAAATGGCGAAAGAGAACGGAGGGTCGTCTGCCGTTGACTTGAACGAGAACGAAGAGGAAGGAGGAGGTAATACATCTTACATCGCGTTCAAAGACCCCGGCACAGCGCTGCTATCCGGTGTCAGCGGGGGTCAGGGAGCTGGGAAGGGTCATATATACGTGACCGGTAACGGGAGGAATGTAAACAGAGACGCCTCGGTGCAGGCGCCCCCGCAAAACAGGGAGATAATGTTGGATTTGGTCGCGGCGGAGGAGTATCTCCCCGGGCAGTTGACTGGCAGCTGTGTGATTTCGGGGGTTTGCGGCAACCTGAACGGATTTACTGAGTCATTCGGTCAGGAGGAGCCGACGTTGGTCGGACTGGAAGGAGGAGGAGGAGGAGGAGGAGGAGGAGGAGGAGGAGGGCTCGGCCTCACAGGGACTACAGTGGCTTCCTGTCCAGCTGTGCTCGGGGGTCCGGTTTCAGTTGAGATGCAGCAGCACCCTGCAGGGGAAAGCGAAGGGGAAACCCCGGATTCCGACGAAGTTATCCCGGGAGAAGAGACAACCAGCGGTGGCTACATCCGGACTTCTCTCCCCCTTGATCGGCTGCCATTCACGGGGAAGCACCAGCGGAACTGCGCATGCCCCGCTGCGGCCCCCCACTGTCCAGATGTAAACATGCCCAACGGGGATGTTGACAGGCCGGAGTACTGCGGTCCCGGAGCGGATATCGCTTTCTGTAAACAGACCGTGTTTTCCAGCCCGGTGCTTCTGGGCCAGAGACTCGGTTTATGCGACGTGGACTGTGAGGAAGTGAGCGTTGCAAACGGTGGTTTACACATCGTGACCACCGCCAGAGCAACATGTGACTGGCCCGACTCAGACTATTCCCACGAAAACAACTCAGACATAAATTTCGACCTGGGGGCAAAGCAGGAAAACGGGGCCGGGTCGGGATTTTATCTGAGGAGCCGAAGCGACTTCAGCGGAACATTGTTCTCTCGGTGCCCGGGGGAGGATGCGCCACATGCGGCAGAGCTCCCTCTCTCCGCCCCGGTCGCACCCAAGGACTCCCCCACCCTAGGATCAAGTGCCAAACTCCCCTCACCCCGCATGTCAACCCTCTCCAACGTGAACGGCGACAGCCCGCTCTCTGAACCCAACATCAGGGAGGATGATGACGATGATGAGGAGTTCAGTGCGCTCAGTTTACCCGTCAGGCCGTCAAGTTTAAGGACTAACCCCAACCTTGTGGTGTCCCTCAGCTGTGATGCCACCCCGTTGTCTCCCGATGGGGATGGGGGATTTTATTTTGGAGACGAGGAGGACTTTCGCAACGTTTTGGAAGCGGGTCGCAGGCAGAGCGCCCCGGACCATCTGCCGGACCGGAGCGAACAGACCGACAGCTCGGACACCAAGCTGATGCCAAAGAGGTTCGGCATCGCTGATTTCTTCACCAGGTAAACTGAAGCGCTCCTCTCTCTCTCGCCCTCCCCTCTCAGTCACACACACACACACACACACACACACACACACACACACACACACACACACACACACACACACACACACACACACACACATGTTGTTTCACTACCTTTGTGGGGACCCGTCATTGACATAATGCATTCCCTAGCCCCTTACCCTAACCATCACAACTAAATGCCTAACCTTAACCCTTACCCTCACCCTAACCATAACCTAATTCTAACCCTAATCCTAAAACCAAGTCTTAACCCTCAAACAGCCCTTTAACCTTGTGGGGTCCAGCGTTTTAGGCCCCACAAGGCTGTGCAGACCCCACAAGTATACTGTATAACCTGGTTTTTGGACCCCACAAATATAGTAAAACAAACACACACACACACACACACACACACACACACACACACACACACACACACACGTCAACACGCAGTTCACTGATGTGGTAAAAAATTAGAAAAGCCCCAAAGCTATGACTGCCAGCAGAGCAAACAACCACAACTTTAACCTAAACATACTCTCCTTACCTGATTTATTTGACCCTTTGAGGACCTGTCCTCGTGCACTTTAGACTGCTCATGCATTCCACAACTGGAAAAACTATACACCTTTTATATCAAATATCTTATTGTTGTGTGACTCACTGCCACCGTGTATAGCATCCCTCATATTCTGCTGCTTGGTGTATTTCCCCATAAACGGGGATATAAACAATCCAACTAAAGGACAGCGTAGGGTTAAGTTACTTCAAGCTCAAACTGGAAGAATTGAAGCCGTTTTTGGCCTCGTATTTCCAGCTCCCGTCTCAACTAGCCACCGTAAAAACCTCCATCTGATCCGGATGTCATTAAACACACAGACCCCGAGGTGGAATAAGGATCTGGCATTTCGTTCAGCAACTGGACAGCTTTTGCTAACGTGGCAAATTGAATTTATTTGGAGATATTTGTGGTTTAACTGTTCCTGGTTTTGGTCAGCGTTGAGCTCTGTCCAAAGAGATCACGATGATGGGGGGCGATAGATGGTTAATATGTGCACTTGTTCCTCATTGGCTACCAATGTCACCTTGGTTAATGGGTGACTGACAGTAGTACACACATGCTTTCCTCACCAAACTGTCTTTTTTTTCCGGTTACGTGGAGAATAGATGGAGGTTTTAGCTGATTTGGAAAAAGGGAGAGAGACGTTTACAAGCACTGGGAATTTCCTGTTCCAGTTAAACGGAGCTTTATACTCTGTCCTAGACTTCTGGATATAACCCAGCCCATGACTGTGTTTGTATGTTAGGTGATAAATGACCTCCATGACAGTGTAGATACCTGGATTTTAGAGAGTAACATTCACTACAGGGAGGCAGAAGCAGCAGTGGAAATGATCTCATTTTAAAACCCTTGGGTTTGATTGTTTGAAATATTCTGTGCTGAAGATGTCAGCAACTCCTTAAGTAATTTCATTTGATTATTGCCCAGTCCTTCCAGAAAAATGCTGAGTATTTGATTGATTATGCGGCACGTTTTCTTAAAAAATGCGATGGAATGTGCGGGATATTTACGCAATTTTATGCGATGAAATTGCAAAAACGGTGGTTCCATCACGGCTTCATCGCGGGGTCTGCAGCTTTTCGATGATGTTCACGTCTCGTAATTACGTCACTTCATAACGTCACTTCATAACGTCACTTCATAACGTTCCCATGGCAACAGGGGAAAATGGTGAAGTAAACGCAACATTTTTCAACTTTCTGCTAAGATAAATGGGACCTTTTTGCAATGAAAATACGGGGATTATGAAATCATGAAAGCTCCGCATAATTTGCGTGGAAATCGACAATTTATGTGGTGAAAGTGTGGCGTATAAGTGCGGCCCCCGCATAAATATGCAGACTTTGGCTGATGCATTGAATTATGCGATCGCATAATCACGTTTTTCTGGAGGGACTGATTGCCAGTAAGACAACGTTCAGTGTGCCAACATCTAAAGGTGCACTATGAGTTCCTGCCTGGTCACTTCTGTTGACGTTCCAAGTAAATTCCAAACAAAACGGAGCAAGCTCGCCCCCCCCTCCCCCCCCCCTCCCCCCCCCCTCCCCCCATTCCCCTCTCCCCCCCCACGCTTCCGTAACTGTCACGACTGACTAATGCTGCGTTCCAGACACAATTTTCAGCCCGTAAGTTACGACTTCAAGTCACGACTCACGACTTGGTAGCGTTCCAGGCAAAGTCACGTTAACGTTAGCTAGTGGCTACCTAACGTTGACGTTAGCTAGCGCTAGCGCTAGCGATTACTAGTAAGCAACATATTTTGGGCTTCATTTAATAAACATAACCTGTAGTAGTACACAATCGTATGTGTATTGTTTTGATTACAATGTGCGGAATTACTCTACGTTGCCTATTTATGTCTATTTCTATTTCTCACAGTTAATCACCGGCGTCTGTACAGCATCAACATTAACATTGTTGTTTATGTGTGTGTGACGTCAGAAACTGTAACTGGGAGCACAACGATCTGGTACCAGTTCACGGGGAGTAAGTTAGGGCTTTGACTGCCGTTCCAGGGCACATTCACGGAAAGAAGGTTGTGAAAACATGAGTTACGGGTTGCCTAGAACGCAGCATAACTGTCACTAAACCCCACCCCCTCCCCCAACCATCTTGTCTGTGATTGGCTGGAGCGTGGTTTGTTGTATTTTGGTGCCCATCCTGTGCCTCTAGTGTTTACTTGACGTGTTTACGTGCACTGTGAACTCATAGTGCACCTTTTAAATGTGACGTTACTCTCCAATCAGAGCCCGTTTCCATCAGTACACAAATACACAGGTATTCACATCAAATGCAATCGGGAAAAGAGACTTAAACAGAAACAAACAGCAAACACACAAATATTTATTGGACTTCCTTAATGCATACAAACCAACTTGAGTGCACACAGAGTTTCAATGCTGTCTGAACACGGAGGATGAAAAGGATTGATTAACACGTATCTGCATGTTACGTAACTTACTCTCATCGTCTTTTTGTTTGTTCTCATCAGAAGCTTTTTTGCGATCATGGCTACTTCCAGCTGTTTATATGTTGTCTGACAGTTGTTTAGCAGCTAAGAGATTTAACTGATTATTTTGTCCTTTCTCATCCCTCACACCAGAAATGGAAACAAGTTTCTCATGTATCCAAAATTGGGAATAATCAGATTACTTCATGCACTGTTTTTTCCTCCAACATGAATTAGAGCTGCACAATATATCGTTTTTTTTTTTTAAATCGTCATCGCAATATCAACTGGCGCAATAATATACCCCTCGCTAAAGGCTGCGACACATTGCAATGACACAAAACAGATTTTTTTATTTAGTTGAAAGAAAATATCAGTAGAAAACTGCACATTAAAATGTAACTGTCATTCTTTTTTTAGTGGTGCCATTTATATTCAGTATAATGTTAAATATGTTCAATAAAAGAACATTGCAAATGATTTTCCTGTCTTTGTTTTAGATTCAACAACGATTTGTTGTATTTTAGCAGAATACTGAAAGCAGCAGAACTGAGTTCACTTTTTAATATCTGTTTATTTATCTGTTTACGACAACATTATCACATATTTTCCTCATGTCGTGCAGCCCTAACATCAACCTGCAAAACTTTGCTTCCACAGCAATATTTCTTGGTTTCTAAGTCTCCGACATGAGAAGGTAGAGATACTGTGGGTTCATTTCATATTTAATAATCCTATCTGTTCTCATAGAGGAATTAAAGAGGAGGTTAGCCACCCGGGTGACTTGACCATTTGACACACATTAGCTTCTTTGCATAGCCTCTCAGAGCTGCATTCTGCGGCCTATAGCTGTGTAATAGCATGCAACTTGCATGCTAATCGTGCCCCAGTTGAGTGTGTGTGTGTGTGCAGTAAGTCATACAGCAGGGCTCAGTGAGCATTGACTCATCGCAGCCTCTTTCCTCAGGCCTTTAGCCCACATTCACTGCTCCCTCTGCTTTCTATTTCCGAGGCCGATTCATCACTCCGTTTAACCTCGGCACAGCTGCCATACTGCAGCAGCAGAGATGTAGCGGCTCTGCCCCTGTCAGGCGCAAACACGTTTGCATTATCTCAGGCTACATCTGCACTTGGATCGATATATCCATTCAATGATCCACAATCCAATATTATCGATGCAAAGTGAAAACATTGATCCATATCGTCTGTAAGATGCCCCCTTTTTTCTAGCTTCCCACTTTATATTTATTATTTTCATTAAAAATACTAGTTTGTTCTTTATTTATGTATGTCTGAAAGAGCTTAGTAATAACATTGTTAAATCATATTTTAGAGACTTTAAGATATCAGCAAATATATCGTATCGTCCAAAGAATCAACATATCGTATTGTGATAAAACGTGGGATTTACACCCCTATCTACACTACTACGTTTTGGTTTAAAAACAAATATCTTTTTCTACGTTTACGCCCTGCGTCCGTGGTGTTTCCGAGCCCGTAAAAATGGAGACATTTGGGAACACTGCTGCCTCTGTTTCTGGTTTGAAAACTCCGGGGTTGCTTTGTAGTCTGGACGGACACAAACGGAGACATTTGGGAACAAACATAGTACAGTATTGGAGACAGGTGGTTGGAAAAAGAATATTATAATTGCACCTGAAAGGTATTTTTCTTTGTGTTACTCATGGCATGTACAGAATTTGATATCACTTCTTGAAGACGGAGAGGGGAGAGGAGTTAACAGTTTTTAGTATTACGCATTATTCTTATCTTTGATTTCCCCAAACAATGGGTTATCCTGAAACAAATAAGAAAGTAAATAAATTAAGGACAGATTGTCTACCACAGCTATAGTTGCCACAAGTTCTCCTACAACACCTTTACCTCCTTATCAATACGTGATTGTGGGCCCTATCTTACACCCGCGCGGCGCGAAGCCCGACGCAGGTGTCTTTGCTAGTTTAAGACCGACCCAGTTGTCAATTTCCCGTCCAGCGCCCGCGTCGTTTAAATAACAAATGCTCCTGCACCCATCTGTGGCCCATGGGCGTGCTGGTCTTACAGGGAGGTGTGTTCAGGTGCATTCTGGGCATGCTGGTCTGACAGGGAGGTGTGTTCAGGTGCATTCTGGGTGTATTTCTATCTTGAGGCAGCGGGAAGTGATCACACCATTGACCAACAAAAACCTGGTCTAAAGTCAATAACGCAGCATTTCATTGTTATTTTAACAGAGCATTAGTAAAATGCTCGTGCACAGTGCGCACACACTATGCTTGTTATACACACAGGGACGCACAGCAGCACACACACATGCAGAAGATTACAAATAAAAATATTACGGTGCAAATCCTCCATCATAACAGCAATGCTCCAAGGTCCAAACGCGCCTGGCTTTTAAAGGGAATGGGAGATGATCTCTGATTGGTTGATTGCATGTTACGCCCAAAACACACCTCTGATTAATGAAGACACTAAGTACAACCCTTTAGAACCATGCGCCCGGCTCACATAGCCTTTTTTCTGCCGTCAAACTAGCAAAAGTGGATTTGGACACGCCCTAAACGCACCTGCGCCAGGCGCTTCACGCCGTGCGCTTAGGTCGTTAATATAGGATCCTGTGCCTTTTATTGACCCGACCTTGTTCCGTTAAGCGTACACTTAACATAGCGGGCCGGCAGTTTTAGGTGTAGCAGATTCAGACTGACACACCAGGAAACACATGGAGCCTTGTCAGAGAAATCGGAATAGAGCTGAGCAGGTTTGTCGAGATCGAAGCGGCAGCCGTGAGGCGGGCAGATCAGCTGATAGCTGGCTTTTTGTTTTAAACCTCAGGAGGGAGGGAGAGTTCTCTGCTACTGTGTTTACATCCGGGGCTAAACACTAGAACACTGTCTTAGCAAACATGACAACAAGAAGCCCAGAAAATAAAAAATAAACATTTACATGCTAGATTTTGGCTCAAAAAAGGACATTATAGAAAGTTAATAGAATTTCTAAGCTCCCATATCATGCTCATTATCAGGTTCATTAACCTGTATTAACACTTTTTGGACCTCGGGGAGCCGACTGATCAGTCCGAATGCCTTTTCTGCCGACGGTCAGCCGTCGGGTTGGTGTGTCAGGGCCTTAAGGCCCCTCTCCCGAAATAGCCTAGTCTGCTCTGATTGGTCGGCATTTCTGGGTCCTTTGCATCTTTGCGCTCGGATGATCTGCACCGTCATTGCAGCTGGGGAATGACTGCGACGGCCCTGTGGCAGCACTATGTAGTATAGTTGTTAACATCACAGCCGTACAGAAGGCTCCTTTTAAAGGATTTAACAGGATGTTTTAAAGCAGACGTACAGGAAGAACAACTCTTGAATCGACATAACTCTTCAAGCGACATAACAAACGTTTAGTTTAACCGCCGCAACTTTTGTGTGGATTGAAAATTGCGCTATTAATGAGCGAAATATCAATCGCCGCCTCCTAAACACGGCTAACATGAAATCAGACTGAATATTGAAGTACATTGTATGTCATTCTTTTTGTCATGCTACCACCACACAGGTCAGAACAGCGTAAATGGTGGGGCAACCTCTAGCTCACCCAGTAAGGGTGTGCGCCCCGTGTAGGCTGAGTCCTTCGCAGCAGTCCAGGTTTGAGTCCAACCTGCTTCCCTTTGCAGCGTGTCATCCCCCATCTCTCTCCCACCTTTCCTGTCTATCCACTGTCACTCTGAAATAAAGGGGGAAAAGTAAGCAAGTTTTACAGCTGAAAGATGGAAAAGTCTGCATCAGAGTTGTCTGCATCAGTTTTTTATGATCTCTTGTGTCATATTGTGTGCTGTAAGAAAGGCTTCAGTTTTGAATTAGATTGTACAGTTTTTTGTTTTTGTACAGTGCCTTTTGCTTGAGTTGGCGTCTTCATCCCGTGCCACTTAAGAGTTCAAACGTTGGAGAACAATGTAAATATTTGCTCGCCAACGTTACAAGTTCTAGACAGAGAAGTGAGTGGAACTGCACCCTGACAACATTCCTGAGAAAGACGTACGAGGAAGTGAAAGAGAATACTTGGAGTTTTGGAGAATTCTTTCTATTTGATTACTGAAGCAGTGAAATCCTGTGTGATTGGCAGGCGTAGCAACATTTCTGTTTGTTAAATCTCTGTTTGGAGCCTCGGCAGCTGGCTCGCAGGTCACGGCGTCTCAGAGGAAATCCAGACCGGCGGGGAGAAGAAAACCAGCCCTGCTGGAAACCGTCCACGCTGGCTGTTTGCGGCACAGTGCTGAGGGTCAGTGGCAGAGACAGCCAGGTCCAATCAGCTGCTTTATGTAAACTCCCAGCTGTCGGCCTGAAGCAAAACAAAACGTTCACCTTGTCACTCCCAGCTTTTGTCTCTTGTTGTATTAACAGTTCTCAGAGGTTATGACTCAAGGTCTTAAAGGGACAGTTCACCCCTAAATCAAAACTACAGATCTTTCCTCTTACCTGTAGTGCTATTTATTTATTTAGCAGCACAAGACAGGTGAGGGACATAACAAAAACTACAGTCTACAAAGACTACGTTATGTGATAGAAGATAATACATGTTTATACAACTTGGACACTAAAACATAGACAAACAAAAAGAGAAAAAAATAAATTACATTTTGGCACAATACATGTTGAGTGTGTGTGTGTGTTATTAGGCCTGTCACGATAACAAATTTTGCTGAACGATAAATTGTCCCAGAAATGATTGCGATAAACGATAATATTGTCGTTCTGAGACCATTTTCATCTAATATAAATGATAATGGCATAATAATGCAGGTACACCTTTTCAAAGATCAATCCACTTTTATTTCTAAAGAATATTTAACACTGGAACTGGAAGACGTTTTAAATATCCACAATGAAATGAACAAAACAACCAAAAACAATAAATAAAATGGGACTCTCCGTCTCCGTTAACCAAAAATGCACTGGAAGAAAAACCAAACACAATCCAAAAACTATAAATGAAATGGAATTTTTTCCGGCTGTGATAATTTCCATTTAAAAATGATCGAGCTCATTTTTATTTATTATGCGATTCATTGATTTATTGCATGTTGCGACAGGCCTATGTGTTATTGCGTAAACATACACGCCACTTTCTAAATCCAAGCGGCGTGTTATCTGCACGCATTTTGAGCGCCGTATACAGCGGACGGGTTGGGTTTAGGAAAAGAAGAAAGTGAGGGTTGAGTTTAGGAAACGTGACACGTGGGACCTGATCCCCGGTCTCCTGGGTGAAAGTCCTGTGTTTGACCCGTCCTCCCCCCCGACCAGCCTCCCTACGCGGATTTTCGCCCTTTCATACTACTCGCTACGGCGTCAATTGACACACAATCGCAAGATAATGTCAGTCAACGGAGGCCAAACGGTGTCAATGAACACGCTAAAAAGCGCGTACGCGTCTTGATAACACGCCAATAATGGCGTACCAATTGGCGTGTCAAACATACGCCACTTCATGAGATCAGCCTGAGAAAATAAATGTATGAAACCCATCAGCAACGTCCATTTCCAAATGTTTTGACAGCAACCTGTTTCTGGTTTGTCCTCCCTAATTACGTTTTGTTCCATTGCCATTCATTTACACACACACACACACACACACACACACACACACACACACACACACACACACACACACACACACACACACCCTTCGTGCTTGGGAATTAAATTAGCTATAATCACCTCCGTGGTTAATTATTTACACACACACACATCCTGTGCACTCCACTCGGGGGGAATCAGGTTAGCTCCTATCACACACGCGCTCACGCCGTGCCTATCGCGTTACATCTCACGGCTTTCGTTTTCTTCCTTGCTTTGCTGAACAATACCAAAGCAACGGTGCCCTCTTACATTTGAAATCAGCAGCTACAGGTTTCTGACGCCGCCGGGAAACAAAGCGCTTCTGATCCGAGGAAGCGCTTGATGTTACCGACACAGAGGGACTCGTTGGGTTCTAGGTTTCCCCTGCTGGGAGTGTGAGTAGGGCCAGCCTCACCTGTTGCATCCTAACGGCTGATGCATCTGTTCACTGTCTTTGAGCATTTCTCCACATTGGTCTGGCTGATACTGTATCAGGTTCACTGTTCGATACTCTGTGTTTTTCAGATTTGTCTTTCCTTTTTTAGGCTTCCCGCTAGAGCTGCAACGATTTGTTGACAAACTGATTAGTCCTGTGGTCCTCAACCTTTTTCTCAACCAGCGCCCCCCCCCCCAAGAATAGATATTTGGCAGCTCCTATGTTTACTCATCGTGTCTGACTCCTCTCTCGGTCAGTCTGCCGTTTCCTCTTTCTCTGTTCCTCCGACAATGCTTTCCTAGCTTTCTGTTTCTTTTTTGCCGGCTCAGCCATGATGATAGTCGCTACCTTGTTCTTCCAGCCAGCCGGTTCCTGGATGTGTGCAGTGCCGTGATGCGGTTCGTTACATCCAAAGTTGCGAGGGTGGTTTTTCCACTCACAGGCACTAGGGAGAGAGACGACCCCCATTCAACCCGAAAACAGTCATATAACCATTTCAATGACTCCCAAGCTGTAAATTAAGGTCAATTAAGCTAAAAAACCTGCGTAGTTCCCTTTTAATGTGGAGTGCAACTCCGTTCATATAAAGAGCAGCTCCCTCCAGTTGAGAAAGCCTGACTGAATAGGCAGAAAGTTGAGAAAATAACTTCCTCTTTTCTATTTCTGATGTGTTGTTTCACTTGTTGCACAACAACTGTAACAGCGCTACGCTGTATATTTCTACTTCACTACATCTGGGACGGAAATATTGTGCTTATTATCCCTTGTGTTGTCTTTGTTTCAACCTTGTAAAAAAAAAAAAAAGCCTTTTTTCACAATTTGTTTTTGCTTTTTCCAGCGTTTTAAATTGTTCTTCTACACATTTCCAGCGCTTATTTCTACAGCCAATATTTTCTGATATAAAACAAAAATTTAAAACGGGCCAATGTGACCCGAAGTCAACACAAGGGTTAAATCACTACATTCATCTCACATCTTGAGGTACTTTCCAAAGTAATATTTTGACACACTTTTTCTGAAAAGGCTGTCGTCCGTCTTTTAAACAATTTACATCTTGGTGTCCACATAGTGTTTATTATGCATTCAAAAAAGTGCAAGCTTGTAAGGAAAAAGGCGACAGCTATTAAGTTATTATTTGATTCATTGATTAGTTGTCAACTTTTAAAATTATCAGATTAAATCATTTTTTTTAATTAAAGAAGTCATAATTATCTGATTGCAGCTTGTTAGATGGGATTATGTTCTAGTGTCTTCTCTCCTCTGGGACAGTAAACTGAATATCTCTGAGTTGGGGACAGAACAAGACATGTGAGGACGTCTTTTGGGAACAACTAATGGACAAATCGAGGAAATAATAACAGATTCATCGACATTGGACAATAAAAGTTAGTTGCAGCCCTAGAAAACTGCCCACAAATAAACAGTAAAACAAAATGATATGGCACATTCATATACAAATCAATTCCCTACACTCTTACTGTGACATCAGCTGGTCCAAGTTAAAGCACTTGACTGGAAACTAACACAAACACTTGAGAGTGGAGAAAGGTGATCCTGCTGAGAGGAGGAATAATATTTGGTTGGCTGTCTGCGTGGGCTGCAGCGTGTGTGTGTGTGTGTGTGTGTGTGTGTGTGTGTGTGTGTGTGTGTGTGTGTGTGTGTGTGTGTGTGTGTGTGTGTGTGTGTGTGTGTGTGTGTGTGTGTGTGTGTGTGTGTGCGCGTGCGTGTGTGTGTCTCTCTCTGTCCGTGTGGATGTGTGTGTGTGTCTCTGTCCATGTGTCCTTGTGTGTGTGTGTCCGTGTGTGTGTGTTCGTGTGTCCGTGTGTGTGTGTCCGTGTGTGTGTGTGTCCGTGTGTGTTTCTCTGTCCATGTCTCCTTGTGTGTGTGTGTCCGTGTGTATTTCTGTGTGTCTGTGTCTGTCGTGTGTGTGTCCCCATGTGTTTGTGTGTGTGTGCGTGTGTTCGTATGTGTGTCTGTGTCTGCGTGTGTTCGTCCCCTTGTGGCTGTGTTTTCTGTGTGTGTGTGTGTGTGTGTGTGTGTGTGTGTGTGTGTGTGTGTGTTCACTTCCTTCTTATAATTCCTCCCGTTCCTCTCCCTCCTTCCCTCTTCTCCCCGCCAGCTGACCAGCAAACTGTTGATCTGGCAGCTTTTCTTTCCCTCCAGCATCTTAAAAAACTGCTGCAGCTGCACGACTGCGGTTAGAATGACGATGGGGGATTCATTCACTACATTACGTCTTCACTCTCTGTTTCTTCCCTCCATTTGTTTTTGAGGAAGTGAATTATTTTTCTGCAGCTTTTGCGTGCGAGGATCAAGAAGGTTACATTTCAGAGGCCACTTGGATGCTAATGAAATGCTCTGATAATGACAATATAGTCACAGAAGGGGAATTTGTAAGAAAGGCTGACTGAGCAATAAGGAACATTTACGGAAGTTAATCACAAGAGGGAAACCGTACGTGTATATGTCATTTGGAGACTGTCCTCCCCCCCGAAAAACGCTCCCAGAGGTTGTTTGTTCAAGGGTTACGACTCCTATTTACGGGAGAAAAGAAGGAAGTAAGGTGACGAAGTGTAAGAGCAACACGGGACTATAACCTGGGAGAGCGAGGTGTGAGTCCCGTTTGAAAATAAAAGGTTTTTTAAAGGTGCTGTAGGTAGGATTGGGAAGATCCAGGACTTAGCCAAAAAAATTTGAACATCGACAACTTCTCAGTCCCTCCCCCCTTTCTGCTAAAGCCCAAAACGGTCTCCTAAGCCCCTCCCCTCACAAGGGAGAATGAATGAATATGCATGAGCAGGGTTATACACCCCCCCCCCCGGCCCTGATTGGTGCATCTGAACAGGGAGCGGTGGATTTTTGGAAATCTCACTACAGGCTGTAGGTGGAGCCAGAGGAGCTGGATTTATTTTAAATGACCTGCTTCATGTAGTTCTACAGGAACATAGGGTCAGTTTCAGCAAATATTTATAAGTCTTACCTACTGCACCTTTAACTTAACAAACTCGTGCTTTCAGCGTCACGTGCGTAACCTTCAGGAAGTGAAGTCATGTCTGATTTTTACTAGGGGTGCAAGATATATCGACTCAAAATCGTTATCGCAATATATCGAAAGAGTTGCACTAAGTATGCAATATTTAAGGCTGTGTGGCTTAGTTGTGTTGGATTTAGAGCCCGCTTGAAACGCTGTAATGATCATGTTTCATTGGCCAGTTACCGTGCCACGTGCACATGTTAGTGCACGTCAGAGCAGTGCAAGTGAAGAAATAGATAGAGACAACAAGACGGAACGAATCAGAGAAGAGAAAGAAAAGTCGTGTCCTGTTCTCTTTATTTATATATTTATACTGTCCAACCAGTAGAACATGTCCTGTTCTGTAGACATGGTCTTTATTTATATATTTATACTGTCCAACCAGTAGAACATGTCCTGTTCTGTAGACATGGTCCTTATTTATATATTTATACTGTCCAACCAGTAGAACATGTCCTGTTCTGTAGACATGGTCCTTATTTATATATTTATACTGTCCAACCAGTAGAACATGTCCTGTTCTGTAGACATGGTCCTTATTTATATATTTATACTGTCCAACCAGTAGAACATGTCCTGTTCTGTAGACATGGTCCTTATTTATATATTCATGTTGGACCAGTCCAATATGACCGTCAGTTGAAATAAACCTTGTGTTGTAAGAAAACTTGTTTAATTTGTTATGAATCTATTTTGATTTGTTTTCCCGTAACTTTTGTAATTTTACATATGTTGAAAAATATCAAAATTAATATCTATATCGCAATATCACATTTTGTTGACATCGTGCAACCATAATTTTTACCCAAACCATCTTTTTCTAAACTTAACCAAGTGAGGAAGTCATCTTAGTCTTTGGGAAACACTGATCCACATTTTTCACCATGTTTTGACATTTTTATAGATCAAACAACTAATCGATTAATCGAGAAAATATTCGACAGATTAATCGACTATGAAAATAATCGTTAGTTGCAGCCCTACTTCAATCATTTTTTTTTTTTTTTTACAAAACTGATCATTCTCTCCAATATCGTGAATCATATCGCAATATCAGTCAAAATAATCGCAATTAGATATTTTCCTCTACCGTGCAGCCCTACTTATTGTGTAATTTCCAGAAGTTCCAGAGGAGATAGTGTAGTTCTGAGTCAGGAGTCCAGTTCTCCCTCAGTGTAAGAATATCGTCTTGTTAAAGTTCAGGATGGCAGTATTAATAATAAAAACCTATTGTTTCCGTCTCTCTTTTTCAGGAGCCTGTTTTCTAGGAAACCCAAAGAGCCCAAGGCGTCGTCCCACAATGCAACAGGGTGGCGTCTGTTTGGCAAGACAGCAGCCAGAGAGGACGATCCAACTACAGACCCCGACTCCACGTTGTCCACACAGCAGGTTGGCTCTTTAAACACACGCGTCCTCTCGCCCAGGGCGGAAACCTTCTCAGGCTGTTAAGGCTAGTCGCTGGAAGTCTGAATGAAGGAGGAGGGCTTTTCTGGTTCAATGGTCTCTCTTTCAGATTTTGGGTGGATTTGAAGCTCTTCTGGTTGAATTATCAGAAACAGAAAAATGAACAACAATTAGGAATCTTGGAACCTGTTGAGCATGCATGGCATTTATGTTTGAGTGATGTTTTTATACACGGTCGAAGGTAAAATCCAGATGCTGCATTGCATTTCTGAAGTTAAAGGAACACGCCAACTTATATGGACTTTGTCTTATTCAGCGTATCCCCCAGAGTTAGATAAGTCCATACATACCCTTCTCATCTCCGTGCGTGTCGTATCTCTGACTGACGCACCCACGGCTAGTCTAGCTTAGCACAGATCCTGGAGGTAACTGGCTCCATCTAGCCTAGTTTAGCACAGATCCTGGAGGTAACCGGCTCCATCTAGCCTAGTTTAGCACAGATCCTGGAGGTAACCGGCTCCATCTAGCCTAGCTTAGCACAGATCCTGGAGGTAACCGGCTCCATCTAGCCTAGCTTAGCACAGATCCTGGAGGTAACCGGCTCCATCTAGCCTACTGCTCCCAATACGTGACAAAATAATGCCAACATGTTCCTATTTACATGTTGTGATTTGTATAGTCACAGCGTGTACAAATAACAAGGTCACATGAGACACAACCATCTTCTAACTGTATACAAACTGGGAACTATATTCTCAGAAGGCGAAGCACTGCTATTTCTGCTACGTGGGCGGAGTGATTTGCTTGCAGGACCTGAGAAGCCCCGTGGTGAGGAGCAGAGAGTTCGCTCAGTTGCTGCGAGCAAATCACTCCGCCCAAGTAGCAGAAATAGCAGTGCTTCTTTCTGAGAATATAGTTCCCAGTTTGTATACAGTTAGAAGATGGCTGTGTCTCATGTGACCTTGTTATTTGTACACGCTGTGACTATACAAATCACAACATGTAAATAGGAACATGTTGGCGTTATTTTGTCACTTATTCGGAGCAGTAGGCTAGATGGAGCCGGTTACCTCCAGGATCTGTGCTAAGCTAGGCTAGATGGAGCCGGTTACCTCCAGGATCTGTGCTAAGCTAGGCTAGCGGTGGGGGCGTCAGATAACATTACAACACGCACGGAGATGAGAAGGGTATGTATGAACTTATCTAACTCTGGGGGATACGGGGAATAAGACAAAGTCCCAATAAGTCGGCGTGTTCCTTTAAAGCCTAGAAACACAGTGAAGTACAGCAAGTTATCAACCCTGTGAGGGGTTTGATTGGTTGGCTTGATGCTCCAGAGCCTTTCAGAGGCCAATGCTGTTAGCCTGCATCTGTTTACACACAACACGGTGCATTGAAGAGACTGTAAAATGGATTTACTGCGTGTGTATGTGAGTGTATGTGTGTTTCTGGTCTCTGGTTCCTGGTTGAATTTAATTAGATGAGGATTGATTTTCATATTGGGCATCAGTGTGTGACACAGCTGCTTCCAGACAGTCCTTCAGACGGAGCTCTTCTTGGCACAATCCCATCTTGCTGAAGTAGCCTTGCTGTCTTCAGGCAAGGACGTCCCCTACTCTCCCTATTCCAGCCCCAGGGTGGATGTTTGACCTTACTGTGTGCAGTGTGAAGGCAGAGGAAACTAAGAGCTAACGGCAAACCGCTTCTGACAGCCGTTGGCCTCTGCGCTCGCTCTGCTCACACGATGGCAGCCAGAGTCAGATGACTCATCAGGAAAGGAGCTAGCCATATGTGGTTTGGATATAGCATATAGTTGGTTGACACGTCAGATACAAAACTGTATAGGAGAAAAAGAAGGAGAAGAAGGAGTGGGAGGGCTGACTTTGACAGTTTCCTTTTGAATTCAGTTTGTGCAGCAACGCAGGAAATAGCTCAGAGGCTCTGAGGGACAAACGGGGATTACTGCCAAACTGATCATCCTAAAACTTGACTTGCAGTTCTGCGTTGAATCTACGCTGTACGTACACGTAGATATGGACACTACGCCACGAACTGATGTGCATATCTTGGCGACGCAGACTGCTCTACAAATTCCTTTTAAAACTAATTTCTGCAGTTTTCTCAATTTTGCATCTTAATGTTTCTTTATTGGAATCGTTTAGAGGATTTGGTTTCAAATCCGATCATCGCTTCCCAATTTAACATGCACAAGTTTGGGTTTCCGTAGCGACCAGGCGCTTGTTGTGTTGCAGCCATGAAGCACAGTAAGCAGCGCTCTAGTGCGGCTTTGTTTTACATTGAAAAAGCCCTGAAAAACTGCAACCCACCATTGAATCAAAATCAAACTTTCCTCTTATTTGTGAAATAGGCATGTGACCCGTTTCAACTCACCCCTCAAAGAATCAGAATCTGGGACTGCAGATGTAAATTAGCCAAAGGATAACTCTGGTGCAGTGCATCAAATGGTCACATTTATGTTTTAATTGCACATTGTCCCTTATAAACAAAAAATAAATAAATTGAGAATCGATGAGAACCGGAATTGAAATCAGAATTGTTAAAATCCAAACGATGCCCAACCCTACCTTTTGGGATGAACTGGAAGACGGACCTGATCCCCCAACATCAGTGTTGGACCTCACTGGTGCTGTTGTGTCTGAGTGGGAGCAAATCCCTGCAGCCAGTTCAACATCTGGGGAAAAGAGAGACCAAAAACCAGCAGAGTGACAGAGCGGAGGCGGTGAGAGCAGCACATTGATAGCTTTAGAAGGAGATGTTCTAAACCAGGGGTGTCCAACTCAACTTCACTAACAGCCAGGATGTGTAGAGTTTATTGAAATGCTTTTATTTAAGAGAAAAAGTCAAATATTCTGACTGTATTATTGCATGTCTCATATAGTTTCCTACTTAGTTTGGTTCTCATAAAGGCCCAATAAAGTCAGCAAAAAAGTTCCTTAGCCATCATAGTAAAAAGCCTATTTTCTTTTAGAAAAAAGGGCCGAAAAAGGTGAAAAAAAATGCCCCAAAAAGCAACAGAATTGTCTAAAAAATGCCCCAAATGTCTGAAAAATGGCAAAAACATTTAAATAAGTGTCAATGTCTACAAAAACCAACAACCCTTATGCTTAAAAAAAAAAAAAAAAAAACGGTCAGCCAAAATTTATTGTGAACCTAAATAGAAATGCGGGCCAGATTGACACACATGTTCTAAACTGTTGAAATGTTGCACATTTCATTGTAAAATCTCTGTAAATGATACAGATCAGCTTTCACGATGCAGTCGAGTCACTTAAATGACTGCCTCAGTCACATGATTTGACACATACATAACTTTCATGTCTGTGTTTTTCAGCACCAGTTGAGTTTTTCATCTTCGGAGTCAAACAGTGAACTCTGTCTCCCTCTGCTGGTGATGGTGATGGTGACACTCCGAAATCAGTGTATAAGAGGCTTGTTGTGGTGTTGACCCACAGCTGCCCCGCTCCTGTGAATGGACTGTTTATTGTGCATTGCTTTTTCGACCGTTAGACCTCAAATATATTCAAGTAGACACTCGCACACGGGCACACACGTTGGCATTCATTAAGCAGCTGAGATAGGCCACACGGACATGCACTCGTAAACGACGTACACACACACACACACACACACACACACACACACACACACACACACACACACACACACACACACACCACACCACACCACACCACACCACACGGACATGCACACATGCACTCGTAAACAAACTATACACACAGACACACACACACACACACACACACCCTGCACACACACAGTCATCCACACAGTCACCCACAGACGGAGAAACCAACGCTTTGTGCCGAACAGAACAATTACCCTTTGTTTGTTTGTGTGTGTGTGTGTGTGTGTGTGTGTGTGTGTGTGTGTGTGTGTGTGTGTGTGTGTGTGTGTGTGTGTGTGTGTGTGTGTGTGTGTGTGTGTGTGGCCTGTTGTTTAGATGTTTGTAGATTGTCGTTTGGTATGACACGACTTTAGTATTTACATCACACTAAACAAACATTTTGTGACAAAGAAAGTCTGAGCAAACATATTTTATAGTAAAACGGTGTTAACAAAGATGACAGTAACTGTATAATAATAATAAAGTTTAACAAAAGATACTTTAAATCAATATTTGTAACTGTTTTCCATCTTATTATGCATTATATGTGTTCTATTTCCATCTTAGTTTATACAAACGGCACACAAAAATCTTATCACAATGTTAAAACACTTACCGGAAATGATGAGCGGTCGGCTCGGCTCACCGCCTCTCAAAATCTGACGGAAATCTTTTAAACTGACACTGAAATGACGATAGATTCAGCAACTGCACGGCCTATTTCTCTTAAAATGTTGTCAGAAACACGTTTCGGTGAACTATTTTCGTAAAATACGAGATTATATTCTGAACGAGCCGCCGTTATGCTCGGTTGTGAAATCCGGGAGAAGCCAGACCCACGTGACACGTTTGTCCAATCAGCTGCCGGTCGACGTCACCTGGTCCCTCCCCTTTCTGCTTTGTAGTCAAGACGGCGCCCGTTTAGTGCGAGTAGGGTCCATCGTTCCACACTGAACTTTTTGACTGTTTTTAGGGGGTCATCCTGGTACTTTCAGTGTACCGACTTATCGACACGATATACTTAAATACTAAGTGTTTGAAGTGTGCAAGTAGGCGCTTTGAGACACAGCCTGTGTGTTTATAATTTAGAAAAATGGAGTTCTTTAAACAGTTTTTGTTCGTGTTGGCTTAAAAGTCAAGATTGAAAGATCACTCTTGATCTTGGAAACTGCAGTTGGCAAAAATAAACCTCCCTACAAGATCCTTTAAGAGGCTTTTCTGGAAGAACTTCTTACTCAGACAGTTTGAAAGTTTGGGAAAGGTTATGGAATTTAGTTGTTAAATGAAATTAATTGTTACCGTAATCTTCCGTGGATAGCCATACTACCTTCCTTTCTGTAGCTCTTGACCTACCACGTATGTGTCTTTATTTTCATTCCGGCTCCCCCTTCGTTTGTGCCAGCTAGCTGAATTTATGTTTGAATGAATGTTTTGAAAATGAGTTTAAATCTGATATGTTTGAAATAAATGTAATAATCTAATAGGGGTGTGCAAAAAAATGGACTCACATTCGAATCGTGATTCAAGCTCTACCGATTCAAAATCAATTCATAGAATTCCAAAAATCGATTCATATTTTTGAATTAAAAATGATTATTTTTGTTTGTTTTATGTCTACTGCAATCACATGGGAAAAATCAATATCGAGTCGTGACATTTTCTGAATCGTGCACCCTTACTCTCTACTGACCGATACAAAGTGTTTGAAATGTTGTCCGTGAAAATGTGGGAACACTGGAACAGAAGGATGGCTTCAAGAAACCCTTCCAGAAGCTAAGGGAGCCTGATCTAGAGACCGGATTTCCTTTGGCTGTAACAGCGTCTGTCTTTGTTTAGTGTCCTCCAGAGGAGCAGGAGACGGACTCCGACGTGTCCCCGTGTCCTCAGCGCCCCCCGGCTGCCGGCAGGAGGAAGAACCTGGAGTTTGAGCCGCTTTCCACCACGGCTCTCATTCTGGAGGACCGGCCAGCGTGAGTACCAGTCAGATACACACACACACACACACACACACACATACACACATACACACATACACACATACACACACATACACACATACACACACATACACACACATACA
>CM042326.1:34188741-34273741 GCA_023566125.1 Zingel zingel | reverse complement strand
GAAAGTCAATGGAACAATTGAAAGGGGAAAATCCCTTCCAAAAACCAGAGCTGTTAAAAAAGTGGGCAGTCACTATGGAGCTCTATTCAGGTCTGAAATAAGCCTCTACCGCAGTGGTTCTCAAGTTTTTTTCAATAATGTTCCTCCTTTAAACATGTTCTCCCTTTTCTAAGCCATGTACCCCCTAACCAGCGCAAATAATGTTTGGTAGAAAAACAAAGTCTCTATAACGAGGAAGAATACAGCGCTTTCAGCGATAGATTAACTGAACTACAGCCTCGGACCTGGACAACATTTAGATGATGATGGAAAAAGGAGACAAAAACTTGGAAAAAGACGCCAGAAAGAAGGAAGTAAGGCAAGAATAGGTCGAAATAATGACAACCCCCCCCCCCCCCCCAAAAAAAAACAAACAGTAGAAATAAGGAAGGCAACACTATCGCAACAAAAGTGACAAAAAATTAAAATAAGCGACAAACTTCGAAAAAAGAGACAAACTTAAAAAAAGACAGTAGAAAAAAAGTAAGGAAGAAAGGCAAGAATAGGTCAAAACAAACGACAACACCTTCAAGAAAAGGGGACAAACTTCAAAATCAGCAACAAAAAATTTGAAAAAAGCGACAAACTTGTTAAAAACAAAGACAATAGAAGTAACTCCATCCTTGGAACTGAAAAACATTTAGCAAAAAATGTCACGTACCCCCTGCAGTCCTCCACAGTACCTCTAGGGGGACACGTACCCCCTGCAGTCCTCCACAGTACCCCTAGGGGGACACGTACCTCCTGCAGTCCTCCAGAGTACCCCTAGGGGGACACGTACCCCCTGCAGTCCTCCAGAGTACCCCTAGGGGGTCACGTACCCCCTGCAGTCCTCCAGAGTACTCCTAGGGGGACACGTACCTCCTGCAGTCCTCCAGAGTACCCCTAGGGGGACACGTACCCCCTGCAGTCCTCCACAGTACCCCTAGGGGGACACGTACCCCCTGCAGTCCTCCACAGTACCCCTAGGGGGACACGTACCCCCTGCAGTCCTCCAGAGTACTCCTAGGGGGACACGTACCCCCTGCAGTCCTCCAAAGTACCCGTAGGGGGACACATACCCCCATTTGAGAACCACTGCTCTACAGCAGTGGTTTTCAACCTTTTTTGAACCACGGCACATTTTTTACATAAAAAAAATCCTGCGGCACACCACCAACCAAAAATGTTACAAAATGACACCTTGTAGCCTAATAAGATCAGAATCTGCATTTTTCCTTTTTAAAAATGTATCCATGGCTGTTGCAGGCTTACGTCGACGATCTCGGCCCTACTGCTTACATCCTGTCACTGCCACCAGGGGGCAGTAATTATATTGTCTTAAATCAACAAGGTCATTATTGCGCTATACTGCCACCTACTGACGCAGAATAGTATTTAATTTCTCTGCCAGTCATCACATTGCAGTCACAGATGCGAAAAATTGGCAAATTATTTGCAGTAACTCTATAAAAAATATTTGTTGGACCAATTAAGTAAAATCGTATAATTTCCCACGGCACACAGGACGATCTCTCACGGCACAGTGGTTGAAAATCACTGCCTTACAGCATAACATTCATACTTTTCTCGTGTGCGTTTTCCTGTTAGACGGAGGAGCGTCTCTGGCTGACAGAGAGTCCAGTCTGGATCTCATCAAGCTGGACATCTCCAGAACCTTCCCCTCTCTCTTCATCTTCCAGAAGGTACTTGATCTGTAACAGGCGCTGTGTGTGTGTGTGTGTGTGTGTGTGTGTGTGTGTGTGTGTGTGTGTGTGTGTGTGTGTGTGTGTGTGTGTGTGTGTGTGTGTGTTGTGAAGACCAGTTAGTTTCAGAACTTCAGAGCTCTCGGTCTATTAATCCCAGCCTTTCTTTTCTCTGTGCAGGGCGGCCCGTACCATGACCTCCTCCACAGTGTGCTGGGGGCTTACACCTGTTACAGACCTGACATTGGCTACGTGAGTCTGATTTTTTTTCCTCCACCCTCAAAAAGATAATAGTTGATATTTAGTTTGTTTACAGTACGAATTGTGTTATATTTCATCTTTGAAGTGGTTTCCTCATGTTGTCTGTTCACATTTTCAGTTTTTTATATTATTGTCATTTTGTCTTTTAAAGTAGTTTTATTGTCTTCTTTTTATATTTTTCTTTAATTGTAAACCACTTTGGTTAACGTGCCCATATTATGAAAAACAATCACTTTTTCTGGGATTTGGGGTGTTATTTTGTGTCTCTGGTGCTTCCACACTCATACAAACTTTGAAACAACCATCCATGCTGTTTAGAGTGAGATCTGGTTTCTGAATGTGTCCTGCCTTCAGTCTCCGGGTAAGCTGGTCACAATCTGCACGGCTTTCTACGTCACTAGCCGAGACGAGGGGGCTAGGGGGCTAACCGCTAGCATGCTAGCGCTAGCATGCTAGCTCGTTCTCAATGGCAAAACACTGCTACAACACACACTAGTTCACCATAATCTACTACTTAGATTAATAGATCTACTTCCATGTCCCTGTTCTGCAGGTATTCCACACAAAGTAGGAAGTGTGCCCTCGTTTAGAAGAAGTCTCCCGGCTAATCCTGCCTTATACTACTGAAGTTGTAGAAACAAACAGCTAGCTAGATGATGTAGTCCTTAACTATCTACTATCTACTGAGCATGTGCGACTGCCAACAAAGATGTTCCAGCAGTGAGAGGTCTCACTCTGGAGCTAAAACAGAGACCTGAACACAGGGTGAAAAGAGGAGCTGCAGCAATGTGCAGTACAACAAGAATATGGTGTTTTCTGTAAATTAAACCATGTAAACCTATTCTGGTACAACCTCAAAATACAATTATGAACCAGAAAATGAGCATAATATGGCCACTTTAACACTTGTTTTTAAATGTGGAATTTTCTTTGGATCCTTGCTAAAATCAAACTACACAAACTCACGTTAATCCAAACGCGCCGTCCTCAGTCTTCCCTGCTGATCTGGAGTCTGCGTCGCCGTTGTGTTTCAGGTCCAGGGCATGTCATTCATCGCTGCTGTGCTGATCCTCAACCTGGAGGAGGCCGAAGCCTTCATCACCTTCGCCAACCTGCTCAACAAACCCTGTCAGATGGCCTTCTTCAGAGTTGACCACGAACTGGTACACAAACAGACACAATCTTAAAAAATTAGTTATTCATGGTACTCAGTTTGTTCACTGATGGCACACGTAGGGCTGGGCAGATTAGGAGAAAATCAATCATCACCATATTTTTGACCAAATACATTGATGACAATATTGCGGTGATGTTGTAGGGATGACTATTGGTGCTTTCACAACATATTAACCCAATGAGAGTTTTGATAAATAATCACCAATAATGTGGATACAATGACTAAGTGGGTAAAGGCAAAGTATTAAACAGCTAGAACAGTCTGGTAAGTTCAGAACATGACATCACTTTACTGTAATAATGCAGCCATTAGGACCAGGAAAAGACAAAAACACAGAAAGAGGCTGCACCTGCTAGATGCACCAGCACTGGGAAGCTTGTCCACCTCTAACAGAGAGGGGAGTGAGTAAAGATGCAGAATGCATACAGAAAACTAGAAAAAAAAGGGAAAAGGGGAGTGGAGGTATGTGTACAGATAAAGGTAATGAGAGTGGGAGGGGGGGGCAGAGGAAGAGAAAGCTCTGCAGTGGCAGATGGATCAGAGCAGAGGCACAATGCACTCGGCCCCGCCCACTGCACGGCATCAGAGAAGAGACGGGGGAAAAAGAAATGAGGAAGGAGAGATGGATTATCAAACCAAAGACCAAATTTAAGAATGTATTTAATGCCATGTTTAGTATGGTCTGAATTGCAATACATTGTCTTATATTTGGGTGATATCCAAAATATAAGACGGTATCTAGTCTCATATCACAATATGGATTGATATTGATATACTGCCCAGCCCTAAGTCGATTTGGCCAGTGGGCCAAATCCGACCCCGTGCAAATTTGGATCCGGCCGTCTAGTTGTGTGGGCCAAACCAAAAAGACAGGAAACTCTTTTTCAAACTGCAATTATGTGACCCTCAAAGCAGAATTTGGCAGATATTTTGGCCGACTTTGAGCCTCAGATATTCCCACAGAACCAGAGCTTTTATACTCAGGCTGTGAAGCAGGTTGCTATGGTAGCAGCTTCTAAAGATGTCATCATTGTTTTGCCTGATTTGCTAAATTCTATGATGACTAAAACACTTTGTTCCTGACTTTATTAGGGCTTTATGTCGACTAAACTGTAAGTGAGAAGACTATATGCAATAATACAGTAAAAAGTATTTTACTTTTTCGATAAAATATAAGCATGAAAATGAACTGTACGTGTCTGGCCCTGGATGGGATTCTCATTTTCCATTTTAAGTTTAACACCCCTGACTTATGGCTTTGTCCTTCATCCTCTCTTTACTCTGTCTGCCTGTCTGTCTGTCTGTCTCTGTGTCTGCCTGCCTGCGTCTGTCTGTCCGTCTTTCTGTCTCTCTGTCTGTGTCTGTCTCTCTGTCTGCCTCTCTGTCTCTCTGTCTCTCTGTCTGTCTGCTTCTCTGTCTGTGTCTGTCTGTCTTTGTGTCTCTGTGTCTGTCTGTCTTTGTGTCTGTTTGTGTCTGTTTGTCTTTGTGTCTGCCTGCCTGTCTGTCTCTCTGTCTTTCTGTCTCTCTGTCTGTCTGCTTCTCTGTCTGTGTCTGTCTGTCTTTGTGTCTGTCTGTGTCTGTCTGTCTCTCTGTCTCTTTGTCTGTGTCTGTCTGTCTCTTTGTCTGTGTCTGCCTGTCTGTCTGTCTGTCTGTCTGTCTGTCTGTGGCAGATGTTGAAGTATTTCGCAGCCTTTGAGGTTTTCTTTGAGGAGAATCTGCCTCGACTCTTCAGCCACTTCCAAACCAACAGCCTGACCCCCGACCTCTATCTGATCGACTGGTGAGTATTTATTAAAGTACTCTGCTGGTGTTTAGATGGGACAGATCAACAGAGGTGGCAGAAGTATTCACATAGTTTACTTAAGGAAACATAGCAATACTACACAAAAAGTCCTGCATTTTAAATCCTACTTTAGTAAAAAAGTACCCCAAAATTGTACAGTACTTGAGTGTATGTACTTAGTTACTTTCCACCACTAAGAAACAGTCGGGCACCAATTAATCATTGTTTTGGATTAATATTGGCGCCGTTGAGTTTAAAAAAGAAACTTTAGAATTTAGTTTCTGAGCATTACTAGATTGTTGATCAACTACAATGACCAAACTTAATTGCATACAGTTTATAAAGCTCTTTTACAATTTGTCCGTGGCTTAGAAGCACTAAACTCTGACAGATTATCTTCGGCACCTCTCCTGACTGCCATATTACACCAATAACCATTCACAATCAAACCATAAAACAAAATTAATCTTTCAAATACCTTGGAGTGCACGTGGACAGTGACCTTTCCTGGACCTATCATGTAGACTATATCTGCAGCAAAGTACAGCAGAGAATCTACTTTTTAAGGAGACTTAGGTCATTCGGAGCAAGCAGCGAAATCCTGTTTCTTTTCTTTGTGTCAACAACTCAAAGCATCCTGCAGTATGGAGGCGCAGTGTGGTCTGGGGGCCTCTCAGCTCATCTGAAGGCCAGGATTCTACGGCTCCTGAAGATTTGTTCCAAATTGGTAGTACGTTCAGGGGAGAATGCGTTCACTGAAAGCCACGTATTGCACACCGTCAGACTGGCTGACAAAATCTCCCAGGACTCTTCCCATGTGTTGCATGGGGAGTACCAACTCCTGCCCTCCGGGAGGTGCTATAGGGTCCCAGACTGCAGAAAGAACAAATATAAACACTCATTTGTTCCTCTGTCAATATCTCTGCTGAATCAACACAGGAGGGCAAAGAAGTGATAGTTCCCCCCTATTTTTACTTTTATCTATTTTTACTTTTATCTATATATTTATGGCTATTTAAGACCACTCTTGCAGGGCAGGGCCCCCCTCATATTAATTACGTATCTTTTTGTGTTTTATAGATGCCTCTATGTTTTTAGCTCTTGTTTTTAGGTTGTTGTGATTGTTGGAGCTTGTATTGCAAGACAAATTTCCGTGTACACGGACAATACAGTACTATCTATCTATCTATTTAAAAAAACACTATTTGATGATAATTCATAGCTCTTACTTTTGCAGTTTTGTCTGTCTTATGCACAGTTAAAAACAAGTTTCCCTGTACAATGTAATTCTCTCTTTTTCCTCCTACCCTGAATGTCGTTTACAAAAAGGAAACAAGAAAAAGTGCACACACAATTGAAAGAAAATGTTGTGGTTGGAGGCAAACAGAAGCATATTTAGTCATGGCAACCTAAAAACTCACAGGAAGCAGAGAGCGGATAATAGACACCTGAGTGATCAAAAACTCACTTCATTCTCCTGTGATTGAATTATTTAATCACCACCCTTTTCTGGTTTTTGTTCCTTATATAACGTGAATAAGCAACTAAATTATTTTTTTGTGATTACACACAAAAAAAGGAACTTTGAATAAAAGCCTTTTGATATTTTTGGAAAAGTAACGTGCGTTTGTGTGTCTCTGTCCAGGATCTTCACTCTGTACAGTAAGTCGCTCCCTCTGGACGTGGCGTGTCGGGTGTGGGACGTCTTCTGCCGGGACGGGGAGGAGAGTTTGTTTCGGACTGGGCTCGGCATCCTGCGTCTCTTCGAGGACGTCCTGCTCCAGATGGACTTCATCCACATCGCTCAGTTCCTAACCCGGCTGCCGGAGGACCTGCAGGCACACACACTCTTCACTGCCATGGCCAACACACACATGGTCAGCAGGAACCGCCGCTGGGCTCAGGTCAGCATCACACTCCGAGTTCATGGCAACGTCAGTCAATGAGTACGTTCACATCCACACTAATATTCCACTAATTTTCAGAATATGACAATATTCCAAATTCGATCCAGGTCAGCTAAACAGCATATTTTTAATTTGCTCGTATATTTATATTTATAATAATTTAGCGTTTTACAATTACGTCATGGCATATGCAGGTATTATTCAGGTTTTAGGAAACAAATTTGGACATGTATACAGCGCATTCAGAATCTGCGTCATTGTGTACGGCATAGGTTATGTGGAAATGTGTCATTTATGCAATATGTAGGCTATTGGAGTTGTGCAATATGTTAGTTGTGTAATACCTAGGCTATGGGGTTGTGCAATATGTTAGTTGTGTAATACCTAGGCTATTGGGGTTGTGCAATATGTTAGTTGTGTAATACCTAGGCTATTGGGGTTGGGCAATATGTTAGTTGTGTAATACCTAGGCTATTGGGGTTGTGCAATATGTAGCCAACAGGGTTGTTCAATCAAAAACTGCCACTGAAAGGAGGAGTTAATGTGCTTACAGTATACAGTATAGGTTACCTGTCCAATGTATATGAGAGGATGTTCTGTGTTGCATGAGAGTATGTGTTGAGAGATGCTTATTTTCTGTATTTTGTGTCTTTGTAAAGCTGCGGAACAGACCGAGTCCAAAACTAATTTCTCTTCGGGGACAATAAAGTATATCTTATCTTATCTAATCTGTTTTTTTATAGTCTCGCATACCTTCCTCCACAGCGCTGCCGAGGAGGGTCTGTCTAGTCCACACAGCATTCCGGGATGGTAGAAAAACTGCTCTGGTTTATTGACATTTCTTTAAACCAATCACAATCGTCTTGGGTGGTGCTAAGTGCCAGACAGAGCCACGGTGCCTCTGCAAAATAGCCTCAGGAAGGAACTTGTTTTGGTGGAACATGTGGACGTTCAAAAGTAGTTTTAGTCGTGCAACAGAAAACTCAGATTGGACAGATAGTCTAGCTATCTGTCTGGATTTACCCTGCAGAGATCTGAGGAGCAGTTAACCAGAGTCCTCACAAATCCACCAGAGGTTAGAACGCCGACACAAAGACAGAGGAAGGGGACGGACATCTGGCCGAAAATGAGGTACATCCGGCGGAATTTCCGGTGGCACCGGAGAAATCCTGAAGTGGAACATCGTGGATATAGTCTAGGGTTTTTACTGCAGTTTGTGACAGTTGACGGCCTCTTGGCTGTTTACGGCCTAAGGTCAGCTCTGTGCGTCGCTATGGTTACTGTATACAAACCACCCAGCCAAGGCTGCGGTAGAGATGCACGGCCAAAAAGAAAAGAAGGAGAAACACAGCTCCTTTTAAACATTATCAAAGACTTAGACATTGCAACGCCGATATTTTCAAGAAGCTGGTTGAAGGAATGAAAGAGGGACGCTGTGTTCACACGGTCCAACAAGTCCGCCACCGCTGGAAAACTACGAAAAAAAATCCTATTTTGCACGGCTGCATGTAAACGGGAATATCAGTGGAATATCAACTTTAATTAACTATGAAAACAGCTTAGTAGGAATATTGCCTTTTTTTGAAATAAAGGCAAAAGAAACTATTATGTGCATGTGTCAATGTGTTTCAGACGCTCATTAAATATGAATTCCATCTGTTTTCTCTCAGGTGTTTTCCGCATTGATGAAGGATGGAAATAAAGAGACGGACAAAAACGCCAGCCCGGCTCTGAGAAGCTAACACTAGCCAACCCTCGACGCTGATGCCCCTCTTTCTTAAAAACTAATCCTCAAAACTAATCGAGCTGTGAATGATGGAAGCTCGCCCCAGCCTGCCACGACTAAAAGGGCTAGCTGTGCAGCTTGAAGCCTCGTAGCCTGAAGCTAAGCGCTCACTCCAAGAGGCTACGGAGCTACGAAGCTTGGAGCGACCGCGAGCCAGCCGGGCCCTCGAAGGCAGAAACTGAGGTCAAGACTTTTGGCCTGAGCATCCAGTCATCTGAAGGAGCAATCTGTGGTTGGTTAGCCCCAAACGCCAGCGGCCGTTGTCAGTATTTTTCCGGAGAAGCCAACTTGTTGTTCAAGCAGCTGGGTGTCACTACTCTACCAGCCCACTGAAGCTGGGAGATTAAAATGAACTTTGCAGATAATATTCTGTGTTATTTCCGCTGCTGGCCGGGAGGGAAAAGTCACTCCCTGCCTCCACGTCGGGACACAAACAACCACTGAACGCCGAGCGTTGTGCCCCGTGTAATTCTCAAAGACTCAAATTCTTTCGGTGCTAATGAGTTCCTAGAGGCTTAAAAAAAAGACCTCTGTGGTTTAATTGTTAAGTAGGTTCTTGTAGGTTTTGATTACACACTATTAATAATTTGCTGCGTTTTTAGCTTGATCTCTTCGGAAAAAAATGACGGGAATCTGCAGTAGCATGGCTCGTGCTAATATGCTCGTTTGTAGCTGATACATTAGCCTCCTTACGTTAAGCTCCTAGCTTTTTAAAAATGTTCATCTGTGGGCAACAAAACAGAATATGGGGAAGAAACGCGGGGAAATGGAATAATTTTGTACCATACAGTCTTTCTAATTGAACTAATACACATCTCATCATGATCCTAACGAGCTCCAGCGGGCTAACTATTACGTTTTTACAAGAAACTAATTATTCCAACGTCCATTGGGCTCAAGATGTCTTTTCTACCTGTGTTGAATACTTTCAAATGTTATCCTGAATATAAAAAAAATCTAACTGTTAAGGCTATGTTCACACTTGGCGTCTTTTTTCATGCTGCCAGCGTCTGTTTTTCATTATAATCCTGTGGAGTAAACCTTGTTTTCAAAAAAGGTCCTCCGCGCTTTTTTAAACACCATCCTTGACCTTTTTTTCCTGCAGCTCGGAGCGTCTTTTTTGTTGAAAAAAAACCAACAAAAAAAACCCACCCCAAGTCAAGCACATTTTTGACAGCCAACCAATGACAAGCGGAGTAGCCAGACCTGTCGCTTCATGACAACAAGAAAAAATGGAGTCAGAGCACAGCGAGTTAAACGCTTATACGGTTTGACCTGTACAGGGAACTCACTTAGTTTGATCTAACGTTAGCATCTCTCTCTCTCTCTCAGCTAACGTTAGCAGCACTCCACATAGCGCTTTAGGATACTGTAGCAGTAGCTATTGTCATAACAAAACGCACTCTGGGCTGCTTTTTGGAATACATTACATGTCATTTAGCTGACGCTTTTATCCAAAGCGACTTACAATTGCTGTATATGTCAGAGGTTGCACACCTCTGGAGCAACTAGGGGTTAAGTGTCTTGCTCAGGGACACATTGGTTGATGTGGGAATTGAACCCAGGGCTCCCACACCACAGACATGTGTCATATCCACGGCACCATCATGCCAGCTGTTTTTTTTTATCACTACAAAAGTGCTCTAGTCAGCTTTTTCTTTAAAAAAAAAAGACGCCAAGTGTGAACATAGCCTGGGGGGGGGGGGGAATTAGTGATGGTGGATTTAGAAATTCACTGTCAAACAGAATTTTTTTAGAGGTTTTAGAGTGGGGAAAAAAGAAAAAAAAGAAATCAACATTAATTTATGAAATTGATATTGATATTGGATTGATATCCAAAAGGAGCTAAAAAAGAGAGAAGTGTCGGCTTTTGATAATGTCGTTTGGGTCAAAATGATCCATAAAAAACTTAATAAACGTAGGAGCGCGGGGCGTTTTTTTCAATCAGTATTTTGAAAGATCCAGATTTATCAGAGCACTTTATATACGCAGCACTGAAGCTACATCATGCTGGCTTTCAGAGGTGCAGATCTGCACACAGCAAGCTCAAACTCAATGAACGGGGCATTGTCCTTGTTTCAATATGACGTATCAGTATATTACAATTGGTTTTTTTGGATGGTGAGTGAAGCAAATCTACCAGCTTCTTGCATATTTTACCAACATGTGGCTGCACACAAAGGTCGTTAAAAACAAGTGCTCTAAAATAATGACTACAGCTACGAAGATGGAGTTATGTCCGAGTGATTCCGTGGATGAATTTCTTAAATCTTGATTATTATCTTCATAGAGTGTCATTCTGTCGCCTGGTCAGGTGTTGCGGCCTGTTGAAGTGCTTTACGATAGAGTGCGGATCGGGCCGCATTTTTCTGTCCGAGCCCGACAGTTAAAATCTCATTTTTTTTCTCATATAATGACACATGTACGTTTGTTTGTGTGAAAAGCTTTTATTAAGCAACTGTAGGAAGGCATTCAGAAATGACAACAGATGAGGCATCAGCGCAAGTGCATGTTAACACAGGCGTGCAACTACATAATAAGCCCTTTTAAATGTAAAATGTTAAATGCCTTATCGCGCTGATGTGACCGAGCCCGACTCGAACCCGGACACCATTTCTAAATATCTGAACCTGGCCCGGCGGGTCCTGTTGGGTCCCGTCGGGCTCAGGTCGGGTATCCATCCTCTACTTTACCCCCCGACACTCTCCGCTCTGTCACTTTGTGTTCAACACTCCTTTGAGTTTACAAACTACAAGTGTAACCCTTCACCTCCATTTCATCCCTACCTCTCGATGACCAACACTTACTAACCTGCGAAGGAGCAAGGCCTCGAAACGTGCACCAAGCGGCCACTTTCGTAGTGTTCTCAAAGCGTCGGCAGCGTCCTTTTTTATTTTTATTTATTTTTTTATCAGAAATCTCACCGGAGACGACGAGCAAAGCCTGGAGGGCCAGAGAGAAAGTTTTTTTAAAGCCCTGGTCACACCAAATGACTCCATAGAAAAGGGACCTGACCATCCTGGTGTATTGTTTGTGTCGATGTTTGTTCATAGATTCAGCGGAGGGGATTGATATTTATATTTTGCTTCATGGTATAAGTACAAGTTCCTTTTTTAACTACAGAAAACTACAAATTCTCTCCTACTTTACACTAAGACACACCTTGTAACCACTCAGCTATTTAGGAAGTTAACTGAGGAAGTGATTCAAAATATTTTCAAAGTAAAACTTGACAATAAAATATAGAGACCGGGAATTATTGTAAATGATTTTTTCACCAAACTGAGTCAGTGTTACAGGTGCTGGAAGCAGCAATTAAACATCACTAATAAGCACATGTATCATCCGATGCATGTCCTTCAAGTCTACGAACGAGCATCAGTTAAAAACCCCGAAAGTGAAAGATGAAAATCTGCAGTTTCACACAACAACGTTAGATGGGTTTCTCAGCTAACAACCAGCACTTTGTCAATTATTTCTAGCTCCGTTTTTTCAAGAAAAAACACCTCGGGTGGATCTACAAACTTCTGTTTTAATTAATGAAGATGATCTAGGCTACATTTACATCGCTACGTTTTGGTTTAAAAAGACATCTTCTGCTACGTTTCCCCCTCTCGTTCCCCCTGCTCTGGCGTTCCCCCCTCTCGTTCCCCCTGCTCTGGCGTTCCCCCCTCTCGTTCCCCCTGCTCTGGCGTTCCCCCCTCTCGTTCCCCCTGCTCTGGCGTTTCCCCCTCTCGTTCCCCCTGCTCTGGCGTTTCCCCCTCTCGTTCCCCCTGCTCTGGCGTTTCCCCCTCTCGTTCCCCCTGCTCTGGCGTTCCCCCCTCTCGTTCCCCCTGCTCTGGCGTTTCCCCCTCTCGTTCCCCCTGCTCTGGCGTTTCAGAGCCCCTAAACCGGAGACATTTGGAAACCCTTCTTGGCCAGGGGGGTGTCTAACTGCGTGTCAATCACTGCTCATGCATATTCATTCATTCTCCCTTGTGGGGGGAGGGGCTTAGGAGACCGTTTTGGGCTTTAGCAGAAAGGGGGGAGGGACTGAGAAGTTGTTGATGTTCAAATTTTTTGGCTAAGTCCTGGATCTTCACAATCCTACCTACAGCACCTTTAAGTAAAAGTTCATCAAAGTAATAGTACTTTTACTTAAGTAGAATGTTTCTGTACTCTTTCCTCCTCTGCGTTTGGGTGTGTTATTTTAAACGGAGATTAGTTCTTCTACTGGAGCTCAAATTGTGTGCACGGAGATCGCTTTTGGCTCAAAACTCTGCTCACAAACCAAAATGTAGCGGTGTAAACGTAGCCTCAGAGAAGGAGCGATAAAATAATTAGCACTTTGTGAACATGACTTTTTTGGTTTTTACAGCCTCACTAATTCCACTGACTGAACGCTCAAACTTGCCGTAAAATGGGAAGAAACAGACTTCACTGTTAATTAAGTTATTTCCCATTAAGACAGGTTTGAAGGCAACAGATTCACATTAATGCACAGGTTTCAGCCTCAGTCCACCTTAAATCTGGTCTCCTTACACAAACCAGATGTGACTCTCCAACGCATTCTCACTCCCATCGCGTAAAATACGGACGCACAGTCAGGTGCCTTTGGCGTTGTTATTGACGCTAAATCCTTTAGCATCAGATCTAAACGTGCTTTATCCAAAAGCGCTGGGTCGGGACTATTGGTGTCACTTTTGACGCAGTTAGGTTTAGGAAATAAAGGCTTATAAAAAAGGTACGTTTCCGTGACACGCAGGACAAGAAGAACGGGACGGTTGGGTTTAGGAAAAGTGACATGAACCCCGGTCTCTGGGGGGAAAAGTCGAATTTCAGCCTTTCACACTCTCTACTCTCTACCGTCGTCTCTCCTCATACTACTCTCTACCGTCGTCTCTCCTCATACTACTCTCTACCGTCGTCTCTCCTCATACTACTCTCTACCGTCGTCTCTCCTCATACTACTCTCTACCGTCGTCTCTCCTCATACTACTCTCTACCGTCGTCTCTCCTCATACTACTCTCTACCGTCGTCTCTCCTCATACTACTCTCTACCGTCGTCTCTCCTCATACTACTCTCTACCGTCGTCTCTCCTCATATTACTCTCTACCGTCGTCTCTCCTCATATTACTCTCTACCGTCGTCTCTCCTCATATTACTCTCTACCGTCGTCTCTCCACAGGCTACTCTCTACCGTCGTCTCTCCTCATATTACTCTCTACCGTCGTCTCTCCTCATATTACTCTCTACCGTCGTCTCTCCACAGGCTACTCTCTACCGTCGTCTCTCCTCATATTACTCTCTACCGTCGTCTCTCCACAGGCTACTCTCTACCGTCGTCTCTCCTCATACTACTCTCTACCGTCGTCTCTCCTCATATTACTCTCTACCGTCGTCTCTCCACAGGCTACTCTCTACCGTCGTCTCTCCTCATACTACTCTCTACCGTCGTCTCTCCTCATACTACTCTCTACCGTCGTCTCTCCACAGACTACTCTCTACCGTCGTCTCTCCACAGGCTACTCTCTACCGTCGTCTCTCCTCATACTACTCTCTACCGTCGTCTCTCCTCATACTACTCTCTACCGTCGTCTCTCTACAGGCTACTCTCTACCGTCGTCTCTCCTCATACTACTCTCTACCGTCGTCTCTCCTCATACTACTCTCTACCGTCGTCTCTCCTCATACTACTCTCTACCGTCGTCTCTCCTCATACTACTCTCTACCGTCGTCTCTCCACAGGCTACTCTCTACCGTCGTCTCTCCTCATACTACTCTCTACCGTCGTCTCTCCTCATACTACTCTCTACCGTCGTCTCTCCTCATACTACTCTCTACCGTCGTCTCTCTACAGACTACTCTCTACATACTACGTCATCTTACAGCGCCACGTAGCTGCTGCTCTACCCGGTGCGTACTACACACACGCTGATGATATGATCATATTGCGTCGTATCTGACGCTGAGAGACACTGCCCAAGCATCCGTATTTTACGAGTTCGGAGTGAGAACGGGTTGGACTCTGGTTGATTTTTGTATGAAAACACTTTTTTTGAGTCCTTATTTCCAACACATCTGTGAGTTTAATGTCTTTGATCATTGTGCGTAAACTCTGTTCATTAGAGCTTGAAGGGCTGTTAGCAGTTCTCAGTTTGTCTCATGGATCCCGAGAAGGTTTTTCTAATCCTAAAAATATCTCAACCCTTTAAAATGAAACATGAAAAATGGCCATAATTGGAGTTACATGGATCTTAGACAACAATGACATCCATTCGCCACCCAAAATCTCTTCACTCTGCATCAGACAACAATTTATCACAGCAAACAAGAATGTTTAATTCAGTCGATTTTGATTTGGTTTTAACCAAAATCAAGTTTAACAGCCAAAAATGGAAAACGTATAAACTTGTAAGTTAAACCCACATTTTCGTCATGTTAATAGCAGCCACATTTAATTCTTTTATTTTTTTTTCGATCCTGTCAGTTGTTAAGGTTTTTGTTCCAGTATTATTGTACTATACGCTATCTGAATGTTTGTTGTCATGCCAATTAAATACAAATACTCTGTTCCTAAATGTAATGCCAGTGGAGAGGTTTCTGAATTATGTTTTTTAAACCACAATGTTGAACTACAAACTAAGAATTAAGACAGATTTAATCATTATAATCTTGCACGACTGAGCAAATTATAAATTAAATATCGTCCTGTCGGGCAGAAACCTTGTATCTCCATATTTGGTTGTCTTAATTTTTTTTTTTTACCTACATCAGTGCTATCGGTCTTCCTTCACGTCTAGCTGTGGGTTATAACGAATATTTATTTTGTTTAGATAGTGTTTTGGGACATTTTTAGGTCTTTATTTCCACAGGACAGATGAAGACATGAAAGGGGAGAGAGAGGAGGGATGACACGCAGCAAAAGGCCGCAGGTCGGAGTCAAACCCACGGCCACTGCGTCAGAGGAGTAAACCTCTATATATGGGCGCCTGCTCTACCAACTGAGCTAACCCGGCACACAGGTTTTTATAAATATTTAAACGGTGACGAGGCGGTTTCATCGTAGTCTGTCGAAGGTAAATAACTCCATATAATGTTTTCAAATTAGTCTTTTTTTCATTTCCTGAAATATAATGGTTTTGGGCGTACCAGGTTTTCGCCCGACAGCAACGATATGTTCCTCAGCTGTCGAAGTATATGTGGAAGTTAGAGGATATCCCAAAATAGACACACAGATGTGTTGCAGAAGAGCTGCTATCTGTGTGTTTGTACTCATCTTCACTCTTTTAGACTCCTTAGTACGGAAGATGGAAAAGTGCAATATGGTCTTACTTAGGCAGGAAACATGTCACACACATGTGACAGTATTTCAGTGTACTTACCCAGAATCCTCAGCAGGTTGGCTTATCGTTCCCTCGTCTCACCTCACTCCACCTACTCATTTAAACATTCAGATGGAGGGATGATGAGATTCATGTGACATTTCCCTCTCATTTGTTCCATATTATTCATTTAATTTAATTTTCATCATCGCTGTCGGTTGTATTTCATACTGTCGTGTGAATTCATTTAGCGTTTCCTGTTTGTTTTTATGTTTTATGGTTTCCTTGTCAAATTTAAGTGTACAGTTTTTTTTTCATAATGGCTTACAGGTGATGTAAATAAACTGTAAAAATGTTTTTTTTCTTTTCATATAATGGCCACTAGTTGAATGTGTAAATAAATATCTCAGCATACTGACTTCTGTCTGTTCTTTAACCCTCATCTTCAACTTAATCTGCCGACGTCTACAACAGATCACACATTTAAAAAGACTTTTCAGGACAACCGTTCATCCTTAACCTTGGAAATAGTAGTGATTAGTTAGTTAATGTGTCTGAATAAATCTATGATGGATGGGTCATGTAAATGACCAGACACGAGAATAAATGTTCATTTATTAATTCATTCTTTTGGTAGTTAAATGGAGTTTGCTCACTGAGTGGGTGAAAGACAAAAAAAAAATCATAGTATAGTATATTGTGAAAAAAATCATAGTATAGTATGTCGAAAAAAATCATAAAAAGTCAAAGTATAGTATGTCAAAGAAAGTCATAGTTTAGTATGTCGAAAAAAGTCCAAAAAAGTCATAATATAGTATGTCGTAAGAATGCTTTTTGCACACCTCTTTTGTCGGGCAGGTGCGTAGGATCAGAAGTAGCAGATCAGAAGCTTAGAGAAGAGTCCCGCACGCTGACCATTACGCAAGCAATCATTTATTTAGAAAAATACGTTTCGGTCTCAGACCTTCATCAGGTAAATTCACACATCCACCTCAACCATAGCCTTGAATAGTGTAGGTGGACCAACCAGGACCAATCAGGTCCGGCTCTTGAATGACGTCATTCATTCACAAAGTGGCACTCCCATCACGGACCGTGAACAGGAAAAAGCAGAAAAAATGCCACTCAAAACAATGGATAATCAATAGATACTACTACTAATACTACTAGTCTAATATAAAAAAAAAACTCCAAAAAATCATAGTATAGTATGACGAAAAAACTCAAATCATAGTACAGCATGTCGAAATAAATCGAAGTATAGTTTGTCCAAAAACGTCATAGTATAGTATGACGAAAAAAAAAAAAAAAAAAGTCATAGTATAGTATGACGAAAAAAAAAAAGTCATAGTATAGTATGTCGAAAAAAACTCATAGTATGTCATGAGTTTTCATGATTTTTTCGACATACTATACTATGACTTTTTTTTTTTTTTTTGACATACTGTACTATGATTTATTTTGTTTTTTTTCGATATACTATGACTTTTTTTTAAATGTTTGACATACTTTTTTTTTTTATAAAGATAATTTTTTGGCCATTTTTAGGCCTTTATTGACAGGACAGCTGAAGAAGTGAAAGTGGGGAGAGAGAGAGAGAGGGGGGGGGATGACATGCAGCAAAGGGCTGCAGGTCGGAGTCGAAGGAGTAAACCTCTATATGTGGGCGCCCGCTGTACTAACTGAGCTATCCGGGCGCCCTGCTTTGCTATTTGTTATGACTTTTTTTGGACTTTTTTCAACATATTAAACTATGACTATTTATGACTTTTTTTTGACATACTATACAATGACTTTTATGATTTTTTTCCGAGATACTATACTGTTTTTTATGAGTTGTTTATTCGGCAGGGACAATGCACAGCTCCTTAGCAGTACCAAAGTTAACTATAAGCTCATTTCCATCGTTAGTCCCTGGGCAAGAAAGGGAGGGAAATCTAACGCTGACGTATAAAAACTATTACACACGATTTCACAACAGTAAAACACTACCACAACAACCATACCAACAATAAATAACATCATTGGGACACCACGACAACAGTAGTGTCTACTTTGTTATCGTTTATTAGATTATTTGTATTTTCTATATATTAAAAAAAAAGAAGTAAAAATGCAATGAAGTCAGCGTTGGGGTTTTTGTTTAAACAACGTGAGCTGAAGAGGAGATCATTATCTTGTGTTGACTTGAGTTTACTTCAACAGCAGCTACAGCTGTCAACTACTGTTGTCATTTTATTTAACGGCGCCTTTCATGACATTTATGGTCACCTTACTTCAATTACAGTAATGCAAACATTCAAAATCAATGAAACATTAATAAAACATCAGCACAGTCAACATTTAAAAGGATAAAAATCAGAAATAAACTAAGATCAACAGTTCAAAACCAAAGATGCTGTTAAAGGTGCAGTAGGTAAGACTTATAAATATTTGCTGAAACTGACCCTATGTTCCAGTAGAACTACATGAAGCAGGTCATTTAAAACCAAAAATCCGGCTCCTCTGGCTCCACCTACAGTCCACCGCTCCCTGTTCAGATGCACCAATCACGGCCAGGGGGGTGTCTAACTGCGTGTCAATCACTGCTCATGCATATTCATTCATTCTCCCTTGTGGGGGGAGGGGCTTAGGAGACCGTTTTGGGCTTTAGCAGAAAGGGGGGAGGGACTGAGAAGTTGTCGATGTTCAAATTTTTTTGGCTAAGTCCTGGATCTTCCCAATCCTACCTACAGCACCTTCAAGGCAGCTAAAGTGCATAGGTTAATTTAAAAAGATGGGTCACTGACCTTCATCACTCACGGTGTCTGCGACGTGCACACAATATCATTGAGGACCACACACACCCCAGTCATGGACTGTTGTCCATCCGCCCGTCTCTGAGACGTTACAGGAGCCTTAGGCGTCCCACCAGCAGGCTCAGAAACAGCTTTTTCACAACACCATAATGCTCCTGAACACCAAGACCCAACATCAGCCCCCCGTCCCTGGCCCTGCTCCGCCCCCTCTCCTTTTGCACATAGACTATGGACAGTCTGACTACCTCCGATCACTATTAATGCACCTCAACAATGCACCATATATGAACTGCACTCCGTCTCTACTATTATATGGACATACTGCATTCTGTGTTTTAGGTTTCTTTTTTAAGCACTGCTGTAAAGAAAAGAGTACTTTTAATGACTGCACTACTGGTTAGATGTTAAACCGTATTTCGTTGTACTGGTTGTCCTTACTTGTGCAATGACAAACAATTGAATCTAATCTAATCTAATTTAGAGCAGTTCTTTGTAAATTACAAGAATGTATTATTATTATGCTACTTTCTCACTGGTTACTTCATATTTAATATTATACATATTTTATTTTGAGATATAAAATACACACACACACACACACACACACACACACACACACACACACACACACACACACACACACACACACACACACACACACACACACACACACACTATGTATGTAGGTTGTACATTTTATTCTACACTTGTATATACATGTACATTCTTTTCATTCCTCTAAGTATGTTTTTGAGCAGGTGTTCTGGCATTTTGATCTTTTATCTTATTTTATCTAATTTCTTTATTATTTCATTCGTCTTATTAATATTATATTTCTTGTACTTTCTGCATGTGTGTGAGTGTCCCTGTAACTTGCTGCTGTAACAGTTGTCTGTCTGAGTAAAATGTAGTAAAAAGTGAATGTTATCGTTGTATAGTTGTGCTGTGTACACTGTCGACCACTAGATGGAGTCTGATGACCATCTGTAACCTGACCACTTCATTCTTTGGGCTGTCATCAGGTTCCTGTGATGATCACAGTTTATATTTAACTAGATTTAACTTTTATGAAGCACCCACCTGAGGAGAGGAATGCGTGGAAGCTATAAATATGCTATTATTTCTAATTGTGTAAGCAATTAGCAACAACATACACTGTGTGTCTCAGCCCATGGGACACTTCCGAGAGCTGTATTTGAATAATAATGTTGTTTGATCTTCGCTAAAATGAGGATGTGATTGAATGTGACTGTCCAGTCCAGCAGGAGATGCTCATATTTGATTGTATTTCAGCTCCTGCACAATTACTCTTGGTAGAATAAAGTTATTTTGTTTTATTCATTAATAGAAGCACAAAAAAAGCTCTTCCTTGTCAGCAGCACACCAGTGTGAGTGCTACTCTTCCTGGAGTCTGAAAGTGCTTTTGTGTGCAGGTTATATCCTAGAAAAGATAAAATCAGTATCCCAAAAAAATATCTGATTTGAGCTGTGATTTCAATCCGAGTGTGAACATCTGTGGTTTGCGCCTCTCGGCGGTGCAGATGAACGGCGACCACACTCAGGGATCTCAGGTATTTCCGAGGCCCTGCGGTGGAAGTGAGGCGAAGCCGCGAGGGGCCCCCTTCTCGCCGCCTCTGAGCGAGAGGAAGAATCCGCGGAGGTATTTGGCGGCAGTCTGGGGGCTTTCCTGTGAGGTGGGGCCAGAGGGGGAAGAAGGATCCTGGTGCCCCGAGGGCCTCTGGGATACCACAGCAGGAGGCGGGGAGGCTGAGGTCAGGGCAAAGAGAGTTTAAAGAGCAGGAAAAACACCAGAGTGTAGATCTGTACACATCGACCACGAACTTTTAGTTTTTCTGGGTCGAAATTTGAAATTCAAACTTTTCTTCTTTCAACATTTTGGGCAATTGTTTTTGGACGTTTGTGTCACTTTTTTCAGATGCTTTGGTTGATTTTTTTCTGCGTTTTTTTTATTTATTTTTTTCCAAAATTTTGAAGCTTTTGACATTTTTGTCACTTTTTTTCAACATTCTTTTATCGGTTATTTTTCAAATGCTATCAAACTGAATAAAACACCCAAATTCAATGAAAGTAGTGCACCGATCATTTATTTGACTTGTGAAGAGCGTCGTAGGGAACCAACCACGTTGTTTTTTGGTTGATCAATTTGGTTGAAAGAAACCCAAATTTCTGATATAGAAACTTTTTGAAAATGGTCAAATTTGACCCGAGGAGACCAGGAGGGTTAAACCAATCAGCTGCAGTGTTTATGGACACAATAGAAAGGGACAAAAGTTCCTTCTGCAGAGCTCAAAGCAAACTCACCTTCACTACGGGCCACACTGGAAAATGAGAATCACACCAAGGGCCAGACATGTAAAAGAGTCAAATATCTTTGACTGTATTATTTTTTGTCTCATATAGTCTTCTCACTCAGTTTGGTCCACATAAAGCCCTAAAAAATGTTTTTCAGCCATCATAGAAAAAATACGAAAAAAGGGGCACAAACGCTGGAAAAAGTGACAAATATAAAAAAAAATACCAAAGATGCTGTTAAAGGTGCGCCATTAAGATAAAAAAAATAAATAGACAAAGACAAGGTGGGCCAAAAAATGTATTGTGAACCTTAATTGATATGTGGGCAGGATGACGATTTGCGAGTTTGACACATGTGGCTTAAAGGAAAAAGCGTAACAACTTGCAGTTTAACTTAAACATTTTTGTGTGTGTGTATATATATATATATATATACACACACACACACACACACACACACACACACACACAAAAATGTTTACACACACACACACACACACACACACACACACACACACACACACACACGACTGCCATCAAAGATGGAACAGAAGTGAGATGCCTCACTCTGTAGCTAGAACAGAGAGCTCAACACACAGGGTGAAAAGAGGAGCTGCTGCAATGTGCAGTACAACAAAAATATGGTGTTTTTTGAAAATAAACCATGTAAACCTATTCTGATATAACCTCTAAATACAATTATGAACCTGAAAATGAGCAGAATGAGCACTTTAAGCCCTGTTCCAACGTTGGCAAGTTTACAAACATTATTTGACTATAACTATAAATTGAAAGGATGTTTTACTGCCTTGTCATCTTGACTAGTTAACAGTTAGCTATAGACTGACAAAAAAATTATTGAACTCACTTTGTCGCTCAAAGGCCACCATCGACAGCTACCTGCAATGTTTAAGGTGGAATGTTTTCTATCATACTCAATGCATGCGTTGCAATATAACAGCCTACAAGTCCAGCTGAGATGATTAGACCATTCAAAATTTGTTAAAACATTGTTTGGATCGGTTCCACTTTCTAAAATGGGAGGATTTTTCGGCATTGAGTACTTTTACTTTCATTTTCCTGATGATACTTACATACTTTTGCTGAAATAACATTTTCAATGCAGGACTTTTACTTGTAACATAGTATTTTTTACAGTGTTGTATTAGTACTTTGACTTAAGTAAAGGATCTGAATACTTCATCCACTGCTGATTGTATCCCAGTTTGACAAAGCCTCACGGTTTTCAGTCCTAAAGTTGCCAAAAATAAAGAAACACGCCTGATCATTTGCAAACATAATTCCTTCCGCAGTATGCCGAAAAGAAATTGCAAATATGTGAAGAAGTTTGGTTTCACATACCCAAACTGTAATTAGTCAAAAGCCTGCAAGACAAGCTATGTTTTGAGTTTGCTCTTGAATGACAAATAGGTAAAAAAATAAATAATAATACAATGAAAAAAGTATTTTCTTTTATACTGAGCTCAGGAGAGAAGAAAAGGAGGAGTAAGAGGAGGTGAAAAGGAAGGGGGGAGGGGGGGGGATGCAGACTACGGGTCAACACCGTGTTTCCTGTCCTCTGGGATGTCTGGTAGCTCTGGATGACTGGATCACTCATCTCTCCTCCTGCACTCTTTCATCTCTGCCTTCCCTCTCTCCCTCCTCTTCCACTCATCACTCCGTCATCGCAGGCTGTTTGCTCTCAGTCCACGTCAACCTCTGCAGAGGGCGTTACCACGACTACCACATCATTTGATTTGATGAGGTAAAAACTGGAAAGTCACCTGTTCGGCTAACAGCCACTACATTTACATGTCCATAATATTCCGTTTTTTTCCCTTATTCCGAAAAAGACAATATTCCAACTAAGCTGTTTACATGGTTAATGAAAGTTATTATCCCAATAATATTCCTGTTTACATGCAGCCGTGCAAAATACGATTTTTTCTAAGTTTTCCAGCGACGGCGGACTTGTTGGACCGTGCAAACACAGCATCCCTCTTTGATTCTTTTAACCAGCTTCTTGAAAAGGTCGTCTCATATCCAATAACCTGTTGATATTCAAGTCTTTGATAATGTTTCAAAGTAGCTGTGTTTCTCCTTCTTATCGGGTCTATAGCCTTGCAAACTGTTGGCTGGTTGGTTGGTGTCCAGTAACCGTAGCAACGCACAGAGCTGACCGTAAGCCGTAAACAGCCAAGAGGTCGTAAACTGGGCGTACCCAGTGAGTACGTTTAAATGTACACCAATATTATTCTGAATATGACAATATTCCTAATTTGATACAGGTCATGTAAACAGCATCTTCCGGTTGGATATTCTGAATAAGCCCAGCTGTGGTTGTTGAGAGAATTTTTGATGCAACTTCAAATGTGTTATAGAGAAGTGAAGTCCTTCCCCTTCGGATGGAAGAAAAATACGTAGTAGTGAACGGAGAGAGACAAACTATTTTTTGATCCCGTTTGAATCGAGCCATGGATTACACATACGATTTTCGTCAATTTAAAAGATATTTTTAGTCTCAGTTTATCGTAGGTTTGATGTATGACCACTTAGTTTTGTGTGAAACTGTGAACTACATCTCTTGTCTCGTGCATGATGCTCGGCTCGCTAACTAGCTTAGCGCTGTTCCCCATCACACGTAACGTTATCTTCCCTGATGGGTTTTATCGGGTGAAGTTTTATCAGCCGAGTAAGTAAATTAAGAGCGAGATCATCTGCTTGTGTGAGTAACGTTACATCCCGGTACGATTCAGCGAGACATCATCCATGTGACTTGGAAGTGTGGTAGTCTTTCTAACTACATATTTCCACAGTCTTAAGGCAGTTACACACCAACCAGACGGCCGACCGTCGGCAGAAAATGCAGCGTGACTGATCAGTGTCCCCGAGTTGGTCAAAAAAAGTTCCTCAGAACACACCGAAGAGACGAGACGTAATACGTCTCCATAACAGCAGGCGGCGCTAATCTGGATTGTCGGCAGCTGATTGGACAAACACGTCACATGGTTCTGGCTGCTGCTTCCCGATTTTGGATTGTTCGAACGGCCATTACTGGCGACTCATTCAGAATACCATCTCATATTGGACTAAAATAGTTCACCGAAACGTGTTCCTGAGAACATGTTAAGAGAGGAATAGGCCGTGCAGTTGCTGAATCTGTCTTCATTTCAGATCAACAAAGGCGTTTTCCTCAGATTTTGAGAGGCTCATCCCGCTCCCCGTCTCCAGGTGAGTCCCGACTGTCCTGTCTCCGACTGAACACGTCGGGTCGGCCCAAATGAAGGCCGACGGCTCCTCAGACGGACGACGGCACGGAACACACCGAACAGACTCGAGTCACCGACCTCGCCAGACTGTCCGATGGCAGATTATCGGCCCGGTGTGTAACTGCTTTTATACTTCAACAGTTTGAAAATAAACTGAGACTTTCTTGACTTGCAAAATTATCTTTTAAACTGACGAACATCATACGTGTAATCCATGGCTCAATTCAAACTGGATCAAAACATAATTTGTCTTTCCCCGTTCACTACCGTAGGTCCCAAGGCGGTCCACCGGAAGGGGAGGGACTTCACCTCTATTATCGCTCCATCTAAAATGCCTTTTATTGTCACTATACACATGTACAATGAGATTAAAGCAACTCCTTTTCCAGTGCAAACATACGTAAAATATAACACATGATAAAATATGTAGTGCAAAAAAAGGGAAGTAAGGTGCACAGTTCTGAGATGCTATATACATATATAGATAAAAAATATGGTTTTATATACAGTGTGATATGCAGTGTGGGTTATTGCACATTATTTGAATATTGCCCAAGGTGGTGATCATTTTCATTGAGTAATAGATATTGGACAATGAGAGTAATGATATTGCACAGTATACAGATATTGCACAGTAGTGGAATTGAACAGTATTATTAATAGTATTAAAAATTAAATATTGCACAGTAGGTGGGTAGAAGAAAGTCTGGAGGTTTGGGGGGGTTAGACTGTGAAGTTCTACACAGCCGTCATGCAGAAAACAAACCGTATACGATGTGACGGGGCAGCGATGACATCTGAAACATCACATTTGAATATTCAAAGACCTGTTGATGAACTTCCTGATCTCTCATTTAATAACACAAACATATGATCTGATAGTCAACTTCCTGTTCCGTTATTCCTTTCAGATATCTTTCCATATGCCGCTCTCGCTCTCTTCACAAAAAAACAGACACGAACAATGGTCCACACACGCAGCACTTTCCTCTGGCGTTAATCATGAAAATAAAGGTTTTGCATGAGCAACACACTGCGATCGGCGGCTCATTCATGTGTGCCTTCCCTGTTCTCCCAGCGTCATCATACATGTCGGCGTCCTGCGGCCCAAACACGCAGAGGATTCATTGAAAATCCTTTGTGACTGACATGAAGACACTGAGGGTGACACACCGCATGCGGGAAACAACATAAAGGTTCCATTTTATATTTACATTAAAAGATAAGTAGCTGATGGTCTTATCACGACCCTTCATACTGACAAACCGTGCATACACTGCATTACTTGTTGTAGCTCTATGTACGAATGGTTCATGAGAACAGCCTGTAGCCTACAGTGCGGCTCATTGATGTGTTTTCAACAACAATGGAGCTCTATGGCAGCGTTTCTCAAATGGGGGTACGTGTACCCCTAGGGGGACTCTGGAGGACTGCAGGGGGTACGTGAGATTTTTTGCAAAATGTTATTCCGTTCCAAGGCTGTTGTACCAGACCACTGTACCTCTTTATACAGACTTTTTATTATTATTTTTTTGGGCATTTTTTAGGCCTTTATTGACAGGACAGCTGAAGAAAAAGAAAAAAAAAAAGGGGAGAGAGGGGGAATGACATGCAGCAAAGGGCCACAGGTCAGAGTCAAACCCAGGCCCACTGTGTTGAGGAGCGAACACACACACACACACACACACACACACACACACACACACACACACACACACACACACACACACACACACACACACACACACACACACACACACACACACACACACACACACACACACACACGTGAGCTATCCAGGCACCCTATAGACTTTTTTTTCTAACAAAAATGTGACGTTTTGGTCACCTTCTTTGGACCTATTCCTTCCTTCTACTGTCTTTTTTTTTCCCCCCAAGTATGTCACTTTTTTAAAGGTTTTGTCGCTGTTTTTGACCTATTCTTGCCTCACTTCCTTCCTGTTTGCTTCTGTCTTTTTGTCACTTTTCGAAGTTTGTCACTTTTGTCGCCCTGGTGTTGCCCTACTCCTTTCCTTCTTTCTACTGTGTCTAAGTTTTTATTACTATTTTCGACCTATTCTTGCCTTACTTCCTTCTTTCTAGCGTCTTTTTCCAAGGCCTTTGGTTTGCTTTTTCCATCATCATCTAAATGTTCTCCAGGTCCGAGGCTGTTGTTTAGTAGATCTATCTCTGACAGCGCTGTATTCTTCCTCTTTATAGAGGCTTTTTTTCTACCAAAGTATTTGCAATGGTCAGGGGGAACATGGTTTAAAAAAGCTTGAGAACCACTGCTCTATGGCACAGAGGAAGAAGATAGATCAGACTGTGACACACACATCATATGTGTAAGGAGAAACATTCACTGTTGGTTTCTGTGTATTCATGACATTTGTTGACAAAAAGGAAAATAGGGTCAGCAATTTAAAGGGGTGATAGAATGCAAAACCGATTTTACCCTGTCATAGTTGAAAAACGCCAGTTTGGAGGGTAAATAGGACATACATAGAACCTCAAAGTCCCACTGGCACCTCTTTTCTCTGCAAATCTCACATTTTGAAACTGGAGCAGAGGCACCGTGGCTTTTCTCCGGTGCTTAGCGCCGCCCAAGACGATTGTGATTGGTTTGAAGAAATGCCAATAAACCAGAGCACGTTTTCCTCACATCCCAGAATGCTATGTGGACTAGCCAGACCCTCCTCCAGCGCGCTTGGGAGGTGGGTCTGGCAAAGTGAGACTAGCTCTACCTGGACTAGTAAGGTATCAGCATGCGGTAAGGTCATGTTCTGCGCCTCGGCTTGGACACAGTGTCCTCGAGCGAGAGAGAAAAGGTGTTAACGTGGAAAGATATCACACTTTCTTCCCCCCCCCCCCCCATTGGACTAAGATTGTGGACGCTACTGTGTGCGTGCATCAATAAAACCACATCCATGTAGGCATCCACATACTGTTGGAGAAATGAGCGTTTGTTGATTGTGTGGCAATAAAGGATAATTAAGACGTGACACTTGATTGGTTCTTATCGGACCCCCTTCAGTGGACGCGGATTCAATTTATACTGGCGTGTCCGTTTTTATTTCAGCTCCCATGGTAACAGGTTAAAGCCTGCGTGACACGCACGTCTCAGGCGCTGCTCGAGCCGCACCGAAAACGTGTGCGTGCTAGAAATAGAACCGACGTCTATTTTTCACGCGACACGCAAGCGTGTTGGAAGCGTTTCCAGGCAACATAGAATATGAAAAGATGTTTACATGTCATTTTGACACAAATACATTTAATAAGTTTGGAATTTGATGTTTGAAAGTCTCTAGGTTTTGACATAAATGCAGATATAAATGTAATTTAAAAACATAATTATAAATAATTATTGATTATCAAATATTGCACTTGTCAATAAGAACGAAATATCCTATAGCCTATTTTAACGTCAATACTGCCGATGTTATCTTTGCTGTAATCAGATCAGTATATATTTATGTCTAACATGAAGTATACTACTGCTGGAGTGCAGTAAATTTCCATAACTCTCTCCCCATATGTCCAACAAGGGTGATCCAAATTGCATTTCAATTGGATTCTGATAAAACAATAACATGGACTTTATTATCTCAGAAAAAGGGAATTGAAATATAAATATATATATATATCGAAATATGTGAAAACAAACATATTGACAAAATAAAGTGGAAGAACACGCTATTATTTCATTTTATCAATGGGAAACATCCATGTGTACAGACAAGGCTAGTAGCAGCAGTGCCACATCGGACAGGTTTCTGGTGTGAAATGACAGAAAACGCCACGCAGCCGCCACGCAACAGAAACGCCACGCTCACGCCACGCAGCCAGTCTGTAGGAGCCCTTAGGAAATGAAATTCTAATTAATTGCGCAGCCCTAGATTCACCTTTGTGTTTTTAGAGACTTAAATGATTATTAATATTCCTGTTGAGCTTATTTGAGACCTGCAAATGTATGTGTTACTCTTTGGACAGTTTACAGAAGGCAAATAAAAAGAGAAAGTGGCAAAAAAAAGGATGTCACCCAAAGTCATAAGGTTTCAAAACTACAGGAGTTATAACTGGGGTGTCGCACCCCCAGCGGTGGAATCTACTCCAGTACTGTACTTAAGTACAAATGTTGAGGTACTTGTACTTTACTTGAGTCTTTTCTTTTTTTCATTCTTTCTACTTCTACTCCGCTACATTTCAGAGATAAATATTGTACTTTTTACTCCACTACATTTATCTGTTACATCTTTAGTTACTAGTTACTTTACACGTTAAGATTCCTGTACACAAAACACATGGAGTTTATAAAATCTGATGTTTTATTATAAACTACCTAAAAATATAACGGCTATAAGTCCAGCTGGAATAATTACACAATTAAACACACAACAGTTTGGATCCTTTACACGTTCTACAATGGGAGGATTTTTCCTGATACAGACTTTTACTTAAGTAACATTTTCAATGCAGGAAAGGGTATTTTTTTTAAAGTGTGGCATTAGTACTTTAACCTAAGTAAAGGGTACTTCCACCACTGCCCACCTGTGGAAAAGGCTCAGACCTCCCACCAGCGGCAGAGACCAGTTTCCCATTAGGTCAGTGGTCGCTCCGGGAGGCCAGTTCTCTTTAGCTCCCCTTTCACTCCTCGTACGCTAAATACTGCTGGGTCTGATGGAGGGAAAGCCGCTAGGCGCCGAATTGCAATTAGATGCTCCATTATATAAAGGCATATTCAGATAACAGGGGCACCAATGAGGTCAGTACATGCCTTTTGTTGTGGGATTAATGAGATTTTTAATAAAACAAAAAAAAGCCCCCTTCCTTATTATAATGACCTAATGAGTGTGTCGGTGGCGCCGGGCCATGTTGGTGGGAAAGTCCCGCGGTCGAACCCTCCGTCCTTTCCCTGCACCTGCGTCCCCTGCCCCCGCCCATTACTGCCCCGTGCTCCCCCCCCTCACCCCCCTTCCAGTGTTTGTATTCAAAGCTAGGAACCAAAAGGACTGTTTAATTACCATAAAATGCTATCGGCATTTAGCGCTCCGACACAATGAATGGCAACATAGATCTCATTGAGGTTATCAACAAGGGGACCAGTGGTCAATTGGGTCATTGATTTGGATTGTTTGACAGACCTGGAGCCAAGGCCGCAGGAGCAAGCAAAGTTCAAAAATCCCCCTCGGTTGAATCGAGAAGTTTGTCACAGAATCTGTTGGAAGGGGCTGTCAGGAGTGATTAGGGGGCATGAAAGGGCTCGGCGATCAAACGGGGCCTGTCCCAACGCTGCGCATTTAATTAGAATTTGCATGTCTTTGTTCCTGACCCTTCAGCAGGCATGATCTGATTACAAGGGTGAACAGTTACCGCCAGGGGAAAAAAAGGGGAGCTCACAATGTGCAACTGCGCTTATTTGTCTAACAAAACTGATCAGTTTAAAAAAAATAAATAAAAAAAATGAAAACAAACTCTGGGACACGCTGGGTCTCTGAAGCAAGCTGATAAACAGCTGGAGGGAGAGGGACGCTCAGGTTGGAAAAGGAGCGGCTCCCTTTTCTGCTTAATTTGTGTCTCCTACTGAATTGTGGGAGTTTGGGGAGTGGAGAGGGGGGGGGCCGAGACACTCGCTGGCTCATTAATTGGGAGGCACAGCGCCCTTTGACCCCAATGATGCAGGGTGACAGGGCATACGAGGGGAGGCGATTGGCTAGCAGCTTCAGCGGTTGAACGTGCCACCAGTGGTGTTTCAGAGTGGAAAAGGGCAGCCTGGAACAAAACGCCAAGCTCGTCCTTTTTCTTTTGTTCTCCTTTTCGTTTTTTTTCTTCTCTCTCTCCGTTTTCGCTGTTTTTCCTCTCCCCTCTTGTGTCCACTTGACCTCGCAAGTGATAGAACAACAATTTTATGTTTTAAAAAACATAAAAACAAAGTAAGTTTCTATCAGTGGTGTAGGACTGTCCCAGACGGGACTTGTTGCGCGTCTGTCTGTACGTCCTGGGAGACGGATTCGTTCTATGTTGCTCTTACAGACATTTCTCCCTTTTTTCTGTTACTTTCTTAAATTCTTTTTTAAAATTTTAACTTACTATAAGTATCTAATTTGTATTTTGTGCTTTTGGTTACGAGGATGAAACTGATTTGACCTGGTAAAGAGTTTTTTTTTTTTAAGTTCAACGCTGATTATAAGGGAAACATGATTATATTAAAGCAGGAAAACCAATTCAAACTGCACGATGAGCAGATCTAAAGGGCTGCAGACTCTGGCTTTCATAATTATATTGATTAATATATATATTAATTACAATATTATGCTAATTTTCGTGTTCATAATTGTATTTAGAGGTTGTACCAGAATAGGTTTATGTGGTTTAATTTTCAGAAAACACCATATTTTTGTTGTACTGCACATTGCTGCAGCTCCTCTTTTCACCCTGTGTTCAGGTCTCTGTTTTAGCTCCAGAGTGAGACCTCTCACTGCTGTAACATCTTTGTTGGGAGTCGCACATGCTCAGTAGATAGGTAAGGACTACTAGCCAGTCAGAAGCAGAGTATGAGGGCGTGCCCTGACAGTACCTAGGTAAGGACTACTAGCCAGTCAGAAGCAGAGTATGAGGGCGTGTCCTGACAGTACCTAGGTAAGGACTACTAGCCAGTCAGAAGCAGAGTATGAGGGCGTGTCCTGACAGTACCTAGGTAAGGACTACTAGCCAGTTAGAAGCAGAGTATGAGGGCCCTGACAGTACCTAGGTAAGGACTACTAGCCAGTCAGAAGCAGAGTATGAGGGCGTGCCCTGACAGTACCTAGGTAAGGACTACTAGCCAGTCAGAAGCAGAGTATGAGGGCGTGCCCTGACAGTACCTAGGTAAGGACTACTAGCCAGTCAGAAGCAGAGTATGAGGGCGTGCCCTGACAGTAGCTAGGTAAGGACTACTAGCCAGTCAGAAGCAGAGTATGAGGACGTGCCCTGACAGTAGCTAGGTAAGGACTACTAGCCAGTCAGAAGCAGAGTATGAGGGCGTGCCCTGACAGTACCTAGGTAAGGACTACTAGCCAGTCAGAAGCAGAGTATGAGGGCGTGCCCTGACAGTACCTAGGTAAGGACTACTAGCCAGTCAGAAGCAGAGTATGAGGGCGTGCCCTGACAGTACCTAGGTAAGGACTACTAGCCAGTCAGAAGCAGAGTATGAGGGCGTGCCCTGACAGTACCTAGGTAAGGACTACTAGCCAGTCAGAAGCAGAGTATGAGGGCGTGCCCTGACAGCACCTAGGTAAGGACTACTAGCCAGTCAGAAGCAGAGTATGAGGGCGTGCCCTGACAGTACCTAGGTAAGGACTACTAGCCAGTCAGAAGCAGAGTATGAGGGCCCTGACAGTACCTAGGTAAGGACTACTAGCCAGTCAGAAGCAGAGTATGAGGGCGTGCCATGCTAGCAGCTAGGCGAGCATTACAACGTGTGTTCCAAAGTGACCACGTTTGTCTCTGAAGTAAAGGCTGGACTACAATAGAGCTGTTTGGAGCAGTTGGTGAACAGTGTTTTCTGTTGGAGATGGTAAGTCCCTTTGTTTTGCGTCTTGTGTCTTTTTAATTTTAATTTTTTACACAGTTCCGTCTAGCTGGTGTTTGGCCTCAGTGTTTAGCTCTCTGTCGTTTTATTGACTTCAGCATATCCGCTTTGTCTGTTAAACAATAAACAAAAAAGGTGCTGTAAGAATAAAGTTATTGTATTAAATCTCCCTCTCTACCCATCTGTTGTATTGTTTACTGGAATATAAAAAGGAGAATACCTTAATAAAAATCAAAGAAAAAAATTGTTGTAAAGAAAGATTTTAAAGATTATTTTTATTTATTTATATTATATAAGTGAAACCCTCTGAGGCTGAAAGACACCCTGGCGCGTCCAACGATGTTTTGACCAAACTGCGAAATTTCATTTCAGACATTTAAAATTTTAATCATACACAACCCTGAAGACTTGGGTGAAGTCATTTCACGTGTGTGTGTTTGTTATGTGTACATAAGTTAAGGTTTGTTTTATGTTTTTGGAATTTTCAAAAAGCAAACAGCTACATGCAAATACCTTAAAAAGGTCAATTTAACCCTCGTGTTACACACACACACACACACACACACACACACACACACACACACACACACACACACACACACACACACACACACACACACACACACACACACACACACACACACACACACACACACAATATATGTGTGTGTTATATATGTGTGTGTGTTTACTCTTTCTACAACCCCTACTGTTTAAATACTAGCATAACAGAAACTTTTGAGTGATTTAATAATTTGTGATTTCATCAGAATTATGAATGACAATTTTCTGTCTCATTTGAAAGTGTCCCTAAAAGGATAAAACATTAATATTTCAACTATGTATATGAATTGGAATGTACACACAGTGTATAGTATAGTATGCTGTAACTAATACATAACTAAAGACATTGTAAAGTAGGGGCAGGACTTTAGAAGCATTGTGCGTCTGCCTGCTCTCTCTCGAACGCATCCTTCTTTTGGTTTTTTGATGGAATCGGATTGATTTGTGTATGATTGTCCCAATATTTTTGAAGCTTTTTTTTCTGCTTTTTCTGGATGTTTGTTGTTTTTTCCCCAAATCTTTGACACGTTTTTCAACGTTCTGTCATTTATTTTCATAAAAATGAACAAAACACCCAAATTCAATTAGAAGTAGTGAACTGATCATTTATTTTACTTGTGAAGAGCGTCGTACGGAACCATCCACGTTATTCTTTTTGAACAATTTAGTTGAATGAAAACCCAAATTTCTGATATAAAAACTTTTTGAAAATGGGTCAAATTTGACCCGAGGACAACAGGAGGGTTAAAATATTTATGGGTACTTTTAAAATAATAATACTAAGCTCATTATCGTTGTCAATCATATTTGGTTTAGTGGATTGCTCTTTAGTATCTCGTTACATCTTCACTAACATTTCTCTTTTTCTTTCTTCTCTCTCACATTTAGTTACTGTGACATCTTTTTAAGTTTCTGCTTTTAATTTCCACGAGCCAAAAACCTTTTATACTAGTTCATGTGTGTGTCCGGTACATGTTTGGAAAGTTACGTGTAAGTACAGATACAGCGTCCTGTCTGCAGCATTCATGCATTTAGGTAGAGACCTCTGTAACTGTCGGTGGCCTGTTTCTTGTGTGATGGAGGTCATTAGTGGGTTATGTCGGCATGTCGTCTCCTCTCCCGTCTTTGTTAAAGTGTCTCCAGAGTGTCTGGGATGGAGGCACGCACCCAGTCCTGCTCCCACGTCTTTCTATCTCCACCCGCCTCCAGAATAACATCCTCGTCGGACTACTTTTCAAGGGTTTGATTGAATTGAATAGAATGCCTTTTATTGTCACTATACACATGTACAATGAGATTAAAAGAAACTCATTTTCCAGTGCCAGCATGTACGTAAAATAAAAAACATAACATGAAATAAAATAAGTAGTGGAAAAAAGGGGGGTAAGGTGCACAGTTCTGAGATGCTATATACATATAAAAAATAAATAAATATGGTTTTATATACAGTGTGGTATGCAGTGTGGGTTATTCCACATTATTTGCATATTGCCCAGCGGTGGTGATCATATTCAATGAGTAATAGATATTGGACAATGAGAGTAATTATATTGCACAGTATACAGATATTGCACAGTGTAGCGGCAATCTTGTAATGGAATTTTACTGTTACAACCCCCCCCCCCCCCCCATAATCAAAACTGGTCTGTGCAACCCCCCGAAAAAAGAAGCCTATTATAATTCTCTACATAAAGACATTTGCACCACAAATTGATGCAGAAAATGTGCTTGACGTTCAAAATTGTAATTTTGCTCAAAAGTGGAGAGCTCAACCCCCCCCCAACCAGAGCCGTTTCTTCCTACAGGCGGACTATGCGGATACATAGGGCCCCCGTAGCCACTAGGGAGGGCCCCCCCCCCCCCCCAAACTGCAAGTTCAGCCCGTTCAGCCTCAGTATATTTAGGGAGAAATTAAGCAGCCTTCTTTGTTCTAAACATTTTATAATAAACCTGTTTGAAATCCTGCATCTGTTGTATTTATCGGCGTAGAGGAGCCTCATTGTTAACTTTTTTATCATCATTTTCTGTAGGTTTAAATTGCTCGGGTCAACTTGAGATGTTTAATTTGATTTTGAGAGAGGTTTTTTTATGAATCCAGCCTGCTTTCCTCCTAAAGTGTAACAGATTGATGCATCTCGATGAATCATCTTAAAAAGGTGCTCTGCCACACCAAACCGTGTTTTTTAAAATATGATAGGTCCATGCATGTGAAAATGAACTGCTACCTCCTCTGTCAGCTCTAGCCACTGAAAAGAAATAAGCGGAGAAATCAGGCCAATTCCAAAAGCTGGTCAGTCTGACGTGGTGTTGGCTGAGCTCATTACTATTCATGAGCTCGCCCAGTTGCACTGGGTAAAGGATGCTGATAGCCAGGCTCTCATTGGCTCGCTGTTAGCCAATCAGAGTGAAGCAGCTTAACTCGTTGAATATTAATGATAAGGCTGCAGGCTTTCTATACCACGCTAGAATGGCTTGAAACAAGGTAACCAAGGCATTTTTTCCACAAAAGATGTAACAGAGTCCATGGTAGAACTTCAGACATTACCACAAAGTAATGAAATACGTGTGGCAGGGCACCTTAAAGGTTTGAATTCCTCCCCCCATTATAGTTTGACAAAATAGGGGCCCCCAAACAGCATCTTGCATAGGGCCTGCCAAAAGCTAGAAACATCCCTGCTTCCAACTTCACTTTCTAGTCCTCTTCTTTACCTTCAGCCTCGCCTCTTTGTCCACTTTCTGTCCTGAACCCTACTCTTCCTCTTCTTCCTTCCAACTTATCTTTGTACTCTTCAGTCTAATAACCAGACTACGTTGCTGAATTCATTATTCAATGTCGCATTGTGTTCTTTTTTTTTTTTTTTTTTTAATGCTTTTGGCACTTTTTTTTAAATGTTTGTCACTTTTTTCAGCTTCAGCTTTCACTTTTTTCAATTTTCTTTTTGGTGAAAAAACCCATCAATTAGCACATCACCAGACCTATATACATTTCTGAAAAACTTTCTAGTCCTCTTCTTTCTTGTTTACCTTCAGTGCCGCCTCCTTGTCCAGTTTTTGTCCTGAACCCTACTCTTCTTCTTCTTCCTCCATCTTGTCTTTTTACTCTTCATACCCAGACTCAGTTCATTATTTAATATGGCATCGTGTTCAAACCATTTTTGGAAAAGACCAGGTTTTGTTTTGATAGTCTAACCAATCAGAAGTGACTGACCAAAAAATATGTTGATTGAATTTGATTTCCAGGAACCTGTACAGCAGTGGTTCTTAAGCTTTTTTCAATAATGTTCCCCTTTGAACAGTATTTAAGCCATGTACCCCCTAACCAGTGTGAATAATTTGGTAGAAACAAAAGTCTCTATGAAGGAGGAAGAATACAGCGCTGTCAGAGATAGATCTACTAAACAACAGCCTTGGACCTGGAGAACATTTAGATGATGATGAAGAAAGGAGACAAAACTCTAAAAACAAATGACAAAACCTTGGAACAGATGGTAGAAAGAAGGAAGTAAAGGCAAGAATAGGTCGAAAATAGTAACAAAAACTTGACAGTAGAAAGAAGGAAAGGAGTCTGGCAACACCAGGGCGACAAAAGTGACAAACTTCGAAAAGTGACAAAAAGCGGAAAAAATAGGAAATAAGAATAGGTCAAAAACAGCGACAAAAACTTCGAAAAAAGCAACAAACTTTGGTAAAAAAAAAGACAATAGAAGGAAAGAAGAAAGTGAAGAGAATTCATGGAAAGTACTGGCCTGAAGGCCAAAGGAAGTTCTGACTCCAATTATCTATACACTCCCACGCGTTGGTTAATGAGTCTAATGACACCAGAACTCAGGGATCAAAACTGAGACGATAGATAAAGTCAAGAACTGAAGTCCAGCAGTTAAGTTACAACACACATGTGGGTTCACAAAATGACACCAAGTTTCCCTAGCTTCAGACACAGGTAGACGGAGTTCAAGTCAGCAAAGTCTATCTCACATTATGAACCCTGTCTAACCATATCCCTAATCTTTTATCTTCTTGATGATGGCGTCATCCTCTGGACGGACACACGGACACACACACACACACACACGGACACACACACACACACACACACACCAGAAAAACAGTTTGTAACATACACTCACACACCTGAACTATAGGTAATCAAAGCTTAAGCTAACTGTCTGTGTGTCCGAGTCTATACATTGTACAGGGAATACAAATGTGTCTTTCCTGGAAATTGTAACCATGTCTCATGACTACCAGTGGTGGAATGTAACGAAGTACAAATACTTCGTTACTGTACTTAAGTACATTTTTCACGTATCTGTACTTTACTTAAGTACAATCAATAGTGCATACTTTTGACTTTTACTTTGTTACATTTTGCAGCAATTATCTATACTTTCTCCTCCGCTACATTTCTACAACGTTCCGTTACATTTTCGTTACATCTTCTGATCAGTTTCTCCACCTGCCAAAACGTCTTCCTGACCGCCACACGTTTGCGGTCCTCAGGGAAGCCTTCAGCAGCGGCCGTCCAGCTCCCGGTGTCGCTCGCGATATTACGAATCCCACTATGGCCACGCCAAGACCCGCCCTTCAATAGTGTTTACTGGCCAGGCACGTACCGCTCCCGGTACTACCGCTGCTCCCGGTACTACCGCTGCTCCCGGTACTACCGCTGCTCCCGTTACTACCGCTGCTCCAGCTACTACCGCTGCTCCCGGTACTACCGCTGCTCCCGGTACTACCGCTGCTCCCGATACTACCGCTGCTCCCGTTACTACCGCTTCTCCCGGTACTACCGCTGCTCCCGGTACTACCGCTGCTCCCGTTACTGCCACATGTCAATGGTTACTGCTGCTGCTCCCGATACTAGGGTTAATATACAACCCGTATATCTATCTTAAAAACACTCCCGGTCCTCCTCAGCTGTGAAGACACGTACTTGTTGTCCAAGCCCGCGTGTTCTCGCTAGATAAATGCGTGCAGCATTCACTGTCCCGTGGGAAATAATGTAAAGTCGAGCTTCATGCAGATCACCCTGATAACCAGAATTGTAAGTCAGAATGTAAACTGGGCCACAGATGGTAAATCCCAATTAAATTAACCTAAAACTAACTTAATTAAAATGCCACAGCCCATACTGTTTTTTATTATTATTAGAATATAGACATTAAGAGAATAAATAGTTATGCAAGTACTTTTACTTTTAATATTTAAAGTACATTTAAAATCAGGTACTTTCTACTTTTACTTAAGTAGGGTTTTCATTGTTGTACTTTTACTAAAGTAAATATATCTCTGGTTATTTGTACTTTTACTTAAGTACTGAGATTCAGTACTTCCTCCACCACTGATGACTACACACAACTCACAGCAATGAGCAACACAATACATGTATAGACTTTAATACTGAGAATAACCTCTAGATTACAGAAATATTTCAACAGAAGGAAGGAAGGAAGGAAGGAATAGGTCCAAAGAAGACAAGAAAAATGTCAAAAAAAAAAAAAAAAAAGTCTATATAAAGAGGTACAATGGTCCAGTACAACAGCCTTGGAACTGAAAAACATTTTGCAAAAAATCTCACGTACCCCGCCATTGTCCCCCAGAGTCCCCCTGGTACACATACCGCCCACAGTCCCCCAGAGTCCCCCTATGGGGTATATATACCGCCCACAGTCCCCCAGAGTCCCCCTATGGGGTACATATACCGCCCACAGTCCCCCAGAGTCCCCTTATGGGGTACATGTACCCCTATTTGAGAAACACTGCTCTAAAGCTCAATTGCATCAAAGCTTGTCCAGACAATTTTCTTTTTTGGTCAACAAACCCATCAATTAGCACATCACTAGACCTATTTAAATTGCTGAAAAAAATTAAATAAAAAATGTGATTAGAGGTCTCGGATCCACCTTCTTTCTGCTATCCTTCGGTCCCTCTTCTTGCATTTCTGTAACTCGCCCAAAACACACGATCCGACCTTAACAATCCATCCACGTAGTAATTGGCCGGCTGTGAGGAGGTGAGAAAGGAGCCATTGTTTGAACTTCTCGCTCAGCTTGGACAACACTATGAATGTCTTCATGAGAGGCTGTCAGAAAAGGTCCGTAGTTAAATAATATCTCTCTCTATGGCAGCCGTTCGGAACAACTATAAAACATTTTTGACTTGCAATGTTGTGCCAAAATGTGTTCTGATCTAGTATTACCAAAACCTAACTTTCACGTTCTTCCTTGTCTTCCTTTTCATTTTCAAACCACCCCCTTCCCCATTTCTTAGCTTCACCATTTCTTATCAAGCTATGATTCATCTTGCTACTCCAACTGTCCTTCATTCCTTACAATAACTACCCATTCATTTTCTTTGTTCGTCTGCTTCAACTTATTTAATTTAACTTCCAATTGTTCCTCCATGTTTTCTGCAACTTCTCAAGCAGCATCTACCCCATCTGTCTTTATAGAGATTCACTCAACTATTTCTGATGATATTTAAAGTAGTACGTGCATTGGCTAAGATTGTAATTATGATAAATATAACTGATTCTGTTCTGATACAAAATACATTTTATAACGAAAAAAAAAAAAAGGACAGATTTACATCTACGTCTTTTCTTTGCCGTACATCGTAATAACTTGCCATCTGTTAGAGCTGGCAGTCTGCTGTTGTATTCAGACGGTTTCGGTCCACTGTTCCTCTTGTACTTTCCTTGTTGGTTCTCTTTTGACAATTGTTGTTTTTGATAACGAAAATGCACTCAACGCACAAGATTACGTCTATAAAGTCTGCCTTGTCATCTCGCCAACTTTTAATGACGCTGTTTGTTCTGTGAATGTTTCACAAGAGAGAAAGACAGAAAGCCCTGGGAATCACTTCATAGCAGGTCATTTTCCAAATGACAAGGGCTGACGTTGGAATGACGAAAGTTGAAATGATATGATTTCGCCCGCCAAGTTTGGTGCACAAAGGCGGAAAACGGACTCCTTTTGCTTGGCCGCGGTTTCTGTACTCCTTGGACCCTAAAATAATGACCCTTCCTTGTTCATTAGTGTCTACGCAGTCAATCATAAAACATCAGAAATGAGTTTAGCATTCAGGCGCAGGACAATTGACCTTGTGTGTGCCCTTCCTCACCAGCGAGCTGTCACAGGGCTTCATCCAAATTGAGGCAATTAGCTCCGATGTGTCTCCCCCATTAAGCTGAGTGTCTCCACTGTGTCCTAATGACAGCAGCAGGACATGGCCTAATCAGCCCCAGCGTCTCCCCAAAGTTCACATCCACTCCTAACTGGGACACCCAGAGAGAGCAAAGAACTCGAGGGAACCAGCCAAAAAACATTTGCAATCAGGCAGCATGACAAAAGGTTCAAACAAACCGCAGCAGTGAAGCTACAGGAGGGTCACAAAAGAAACCAACGTTTAAGTAATCCAATATACGTATTGGTGCAAAGTAAACCTGCACTCTTAAATTCTGAATCATTCGATTTTCCTCAAGCATAAAAAGACAATCTTAGTGTTGAGGCAGTTAGAAGACATATCAAGTTGGGAGTTGCTTAACCAGTGCCCCCCCCCCCTCACAACATTGAGTTGCAGTCAAGGTTGAATATATTGAAACCGTTAGTGTGAAACTGACAATGAACCAACTTTGACTGCTCAAAAACAAAATAAGATGAAGCTGAACAAAGACTATTAGGTAAAACGCGGTGAGTCGAGTTGGTGATTATACGACTAATTTCAGCCTGGTGTTTTGTTTTCAGTGTGTTTTTGCCTCACATATTTCCAACCAAATGTGACAGGTTGACCCCCCCCCCCGCCAACACTGAGATAAGTTGCTCTGATTGCTAGAACACAAAAAAGTAGTGCTGTCAGTTAAACGCATTATTAACGGCGTTAACACAAACCATTTTAACAGCGTCAATTTTTTTATCGCGAGATTAACGTTCTTTTTGGCCTAGCAAACTTTGTAGTTTTTTTCACATGCTGTTGCAACAACTAGTAATGTTAGGAAAACTACAACACCACACCGGATCTAGCTAGACCGGAAACAAAAACAGGCACGCCACACACACTTGTTTGGGCTTGCGAGCCGGCCAAAGAGTAGTAGGCTAACGTTACGTTTTAAGTGGATGGCGAGCGCGAGATGCCGACATGGATGCCAATAAGATTCTGAATGGAAAGTGTACTTTTATAAAGTTGCCAAATGGTTCCATTGACAAGACCAAAGTGATCTGTGTGTTTTGTCGTTGTGAACTGAGCTATCATCGCAGCACGTCCAGTCTGAAATACCACTTGATACCAAGCACACGGCTGATGGCCAAGCACACGGCTGATGGCCAAGCACACAGCTGACGGCCAAGCACACGGCTGATGCCAATTCTCCACCCCCTCGTCAAAGCCAGGCGACAAAAGCACAAAGCAAGTCGATCCACTTTTCCATGTTGATAAGAGCATTAAAATGAAAAATAAATAAATAAATAAATAATAGGACAAAAATAAATCTAGGGACATTTAGAATAGATAAAAATGTGCGATTAATTGCGAATTAACTATGACATTAATGTGATTAATCACGATCAAATATTTTAATCGTTTGACAGCACTAAAAAAAAACAACAACTCAAGAGTCAAGGATTTTATTTGCCACACTGATATTTGATATGTCCAATGTGCTTGATTAGTCAACTGCTGAGCTAAAGACATTACTCATCTGGATATGTGTTTAAGGTCAAGGAAAATTTATTTTCCCAAAATAGGGAAATTCGGGTTGTCAATGTGCAGATACGCAGTCATAAAATATTGATATGAATAAATATAGTTGACTAAAATTATAAATGACATATCATTTTAGTTTGATGATGATGTAAACAATTGCCTTCTTAAACATGTGGCGAATGCTGTGATCTAGTGCATTTGCCCCATTTACCCTTACTACACATTTAGTATCACACTTCCATAAAGTTGGGGTCAAAGTCGATGCAGAAAAGACAAAAAAAATCCTGACTTTTGTTCCCCGATATGGGTCAAGATCCAACAATGCTGGGTCCTACATTACCCGTAACACAACTTGATAGTCTTTCGCAGCACTCTCCTCGCCTGGTAAGTGCCCATTTCTTTCAAACCTCACAACCCCAGTTTGTACACACACACACACACACACACACACACACACACACACACACACACACACACACACACACACACACACACACACACACACACACACACACACACACACACACACACACACACACACACACACACACACACACACACACACACTTTCCGTTAAAAGCATTATGCTGCATTCACACAGTCTCTGGCTTTTCATTAAGCATGGATTTAAATGCTCTGCTCCAACTGGACATAATTGTCTGATGCAGTTGCCGTACTACACACAGGGAAGTTGTTTATTTGCCTGTTGCACGGTTTGTTTCTCCGAGTACAGGATAATCTTGTTTTTTTAGCCTTGCGGTATAGGTTGTTGAAACGGTTTTAATATAATAATGATGCCAGAGGTGGCATGACTGATTAGCATTGTGTTTCTGTATCTGCACTGGAATCAATCTTAGCTCCTCTTGCCGAGCGGAACAACGTTTAGTTTGAATCAGAACTTTCACGTCAGCTATTTGTTTTTGCAAATATGGGTTCAAGAGATGTAACAGCAAACTGTACAAATGCTGCAGAACATGCAGAGAACATCTTGCACTGATGAGATAACTGACATCTCACACAACTCACATGGTCCGAGGTTGTGAGTTATATAAGCTCTCTGGACTGAATTTGCATGCACAGATTCCTCAATGGGTGGCAGATTTCAATTAAAGTCAAGATGAAAAACAGCATACATAATGACAGATCTGATGTCGAGCTTTTGTTTTATCATTACGATAAGTCTGTATGGGTGTGTATATACACCAGTATTGAACAACATTTTTTAAGACAACGCAGTATGGGTGTAAGAAAAAAAAATAAAAAATCAATACACTTGAGTATCACGATATTTTATTTTGCAATACTGTATTGATTTTCAAAAATGCAATATTGTTTTTTATTATTACATTTTAAAATTAAAAATTATAATTCTTTTTTTTTTTTTTTTTAGTTTACGTGCAAAAATATTCGTTTGTCATTTTTTATTTTAACGTTAAGGCCTCTTATTCTGTACTTCTTCTCCAGGTATTTCTAGGGCTTCCATTACACCCTCTTGCCATGCCTGCTTGGTGATTGATTTTGTTTTCCAATGTTGTGGTCTATCCAGCTTCACTTCCTTCTTCCAACTTGAATGTCTTTGTAGAGAAAGGAGGGATAGTTTAGGATGTAGCTGTAGCCTCAAATTAGATGTTGAATGTCATTTCAAGCCCATCACAAACCTAGCATTTACCAAAAACTACAAAAGCTATGTAGCTAACTTCAGATCCCGACAATAAATAGCCGCTAACTTGGCCATGACAAGGTTACCCAAATGTACAGTCGTATGAGCTGAAAACAACTAATTGTAAAATGTTAACATTAGTTAACTTGTTGCCATGACCAGGTCAATGCCTATGAAATTGTCCAACGTTTATATTAGCTGCTAACTTTTGGCCATGAACAGGTCACCGTCTATCAAAATGTCCAATGTTCATAATAGCTGCTAATATTTGGCCATAAAAAGATCATCGTTAATCATATGTACTATTAGCTGTAAATGTTAATATTTGCTGCTAACTTTGGCCATATCAAGACTAAGGTGAAGGCAAAATGCCAGACAGTAATGTTAACTTATATTTCTAGCTACTTTTCCAGGTCTCACCGCATGAAGGAGGATCGTGACTCAGCTCCAACAATTTTCTTACTCCAAGTCATCAAAAAAAATAAATGGGTTGAGGCCTTTCAGGGAAAAGCAGTGAGGCAATGAGGAGATCAGGAGTTTTCATTCATTCTAAAATGCAAAAACAATATAAACCGCATTGCTCAGGTTTTCTATCCATTAAAAACAGACATGTAAGGAGAGGAGCTGGAGGAGGAGCCCACTCTGTAGGATTAGAGGCAGCACGTGACCAAATACTTATTTTAATTTTATTTTTCTACTTTTATTTTATTATTTTTTATCATAGGCAATTAACAAAACAAAATAAAGAATACAAAGAGTAAATAAAAGAAATGGATACATATGTCATATTTACAATTTAAGTATTTAATAAAAACAAATGGGTAAGTACATAAATAAAATAAAACATGGATAGCACAAATAAAATAAAAAAATAAAAATAAAACAAAGCTAACAGAACTGAGCAAAGGCATGCCTACATTTGTTAATGTTGGGTGGGGGATAAGGGAGTGCCTGGCAGTCGTGGAAATTAAAGTACAATATAACAAGATTAAAAAGTAATTAAATAACTGGATAAATAGAAGAGAACAGTGAATAAAAAGAACGATAGGCTCAGATGGCAGGCTACAGGACTTCCACCCTTGGCCACGCCTTTTCTCCACCAGGAAGGACCTCCACACCAGAATGGTAACAATGGACCAACTGATTATTAAATGAAGTAGTCCTTTATATATCTAATGATGTAAAGTAGTCCAGGGACAATCTCTCATTCTACATACCCCAGTACAGTAGGTGGCGGTATGCACCTTATAAGTAATGGTTGCAATCAGGGATTTAAAGTGGCCATATTCTGCTCATTTTCAGGTTCATAATTGTATTTAGAGGTTGTACCAGAATAGGTTTACATGGTTTAATTTTCAAAAAACACCATATTTTAGTTGTACTGCACATCGCTGCAGCTCCTCTTTTCACCCTGTGTTCAGGTCTCTGTTTTAGCTCCAGAGTGAGACCTCTCACTGCTGTAACATCTTTGTTGGGAGTCGCACATGCTCAGTAGCTAGGTAAGATCACATGCTCAGTAGCTAGGTAAGATCACATGCTCAGTAGCTAGGTAAGACCACATGCTCAGTAGCTAGGTAAGACCACATGCTCAGTAGCTAGGTAAGACCACATGCTCAGTAGCTAGGTAAGATCACATACTCAGTAGCTAGGTAAGACCACATGCTCAGTAGCTAGGTAAGATCACATACTCAGTAGCTAGGTAAGATCACATACTCAGTAGCTAGGTAAGATCACATGCTCAGTAGCTAGGTAAGACCACATGCTCAGTAGCTAGGTAAGACCACATGCTCAGTAGCTAGGTAAGACCACATGCTCAGTAGCTAGGTAAGACCACATGCTCAGTAGCTAGGTAAGACCACATGCTCAGTAGCTAGGTAAGAACACATGTCTGTAGCTAGGTAAGGACTACATGAGCTAGCTAGCTGTTTCTCCAACTTCAGTAGTACAAGGCAGGATTAGCCGGGAGACTTCTTTTAAACGAGGGCGCACTTCCAACTTTGCGTGGAATACCTGCAGAACAGGGACATGGAAGTAGTTCTTTTGTAGATTACGGTGAACTAGTGTGTGTTGTAGCAGTGTTTTGCCATTCAGAACGAGCTAGCATGCTAGCATGCTACGGTTAGCCACCTCGTCTCGGCTAGTGACGTAGAAAGCCGTGCAGATGTTGACCAGCTCACCCGGAGACTGAAGGCAGGACACATTCAGAAACCAGATCTCACTCTAAACAGCATGGATGGTGTGGAAGCAACAGAGACACAAAATAACAAAGTGATTTTTTCATAATATGGGCACTTTAAATTGACACCCGCCAACCGGCCAAATTTGGGTAAAAATCAACTTTGGCAGGTAACGTTGTAAAGTTTCTAACCAATTTGGCCGGTGATGAATGCGTCTGTTTAAATCGGCAGGCTGCAGAAAATGAAGTCAGTGTTGCCCGATTATTTTGTTTTACACTGCTCGTAGTACTGATCCTACATTTCCCACAAACACGTTGTCGTAACATGTTATACTACCGTTGGATACGTGCCTAGCGTGCGCGGTATCGATTATGAGCCACGCTGAAACGGAGAAGACGAACGGTAAAGTAAAGGTGCAAGATTAGGACTTACCCGCTCAATTGTTCCGGGTATGAAGAGCTGACCCCTTAAAGAAATCCTAGGTGACGATCCATACAAATTACACAGTGGAGACGCAGATATAGGTTCCTGCAAGTGTGGCATGCAACAAAGAAAACACAGCCAAGTAATCAAATACAGCTGATGCCAATTCGTTTGGGGAAGCAGGTGTTTTGTGGCCAGTGATTGACAGCACAGGTGGCCACGCCTAGAAACAGCCACATCAGTCATGCTTTCAGTTAAAGACGTTTGACTTTTGTAACGTGAGGGTTGGATCACTCTCAGCGAGAAGTAACAGCCGGATGGAGACGGAGAACTTTCACGGTTCACTACACTTCATCAGCTTCACAACAACACTTCCTTGTTTCTCACTCACATGTAGCCAAACTAACCAATCAGACACTAGCTAGAGGTAAATGTCGGGAAACCACAGAGGTAGATTTGGGAGATTATCATAACTTGAAATAATAGTTTGTTAATAATAGCTGTAAACACAAATATGTAAATAGTTAACTGTATAAACATTGTAAATATTTATTTGACTAAATTAACTGAAATATATTTTTTAAAGGATTTTTTTTGTTGGGCATTTTAGCCTTTAATAGACAGGACAGCTGTGGACAGACAAGGGGGGGAGAGAGAGAGGGGCAAGACATGCAGCAGGTCGGACTCGAACCCTGAGCCCCTGCGTCGAGGACTGAGCCTCTGCTCTGAGCGTCTGCTCTACCAGGCACCCGAAATATATGAATGAACTTGTAAACCTTACACTATTTTTTAAATTCAGTTGGCATGCATTAGGCTATATGTAATCTGAAAGTATGAATCATACCATTTACTTTAATATGACATCGCTGTCCAGCATAGGGGTTTTTAAGCTAATTGTAGTACCCATGATCCTTTGCAATCACTGGGGCATTGTTTCATCTCTGTTACTATCCCACTGAGCAGTAAGGTCCAGCACTCCATGTATTGTTAGAGTTAGGGAAGAAAAATGACAGAGAACGGTAAAAAAATAACTATGACATAAGTTGTTTCAAATTCCTTTATTACGATTAACCCCTTGAGATGTATCATCTTGTTTTTGAGGGGAGCCCAACATATAACACAGTAATTACATAACAGAGAAGTATAAAATCTCAACAAAAAACAAACCAAAAACAAGACGAAAAACTAAACAACAACCACATCACCTGCATATATTCATCAGTACATTACAACCACCAAAAGGCCAAAATGTCCAATAAAAAGTAAATAAGTAAACAGTTGAGTATGAGTGAATTTCTAACTACAGTCAAATATAATATAAACATTAGGTATGGGCAGTAGATATAAGGATTGCATGCATTATTAATAACAGAGGCAGTTTATCTTAGTAAAGTCAAGAAATTGATCTTATTTCCAGAGATAGATTATTCCAATCTGCTGGAGCCTTACACTTAAAAGCTCTTTTGCCAATTGTTTTTTTAACTCTCGGGACAGAGAAGTAAAGTTGAGTAGAGTGCCGAACTTCATAGTTTGATGTATAAGGTACAAGATACTGTTTTAAATAAGGAGGATAATTGAAATAAATACATTTAAATATAAGTTGAATCGAGTGCATGCGTCTTTTACTACTTAGAGATGACCAATTATGCATTATACATTATACAGTGATGAGTGAGATAAGGACATCCAAGGACAAATCTGCAAAGTCTATTATATACTGTGTTAAGTGGAACAAGGTCTGAGTTAAATGCATTTTGATATACAACATCACAATAGTGACAGTTACAGCAAGATGAATGACAAGAGTACAAAGTGAGTTAAAGAGCTTGTCGGTGTAACAGCATTCGTGCCTTCCTGATTTTCTCTGCGTGTCTGTGTGTGTGTTTCTGTGAATGAAGTCTTGTCTTGTTTAGCGGGCCGCTAACAGTGTAAAAGGCTAATAGGGCTGACCTGCTGCTCACCCCGGAGCAGCAGAAGAAAAAAAAATGAGAAAGAAAAACAAGGGGGCAGAGGAGCCGGTATTCTTCTTGTGCACAAACAAGAATGGTGAACGAGGGAACAAACCAGCGCCGGGTGGCAGATTAGTTTAGGCTGCGCCCCTCTGAAGAATGAAAGAGAGAGATGGAGGGAGGGATGGGAGGCTCCAGTCAATGGAGCTACTGATGAGAACAGAGGGCAGAGAGGCAGAGGAAATGTCTGCACTTGTTTCTGTTCTGGAGAAGGATGGAACTAATGAAACTAACCTGTTGATCATCTTATAGTTCTGTAATGTTCAGGGTCTAAGAATAGAGGATGCTGAATGCTGTGCAGTTTTTTTTAGAGCAAATTGGTGACGAATAAACACTAAAAACAAGAATTGGCAGTACATTAGACGTTTAAATTAGTTAATTTCACACCTATCACAAAGCCCCAAACTAGCAGAACCGGCTCTCTAATGAAGTTAAATCTCACGCTCAACAACAATTAATCATTAATTAAAGAGATAGTTTGGATCTTTGATTGCAGCAAAGGCTATTTTTCATATGTTGCCCCCGATGCCCCGGGTTGGATTAAAACCAGAGGCCGCTGGCAAGGACTGAGCCTACCTACAGCACGGCACACGGTCCCACCATGTGAGCTAGAGGCCAACCTATGAATTCGCACTGTAATTTTACAACCTGCCGACAACATGCGCAATGTTACGCAAGATTCTGGCTACCTGTTTTGTCATCATTCAAGACTATTCATGTGAAACGCCTGCCAGTGAAAGTACCCAGAGGATCAGATGAAGCTACACGCGGAGGAGAAGTGATGGATTGTGCAACAGCAGGTTGCACTCCGACTCCAGACGAGACCGACGAGACTTCCTGCAGCAGTTGTGTATTTGTTGTTCCAACCTTGTCAACTCAACACACCTCAGAGGTGACTGGCACCGGGCCGGCCCCTCCTCTTTAATAGTTTGTCGGTTTGAAGGATGCCAAACCAGGAAGTGACACCTCATAATAATCGCTGATATGTTGTTGTGGAAACAAGCTGTAGCACTTAATGACGGCTTTTCTCGCTCTCCGCCACCGCTGCAGTCACGTCAACCTACTAGCTGCTGTCATCGGCTTCCAGTCAGGAAGAGAAGAGGGGCTGCCAGATACTGACAGAGCAGGGACAGCCTGGAGTGTGTGTGTGTGTGTGTGTGTGTGTGTGTGTGTGTGTGTGTGGTCAGTGGACAGAGCTGATCACAGAGCTGCTGCCTCCAGTCAGTCTCAGACATTTATACACTCTGATCCTAAACACACACACACACAAACACACACACACACACACACACACACACACACAGTGCGTTTCACTATCGTTGTGGGGACCCGTCATTGACATAATGCATTCCCTAGCCCCTTACCCTAACCTTAACCATCACCACTAGATGCCTAACCTTAACCCTTACCCTCACCCTAACCATAACCTAATTCTAACCCTAATCCTAAAACCAAGTCTTAACCCTCAAACAGACCTTTGAAGTTGTGGGGTCCAGCATTTTGGGCCCCACAAAGCTGTCGGGACCCCACAAGTATACTGTATTCCCCGGTTTTTGGACCCCACGAATGTAGTTAAACAAGAACACACATACACACACGCACACACACACACACACACACACACACACACACACACACACACACACACACACACACACACATACACACACACACACACACACACACACACACACACACACACACACACACACACACACACACACACACAGAGTCCGGAAACAGCTTGCAGTAGGTGTTGATGTTTTAACAAGACAATCACAGATCCCTGATCAGTCTGCCAGCGGCTCGGCTGTCAGACTTTTGGTCAAAACAATAAAAGAGACACTGAAGCACTTTGTTGGAGCACATTGTTCACATGAATAATGTGTATAAAGTGACGCCCACACCTAATAAAACTTTCCATTTGAAAGATACAGCATCCCTAATTATATACTTCATTTCCTTGTGACTATTTCAACAAGTGGAAGAAGGGTGAAGCTCAATCGCAGCACTGGAGAAGTCTGAGTATACATCATCTGTTGCTGTTTTTTTGTTGCTTCTTCGGAACTTTTTTGGCCCTTTTTCAATATTTTTGCCACTTTTTTAAACTTAAAATTTGTTGATTTTGATTGAATTTTTGTTGCCTTTTTTAAAAGTTTTTTTCCGACAACTTTGTCGCATTTTGACGCTTTGTCCGAAGCTATTGTTGCTGTTTCCGACATTCGTTGCCTCTTGACCTTTTTGTCGCTTTTTCGTGTTTTTTTCTGACAACTTTTTTAGATTCTTTTGTCACTTTTTTCAATACATGCATATGGTACATGTCCCGGGACCTCCCCAGATAGTTCTTAATAGAGATCTTAACTCTCCCACTGTTGAAACCAAAGTTACGCCCTTGGTCAAACTTTGCTTCATTTCGAAAAAAAAAACACCAGATATGACAAAATTGGATTTGTAGAATTTGCACACACACACACACACACACACACACACACACACACACACACACACACACACACACACGCACACACACACACACACACACACACACACACACACACACACACACACACCACCCAGTGGTTAGTGGTTACCAGGCAGGCTTACTGGTGCGGAACAGAGGACCAGTAAGGAGGTCTGAGATGCTAACTGACAGGCTCAGTGTCTGATGGGGCAGAGGGGCCTGAGAGGGGTGTGGAGGGGCGGCGGTGTTCTTATTAGGCAGCGCTGCAGGGGCTTTGACCTCTCACACACTTCATGAGTTCACTTAATGAAGCCCTGAGCCTCAGCGCCCCCCCTCGGCTCCCTACAGCCTCACAGACATAATATAATACAGTCGCGACAATCAGCTGTCTGTGGTGATTCTGGTGAGAGTCGCCACACCAGTGTTGTAGTCAAGACCCCCTAACCAAGTCATTACCAAGACCAGAGTGTATCGAGACCAAGACCAAGGCAGGGCGGGACCGAGTCAAGACCAAGACCAGACCAAACAACTGAAAGTTGGGTGAGGGGTGAAGAGATTTCTGGAGAGTTCTGGTACAGAGGCAGATTGATAACTTTAGCTAGCTACCTTCACTAGCACAACCCGTTCTCACCATAGGCGCGGGAAATGGGGGTGCTGCAGGTCTTCGTTTAATTTCCTTTTCTGTGATGGTCCTGCCCCAGTATCAGCCATAACTACAACAGATAACTTAATAACTAAATTAAAAATAAAAATACAGGGCGCCTGGGTAGCTCACCTGGTGGAGTGCAAGCCCACGTGTGGGGGTTTGCTCCTCGGCACAGCGGCCGTGGGTTCGGCTTCGGCCTGCGGCCCATTGCTGCATGTCTCCATCTCTCCCCTTTAATTTCTTCAGCTGTTCTGTGGAGATGAGGGCCTAGGATGCCCAAAAAATAATCTTAAAAAAAAAATTAATAAAAATACCATCAGGCTTATATAATGAAATTTCCTGCCACTTTTTACCTGGCTGGATAAAATAACACATATCTGTCTGATAGACCGAAATCTGTGACCGGTTAGAATGTGTTACTCTACACGCCCTCATACTCTGCTTCTGACTGGCTAGTAGTCCTTACCTAGGTACTGTCAGGGCACGCCCTCATACTCTGCTTCTGACTGACTAGTAGTCCTTACCTAGGTACTGTCAGGGCCCTCATACTCTGCTCCTGACTGGCTAGTAGTCCTTACCTAGGTACTGTCAGGGCACGCCCTCATACTCTGCTTCTGACTGGCTAGTAGTCCTTACCTAGGTACTGTCAGGGCACGCCCTCATACTCTGCTTCTGACTGGCTAGTAGTCCTTACCTAGATACTGTCAGGGCACGCCCTCATACTCTGCTTCTGACTGGCTAGTAGTCCTTACCTAGGTACTGTCAGGGCCCTCATACTCTGCTCCTGACTGGCTAGTAGTCCTTACCTAGGTACTGTCAGGACACGCCCTCATACTCTGCTTCTGACTGGCTAGTAGTCCTTACCTAGGTACTGTCAGGGCACGCCCTCATACTCTGCTCCTGACTGGCTAGTAGTCCTTACCTAGGTACTGTCAGGGCACGCCCTCATACTCTGCTTCTGACTGGCTAGTAGTCCTTACCTAGGTACTGTCAGGGCACGCCCTCATACTCTGCTTCTGACTGGCTAGTAGTCCTTACCTAGATACTGTCAGGGCACGCCCTCATACTCTGCTTCTGACTGGCTAGTAGTCCTTACCTAGGTACTGTCAGGGCACGCCCTCATACTCTGCTTCTGACTGGCTAGTAGTCCTTACCTAGCTACTGTCAGGGCACGCCCTCATACTCTGCTTCTGACTGGCTAGTAGTCCTTACCTAGGTACTGTCAGGGCACGCCCTCATACTCTGCTTCTGACTGGCTAGTAGTCCTTACCTAGCTACTGAGCATGTGCGACTCCCAACAAAGATGTTACAGCAGTGAGATGCCTCACTCTGTAGCTAAAACAGAGAGCTCAACACACAGGGTGAAAAGAGGAGCTGCAGCAATGTGCAGTACAACAAAAATATGGTGTTTTTTGAAAATTAAACTATGTAAACCTATTCTGATATAACCTCTAAATACAATTATGAACCTGAAAATGAGCATAATATGAGCATTTCAAGGGCTTTTACTCAAGTTCTAAAAGGAGACTTCAACTTCTACCAAAGTCATTTTCTGTTGAGATACTTGTACTTTTACTCTTCTACTACTTTAGTATTGCTTTCAAGTACTTTATACAAGACTGTAGAAGGATTCATCAATGTTTCAAAATGACTTGATGTAGCAATTTCAAATGAGTGCATCAACAAATGAGGAACAAATTATTACATATAACATAATTACCGTAGTGCTAACTGACGCAGACCTAACATTGTATGGATGATGTATGTTTGTGGTGACATATGATTAGAAATGTGCTGTGATGTGTTTACTTTACAAATTATGGACATGACAGATTTGCACAGACTCAAAGTATTTATTAAGCAATCACGGGGGAGTGCAGGCAGAAACCCAATCTTGTGCAAAGCGAGATTTATACTTTTTCATACCTCTTTTAACGACACATAAACCAGAAAGTCCTCACTCAGTTGGCAGATCTTCCTCCTAAATTTGCTGTTTTAATAATAGAAGTTTTCCACTGTCAGGTTAAAAGGTAGAAGTAATCAGTTTAATGCAGTGTCATGACATGACTGGAATGTTTCATCAAACCAAATTAATGTGCTCCAGGGGAGAGGAGGGACGGCCATAACTGCTGCAGATTACTGATAATAAAAAAAATAAATCGGTTGCACAACCACAAATGAATGACGTGGACTTGTAACATTCCACAATATCTATAATGAAAACCATAAATCTTTGAGTTACAGAACTTGGAAGCAGACTTTGCAAAACTGAAACAAAAATATGGATTGAGATAAAAACATTAGGTTATGTCAGTGTTTTTCAACATGGACCTTATTTTCCCATGCGTCGGTGTCTAAGGGACTAATGTGAGCAAAAATCTTTTAAAATGGGTCCAGTGGTGAGCGACAGTGCTGTAACCAGCAGCCGTGAACGGGGCTGCGATGTAACCTTGCAGGACTAATGTTCACCGGCATTTAGCGAGTATTTGTACTCACTAGTAGTGAGTTTTTGTTGCGTCACAATTTGCCTTTCAGTCACACATTTACACACCGAGGAGCTCATGACTCGCTCTACCTGCTGAAGCTGGAAACACAAAGCAGGCTGGGGCCACACATAATTTTAGGGGTACCAAATATATAAAGCACATGTTGTGCATACCATCAACCCTCCAAAGACGAGTCTCGCTTTGCCAGACCTTCCTCCACAGCGCTGTGGAGGAGGGTCTGGCTAGTCCACACAGCATTCCTGGATGGGAGAAAAACATGCTCTGGTTTATTGACATTTCTTTACAGTGCCGCTGCTAAATAGTCTCAGGAAGGAACTTGTTTTGGTGGAACATGTGTACGTTCAAAAGTTTTTTTAGTCGTGCAACAGAAAACTCAGATTGGACAGATAGTCTAGCTAGCTGTCTGGATTTACCCTGCAGAGATCTGAGGAGCAGTTAACCATAGTCCTCACAAATCCACCAGAGGTTAGAACGCCAACACAGAGACAGAGGAAGGTGACGGACATCCGGCAGGAAATAGGGACATCACTGCACATAAATAGTATCCCCTCTTTGGGGATGAAGGTGGGGTTAAAAATGTATGAAAATATTTGCCACAGTTAGCGGGGCCAGAGGGGGGTCGAGGCTTAATATTACGGGAGCACTGGCCACCCTTGGACCCCCTCTAGAACCACCAGTGACACAAAGACTGATATTTTGCTTCCTTCACTACCTGTATTTCAATTTCCTTCCGTTTGATTTGCTGACAGATTGGTGGGGTTACACTGGTCTACGCTGACATCAGCAGGAAGCATGGGAATAAGCTGCTGAACTAGTTTCAGTAGTTTCAGGGAAGCTGCTGAACTTTCCGTGCTCTCAGGCATTAATGACTGATATGATCATAGGCTTTCATGTTATTGTCAACGCTGGCACAGTGTGTGTGTGTGTGTGTGTGTGTGTATACGTGGTGAAATCCTTTAATTAACAGTGGTGGTACTGAACACATCATTATAGGAGAAAACACTGCATTTAAAGTTTAACTTAAGTAAAAGCAAAACAAGTATTAAAAGTAAATTGTGAAAACAATCATCAAAAATAAAAAAAAAGGAAATCTCAGGTTCCTTTTCTTTTGCTGCTCTATTCAAATAAAACACACCGTAAATATACTCATTATAAGTTAAATCCCAGCATTAACATTTAATTTGCAGTCATTTGGCTGTGTCCTCCGTACAGTAAATACATATAATATATAATATGGTGTAAGTGTGGTATTAGTACTTTTACTAAAGTAAAGGATCTGAATTCTTCATCCGGTAACTTGGTATATTTTCTTAATGTTTCAGAAGTTCTCTGCAGAATGTGTTTATTTAGATATTTAGATGTAAGCAGGATGTAGCCATTTTCAGGGTCAAAGATTTTCTACATAGCATCAAAGTTATAAATGAATGGTTTTTCCTCCTCCTTCCTCCAATTTACCAACATGATATCGACAAAGTTTATCTTATCAATGCGACTTAAAGGTCCAATGTGTGGGAATTTCTCCCATCTAGCGTTGAGATCATATATCGCAATCAACTCTCTCGCACCACACAGTTCAAAGTAGGTATTACAGCTACGGTAGCCTTCACGCTTCAAAAAGACGGTCTCTCGCTCTTTTCAATATCCTTTTTCTTTTTCTGGGCGAAGAAGAAGAAGACTCCTGTTCTTGAAATTTGGATTTTGAACACGTGTGGTCCTCCGCGTTTCCTTCTTCAAACTTGCCGGGGCCGGGAAGCTACGATACCCATTAGCAGCATTAGCAGCAGCTGTGAGTTCATCATGTGACAGAGAAAATGTGAAAGGCGGAGCAGTATGTCCTGTATGTCCCTTACCGGCTAACGTATTTCAAGATGGAGCATGAATATGGAACATCTACCCCACTTCATGCAAATGCAAATGTAAAATGTCAAGCCAAAATGAATACTTGAATTGATGGTGGAGGTAAATATTCATGAAAAAGGACACGTTTGCGAATGGGCAACACAGATTTTGACAATGAACAACTAAACACGTTACACACTGGACCTTTATAAACAGTTAGCCTGGGACAGCTACCCAGTTATTCTTTTAGTTTAGTTTACCGGTTTACACATATACAAATAATACAGATTAATACACACATAATCAATAAAAGATGTGATGGAGAGATGCAAAAAGGGGTTTAATCTGGGCACTCTCCAATGCATAGTCCAATTACAATAGAAAGAAACTAAAACACTGAAAAGAAAACGACAAAAAAAATCACATCAACACAGTACAAGAGCAAAACGTAAAATATTGGGAGTTACATGGGTTGTTTACAAAGATATTGCATAGGGATAACATTGCACAGACAAAAACCAACCTTTAACTGAAATTGTACAGGTGTTAGCATTAAAAAATGTGAAGGCAAAGCATTCTGTATCACCGAATGTCTGTATTCTAAACCAAACTGAAGTTGACATGTTGGACAGACAGGAGGCCTGAGGTTGTAGTTAGTTTTAAGTTCTTGTATTCGTCGTTTGTGTGTTTGTGTGGCTCCGATCTGTCAGCAGCGGGGTTTCCGTCCCCGGAGTCCACCGGGGGTGGGGGTGGGGGGGGGGGGGGGGGGGCAATATTTAGTCCCCAGGTTTGTTGACTGACCAGTAGGTCTCAGGCTTAAATCCCGCCTTGACCTTTGACCCAGACACTAATTACATATAGCTCCAGTGCTGACGGCTATAATACACCCCGGGATTGAATAGAAAGCCTCCCAAGGTTGTCTACAAAAGACACGGAAGCCGCGGAGCAGAAGACGCCTTGAACCTTTAAGCCCCTCGGCCTGAGAGGAGAACTAGTGATCACTGGAGGAACGGAGGCGTTGCCCTGAAGCATTAGCATGACCTTTTGTTCTGCTTTAATCCCACAGGCAAATAATATGATGTCAGTGATAAGGTGGCGTTGGGAAAAGCGGGTCATGATTCTTCGGGATCAGAGGGGTGGTGGCAAGTCTTTGTGGCCATAATTAGAAAATACTTTCAGACTAAAAATTCTGTAAAAACCCACATAATACCCCAAATGAAGCAGCCGACATGAAGTGGGCGGATCACAAAAGATTATAATATAGGGGGCTTTCACACCTAACCTCAATTGGTCCGGACTTTCAGACTTTTCAGTTTTGATCCGAACCAAAGTTACAGGTGTGAAGCCTCCCCCCCGGACCACAGTCTGGACCATACGGCCAAAAAGATGTAGTCTTGGTCCGGATCAAACTGAACCATTGTTCGGTTCGTTTCTAATGGAACTGCGTCCATCCTCGGACACTTTTCGGCTAATGTTGAATAAAATATCTGTTCAAATACGGATATAAATGATCTTGTAAACTTTTCAGTTAGTTTAATGGTGTCAAACTACGTGTCCTTTTTACTTGAAATGTTGCGTCCACATGATACAAGCCTTCCGTGATCACGCACCACCCCCACCCCTCTTCCACACAGCTAGTAGCCAAGGAGCCGGACGCCACACTCTTCTGAACATAGTCATACTGAGAAATACAGAGAGAGTTGTGCGGAGCTGATAGTCTTAAAGGACAATTCCGGTGCAAAATGAACCTAGGGGTTAATAACATATGGGTACTGAGTCGACCGTTCTCTGGGATATGTTTTCATGCTAATAAAATGTGTCTCTAGTTTGAAACAAGCTAGCGCAAACAGCTGATTAGCTTATAATGCTAGCCTTCGGGGCAGAGTGTAAAGTAAAAAGAAATGGCTATTTCTATACCACTAACAAGGCTCAAAATAGCACCACACTTCCACGGTAGCATAATGAGGGTCCCTACATGGAAACAGAAGCATTGAGAACTTTGTAACTGTACAGACAGTTTATTAAAAAGATAGATTATAAAGACAGTAGCGTTCTCGTATACAAGCAGGCGCCATCTTGGGAAAACAGTCATGACCAGTCGAACAACGAACGCCGTGTAGCCAATAACCAGTAACATAGCTCAAACTAGAGGATGGATACCCGAACTGAGCCTGTCGGGACCCGGCGGGATCTGACAGGCCGGGCCGGGTTCGGACAGATATTTAGAAATGATGTCCGGGTTCGGGTCGGGCTTGGTCATATTAGCGCGATAAGGCATTGAACATTTGAAATATAAAAAAGCTTATTATGTAGGTGCGGGCCTGTGTTAACGTGCGCTTGTTGCCCCAAAACATATCCCAGAGAACGGTCGACTTGGTACACGTGTTCCTAACCCCTAGGTTCATTTTGCACCGGAACTGTCCTTTAATTAGCTTTGTAGCAACTCATTTGGCAATGGCTTGAATGTAACAGACGTTTAATATCAAAAAATTACTCACTAAAGCTTTAATTGTGTCAGCACTACTTTTATTCATACTATTATTATGTTGTTCAATACAAGTTGAATGTGTCTGTATGTTAAAATGACAACCAATATTGTTGAAATGATTTCAAAATGTACGTTGTTGATTTTATTTGACAGATCTAAGGGTACTTGCTGAAGTTCTACTTCTATACTAGTTTTTTTTATTTTATTTATTAGCTAGTCTACATGTTTGTCAGTTTATTTGAAGGTGGTTTCATTAGTGTACACTGTTGAATGTTCACTTGTCTGTGTTGTTTGCAATATGAGCTCACCAAAGTTAACAACTCCAATACAAAGACACACACGTAACCAAAGCTTTTTATAGTGCTTTTGTTGTTGTTGTCCAGAATCCGAGCCCTAAAGCTAGCACACTAACAAGTTGTAACAATAGCTCATTAAGAAACAATCCCCGGTGTCAGTGTCTATGTTTTCACAGTGATAAAAGCATCAGATGACATTAGCACGGAGGGAATTAAACCTACGGTCCAAAGTCAACACAGACAGACTAAGAGAAAGGATGACTCTCGGAAGATAACGAGGAGGAGAGAAAGCCGAGATGAAGGAAGGATTTTAGGCAACAGCGGATAAAGGTGAAGCTCAAAAGGAAAATGATCTGTGATGACAGACAGCATGCATCGTGCGGCGGGACGCTCTGCAATAAAGTTCATGACCTCACCGCAAACCGACAACCGCGCATTTTTTTTTTTTTACGTTTTGCCTGCTTAATCTATGAGTCATTGTTAAAGTGTTTGTTGATTCAAAGCTGCATTTCATCGTGCACTCATATTCATAAATGCTTGAGCCCCTGTGTGGGAGAGCAGCCGCCCTGCTCAGGAATGAATTCATAGCTTCCTAGCCCACAGGCATTTTACCATTATGCAAAGAAAATATAGACTTTCACAATTGTGCACATTATTTCTACTGACAATATTTTGTTATCATTATTTCTACCCTCTACTGGGACCCACAGGAGCGTTTTTCGTCCTCATAGCTAAACCTATAGGCGTAGATTTGGGAGGGGATGCAGGGAATATGCCCCCCTCAAATATTTATTAGAGGTAGATTGTCTCCGCTTTAAAAAATATTAAAGACAACCCACTCCCCACTTACCAAGAGGTATAAATAACCGTACGGAAAACAGTAACAGTGTCTACTTCAGGGCTACATCAGGGGGGTTAAAGAACACAACAGGAGTGTGAAAAATAAAGATAGATTTATGTAGATTTAATGAAACAGCCCATTTGTGTTACGTCCTGTTATGTTCTTAAACCCCCACCAAAAAAGCACAAGTCTACTTTATATTTCACAATTACTGTTTTCCGTGAGAGTGTTTATAGATTTCCACAAGAGAGAGAAAGAAACGGTTGCAGGAAACGGCCAGCTGTTCCACAAACTCCCAGGCAATTCAGTGCTTGTGTTTGGTGTTTAGAAACTTGTCTTGTGGCAGCGATAGAGGCAGTGATGTTTCCCGTTTACTGTACAGGACTCTCACACCGGATTGCGTTTCTCCAAAAGTTGAGTCTGTCTCAACTTTTCGCTGCAGGCCCGCTGTGTTTTTTTGCAACGCATTCTCACTCCCATTGTGTAAAATACGAATGCTTATTCAGGTGCTTTTGGCGTTGTTATTGGCGCTAAAAGTCTCATTTAGGGTCAGATCTAAACACGCTGAGTTAGGACTATTGGTGTCACTTTTGATGCAGTTAGTTTTAGGAAAAGATTATGGATGGGCCTATAAAAGGTACGTCTACGTGACACGCGGGACAAGAACAGGACAGTTGGGTTTAGGCAAAGAAGAACGGGACAGTTGGCTTTAGGAAAAGAAGAACGGGACAGTTGGGTTTAGGTAAAGAAGAACGGGACGGTTGGGTTTAGGTAAAGAAGAACGGGACAGTTGGGTTTAGGCAAAGAAGAACGGGACGGTTGGGTTTAGGAAAAGAAGAACGGGACGGTTGGGTTTAGGTAAAGAAGAACGGGACGGTTGGGTTTAGTAAAAGAACGGGACAGTTGGGTTTAGGAAACGTGACACGTGGGACACGATCCCCGGTCTCCTGGGTGAAAGTCCTGCGTTGTTTGACCCGTCCACCAACCCAACCTGCATCCCTAAGCAATATTTCAGGCTTTCATAATACTCTCTACTGTTGTCTCTCTTAATACTACGTCATCTTAAAGCGCCACGTAGCTACTGCTCTGCCCGGTGCGTCGTATTTGACGCTGACAGCCACTGCCCAAGCGTCCGTAGAAGACTTTTGTGTGTACATGTATGCATTTGTGTGCTCGTATGTGAAGGTGAGTGCATGTGACACTTCTGCATGTATTTAAGTGTGTGTGCATTTAACATAATTTTATGAAAGTAGGCTGAAAGTATGTCGAAGCTCCGTGTTTCTGTATGGTGACCTGTGCAGGAGCCTCTGAGTGTGTGTGTGTGTGTGTGGCATCCTGCAATATCTCTGTTTGCAAAACACGCATCACAGAGCAGGTATGCGTCTTGTGCGACGGCAAACAGGTAAGAACAAATCTGCATCGTCCACAGATGTGCTGCCTCTGCCGAGGAATCCTTCACATTCTTGCTTTTGTTGTGACTGAGACACAGAAATACACTTTGAATCATCTTCATCTTTTGTCTCTCACAGACTGCTGCTGGAAACCGGCTTCATCTTTTGTTTGACCACAAATATTACATCAGAACTTAAGATGTTTGGATAGGAGCATCCCCGCTTTATTTGATTTAATTTGTTGTGTGGTGAGTGAGCCACGAGTATGAAGACACCACCGATGGCATGCTCTGAATACCAGACACACTGACGTAGGTCATTGAAGTAATATATTTGTTGTTTTTGTTTCAACAAGTCCTCCAAATCATATGACAATATCGGTCCTTTGTTCATCCCCTCTAATACGACCCACGGGAGCGTTTTCTGTCCCCATATCTAAACCAGAGAACATAGCGGTCGTAAACGTTGGGAAATGGTTGGAGTTTGGTTAAAGTGGCCATATTATGCTAATTTTCAGGTTCATAATTTTATTTTGAGGTTGTAATAGAATAGGTTTACATGGTTTAGTTTTCAAAAAACACCATATTTTTGTTGTACTGCTCATTGCTGCAGCTCCTCTTTTCACCCTGTGTTCAGGTCTCTGTTTTAGCTACAGAGTGAGACCTCTCACTGCTGTAACATCTTTGTTGGCAGTCGCACATGCTCAGTAGCTAGGTAAGACCACATGCTCAGTAGCTAGGTAAGACCACATGCTCAGTAGCTAGGTAAGATCACATACTCAGTAGCTAGGTAAGACCACATGCTCAGTAGCTAGGTAAGACCACATGCTCAGTAGCTAGGTAAGATCACATGCTCAGTAGCTAGGTAAGACCACATGCTCAGTAGCTAGGTAAGATCACATGCTCAGTAGCTAGGTAAGACCACATGCTCAGTAGCTAGGTAAGACCACATGCTCAGTAGCTAGGTAAGACCACATGCTCAGTAGCTAGATAAGACCACATGCTCAGTAGCTAGGTAAGATCACATGCTCAGTAGCTAGGTAAGACCACATGCTCAGTAGCTAGGTAAGACCACATGCTCAGTAGCTAGATAAGACCACATGCTCAGTAGCTAGGTAAGACCACATGCTCAGTAGCTAGGTAAGATCACATGCTCAGTAGCTAGGTAAGACCACATGCTCAGTAGCTAGGTAAGACCACATGCTCAGTAGCTAGGTAAGACCACATGCTCAGTAGCTAGGTAAGGACTACATGAGCTAGCTAGCTGTTTCTCCAACTTCAGTAGTACAAGACAGGATTAGCCGGGAGACTTCTTCTAAACGAGGGAGACTTTCAACTTTGCGTGGAATACCTGCAGAACAGGGACATGGAAGTAGTTCTTTTGTAGATTATGGTGAACTAGTGTGTGTTGTAGCAGTGTTATGTCATTGAGAACGAGCTAGCATGCTAACGGTTAGCCCCCTAGCCCCCTCGTCTCGGCTAGTGACGTAGTAAGCCGTGCAGATTGTGACCAGATCACCCGGAGACTGAAGGCAGGACACATTCAGAAACCAATCTCACTCTAAACAGCATGGATGGGTTTTTTCAAAGTTTGTATGTGTGTGGAAGCACCAGAGACACAAAATAACACCCCAAATCCCAGAAAAAGTGATTTTTTCAGAATATGGACACTTTAACCCTTGTGTTGTCTTCCCGTCGACCGTGCAACTGTTTGTTTTTCTTTATCAAAATTTAAAATGAAATTGAAACTCATTTTTCAACGTTTTGGTTGACTTTGACACATTTTGAATCTTTTCCAGATTTTTGTCACTTTTTTCAACGTTTTTGCAGCTTTTTTTCCTAAATCTTTAGTCACTTTTTTTTTGACATTTGTCAATTTTTTTTTAAACATTCTTTTATAAAATAATTTTTCAAATGCTATAAAATCGACTCAAACACCCAAATTCAATGAAAGTAGTGAACTGATCATTTATTTTACTTGTGAAGAGTAATGGTTGTATGAAACCATCCAAGTTATTGTTTTTTTGATAATTTGGTTGGTGGAAACCTACATTTCTGATATAGAAACTTTTTGAAAATGGGTCAAAATTGACCCGAGGAAAACAGGTGGGTTAAAGCGTAACTCTCGCCAAAATGCAACCTAGGGTCTTTTTGTGAATGTACCAGAGTCAAACTTGAGTTTAAAAGCATATGTAGGATGCAGCGCCACTTTTAAGATGTACCGTATCTTTGTTTTTGGGTCAAATGGCCTTTTGAATGGGAGTGCTAGGGACACTTTTATGCTAGCCTCAAAATAGCTATTTTTAAACACTAAGAAGGCTCGACACAACATGAGACTTTGCTCCAAGTATCACCAGGGGCTCGACACCTTAAAGCATTGACAACATTGTTTGTGTTCACAGAGTTTACTAAAAAGAAAGGTTTTGAGCAACTCACTGTAGCTGTTGTTGTTTACGCTATCCGCCATCTTGTTAGTCAAAAATAGTCGATCTCAGAATGCGAATGAACGGACTCCATAGGAGGAAATGTCATTCTTATATGAGGCTCCTTTTTCAACAACAAGGTCAATACTGTGTTTCACTAACGACAAAACAAGAAATAATCCGTGCATTTATATGGAACTAAGCTTTAGGAGCATTCCATCTTTACTCTCCTCCCTCGACTATTTTTGACTGGCTCGATAGACGGCGACCGGAAGAACAACTGCTACAGTGAGTTGCTCAAAACCTTTCTTTCTTTTTAGTAAACTCTGATGCTGACAGCCACTGCCCAAGGGTCAGGTTTCATTCACAAAAAGGCCCTAGGTTGCATTTTGCCGCTAGTTATGCTTTATAATTAGGCACCAAAACTTGGTGAAAATCTTTAGGAAAAAGATGGTGGTTTGGTTTAAAATCAGACGTTACTTCACTTCTGGTTGTGCACGTGACGTACCTCTGTTTGTTCTGTAAATCTCCTTGTCTACTTTTAGTTTTAAATGAGACAACATAATAATTATTGGAGCTACGGCTCTGTATACGTGTAGGACGGCATGGACGGCAATTTTCATTGGTAGTAGTTTCGTTTCATTCATGATTTTATCAGGACACACAGCTGGCACGCACGCATGCGCGCGCACACACACACACACACATACACACACACACACAATCAGCACAGTTAGCCTGCTGTCGCCCATTGCTAATTGAAAGGTTTGTTGTGTAAACACTTCAGCACCACCGGCCTGATTCAGCCACTGTCTCCTCTCCTCCTTCCCCCGCTCCTTCTCTCACCTTCCTACCTCTCTGTCTCCTTCCTTACTGTTATGTCAAGTTTCCATCAAAGGCAGCCTTGCAATCCAACTGGATGTGCTGTAACTCTCACGGAGCAGCCCATCAATCAGCCACAAAACGACCATATGGGTCGATTATGCAAGCAGCTCGTAGCAACGACTGTTACGTTTCTTGTTAGGCGGCGGCCTCTCGTGGATACAGGAGTTAAAGAGGCCCATTCCGCTGTTAAGAGGCAGGTTAAGGTGATGGATGGGTCAAACGAACAGGACTTTCAGTCAGGTTTGTGTCCCATGTGAAAGACAAAAGTCAACTGTCATTTTTTATGTATGAGTTTTACAGACCTTGGGACCCACTCCGCTCACATGCTCTGTAAGAAATCTACGTATAATGTCGTTTATGATATGAGGACGTGTTGCACAGAGAGTGGGAGAAAATTTGTCCAAAATGCGCTAAACATCCAACCACATTCATCACCAGATGGTGGATGCTTGTGGTTTACTAGTCTGGATCGACGAAAGTTCGTTTACCAGGAGCGTGCCATGTTCCAACAGCACTATGTTCCCACATTCTACGATTTTTTTTTTTTAAATTAGGCCCTATGTTTCCACAATTCCCATATTTCTAAGATTCTTTTCCAAAATTAGGCCCTATGTTCCCACATTTCCTTTTTCATAAATTTGTATCAGATTTTATCCCCCTTTCTCCCGATTTGGTAGCCAATTACACCCAACCTATTATCCAGTAGCAATGGACTACAGCTGGAATGTAACCCAAACCCTAACGCCGCCTTCACACTGGCAGTTGAAATCAGCTCCGTAATACGCAATACGCTCCCAGCGGACGTCGTACTACACCGTTGAAAAGCTTCGGGAAGCAACTCACAAAAATGGCAGAGAGACTAGAAGGACTGATAAGTGTATGAATGTACGATTCTCTATGACCTCTCTTATACAGATATAAATAGAAAGGCTGCTGCGTGGATAAAAGTTTCCCAGGACGTTGACATGTCACGTCGGTTAAATGTGATATAGCGGTATAATGTCAATAGTTCGATGTCTGTTGCTAGCTAACCAATTAGCATTAGCAGGTCTGTTTATCAGTACCATAGAAACCCTGGAATTGTCGGATAGGAACCGTCCGTAGCCTTTCGCAAGAGTTCAATTTTTTGAACGCGTCCGGATGACCAACTGACACGACTTTTTTCGCACTGCACTTGTTCGGACCCAGTTCGGACCCATTCGCATGCAGTCTGCAAATCTCCATAGGAAATTAATGACTTCCGGTCGTTTTCTTTTGCGCGATGCAAATGTTTACCAAAAAAGTTTCTTCTCTAAACTATTTCACAGATCCACTGTCTTTGCGTCTGGAGCTTAGACGACTGTGATTGGTTTAAAGAAATGCAAACAACCCAGAGCGTTTTTCAGTAACTCAGAACTTCAGAAACTTAAAGGAAGAGGACAATATCTAACTTTTTTTTTTAAATAATTTTATAGTATGGTGTTTCAGTGAATGTATCAGAACATGCTTCACTAACTATGTGTGATAACAAGCCTTCAGGCTGTTACACAGACATTTTGTAGAGATGATTTCAGATGCAAGCAGCTGAACTTTCACAGTGAAGTATACCAGCAGATGATCTGCTCTGCTGTTATCTGGAGCCTCAGGATGGAGAGCAAACACTGACAGCAGGCGATCATCAGCGCTATCAGCTCGCTAACTGCTCCGACTGCCGCTGATAACACACAAACACACAAATACACGCTGATAACCTTAAACACACTCTTTAGAGAGGAGGATTTTCTGTGACTTCTGTTAATCTTTTTGTGGTTATTTAGAGTGTGAGAAACACTTAACAATCCCAGATATGTATTCAGGGTGTTCTCATGAACCATTCATACATATACTCTATCTACGAAAAAGTAAAGCACTGTAATTCTTCTGTAATAACTTTAAAGGTCACATATTCTGTGTTTTCTGTCATATCTACAATGTTATACTGTTGGATTTTCAAGTTGAACGTGGCCAAAACAAATAAGTTAAGCGTATTTTAGACAAATCCCTGTGAGCTAAAACGCTCAGATTTCCAACTGTTGTGAATGCTCCGGTTTCAACAGTTTTTTCTACTCTTGGCTAAGTGTTACGCAACTCTACGCCGGCCTTCTATGATTGGTCATCTGCTCCAAGTAGGCAGGACTAGAGTGTTTTTTTAAGCCACTGCGGTGTTAACATTGTCCCATGTAACTACATGGCTAACGGCTGTAAAATATGTCATCTTGGCTGCCAGTGTCGTTAAATTCTCCAATTCCGGCTCACATTACTCCTTAAACATTTTCTGTCAGTAGTATTTGGTTTCAAAGCCTTTATTTGCGATTTGAATGTAGAAATTGCTACTATATTCTATTAGTGTCAACTGCTAACTAAAGTAGCTACATGGCTAATGGCAGTAAACAATGTCATCCTGGCTGCCAGTGTTGCTAAATTCTCCCCAATTTCGCGTCACATTATTGCTGAAACATGTCTGCCGATTTTCAACCCTTCTGAAGCGAGTCACGGATAAACGCAGACCTCCGGGTACTGGAGACATTCATCTGCATGTACGGCAGAACAGAAAATCTGCAAACTTTCCCTTAAGTTACCAGCTAACGCTAGCTGTAGCTAGCTAGCTAGCTTGGGAGCGTGTCTATGTTCCCTGGGTCCTATGTTCCCCTCCTATGTTCCCCGGTCTGTTACTTTTTCCACCATTACTGCCAAATTCCATCGTAAATAGGCCTATGTAGGCCTACGGGTTGTTTGACGCGCATATGCAAATAGGCCTAGACGAGGAAAGATTAGGTCAGGGGTGGCAAACCCTAACCCTAACCCCCTGTGCAAATTTAAGTTATGGGCTGCTTGAGCTAAGTTGGGCCATGCGACGGTAGGCCTGCTGGCCATGCTAAGAGTCTACCGTAAAGATTGATAGATTACGGGTAACATAGGGGAAATGTGCCAAAGCAGCCTTCCCTAACAACTCTTGTGATTATTTTTTACCATTGACTTTATTCATGCAAGTAATTTATTTATAATATTTCAGCACTTCTGTATATGTATTTTTTTCCAGAAAAAGGGTCCTATGCTCCTCGATATGTATTGCTACAGGGGAACATAGGACCCTTTTTGGGAACAACAGGGAACATAGGACCCGGGGAACATAGGGATGACCCCGCTAGCTTGGTAACATTTTTCAAACCAAACCTAGTTGTATTCTTGCAATGTGTAACTCTGCGAGATCCCCAGTCTTTACGTATTATGACAGTCTTTAACGCTAGTTGTGAGATGATTGTCTTTAGATGTAAGATGGTGTCAGACTTTAGTCTGTTCAAAGTCTGTTCCAAGTCTTCTAGTGTGTGGTAGGCATAAGACAAAAACATGCAGAGTGTTCCTGACCCAGCCAACAAAGACAAAACGTCATTCTCAGTAACTGGAGTAAATATAATTATTTGAATCTCCCACCCAGATTAGCTTCCTGCCACAGATGTTTGCGTCAGGTTTAAGTCTTACCTCCTCTTCATTCATTCCCCCATAATGACTCAGAGTCAAACATTTACAGTAGCAGGGTTACACCAGAGGGATTTGCATTCTGCAATAAAATGGATCTGAGCTCGTTGAGACAGATAAGATAAGTTTTTAAATGGCTGCTGGGGTTAACACACACACACACACACACACACACACACACACACACACACAGTAATTAGGGTACTGCAATTTGTGTCTCACAGTGAACTCCAGACAGGTTCACACATCACATTATTTAGATCTTAACAACTCCCAAAACATGTATCGGGTCACGAAAAGTAATGCACTTATTTCAAAAAACAAAGTTGGACGTGTGAATGTCGTATAAAGAAAGACCTGAGTTTTGTTGTATGAAATGTTGCATTTCAGCAGGTATTTATACATGTGTCTCTGTGAACAGATTTTAACTGAAGCCAAAAGGCTGCCTGGAAGTTAGAGAACAGGTCTAATATTGTGTAATATGATGCTTTAGAAAAATGATCCCGAATATATCACGGTTGCAGTCCTGTTTATGAACTCAACTGCAAAGCATGCTGAACTAAACAGCGGTATGGTCGTTTAAGCCAAAAAAAAGTGGGCAGACTCAGTGTGAGGCGTTCAGCTGTAGCCTACCTTCAGCTCAGGTCAATGCACCTTCCTCTAAGTCAACACGCTTTAAACACAGCCGGAGGGCAGCAGCACAAGATATGTTGAGTAATTGCTCGTAATTAGCGCAATTAAAGTGTAAAGATGTGTACGAGAGTGTGTGTGGGATTGTGTGTGTGTGTGTGTGTGTGTGTGTGTGTTTGTGTGTGTGTGTGTGTGTGTGTGCATGGTTTGGGGGTTACACAGAGGTAAAAAGAAGCCTGAGAGGAGGAGGAGAATCAGCTTTTCAACTTATATGTCTGCGGTCAGACTACTGAAACCCTGGAACTAAAACTGTCTGCTAATCTACCTGTGGTGTATGTGTGTGTGTGTGTGTGTCTACTGTAAAATACTGGCACATACGTATACAATGCGTGTATGCACAAACGCTCTACTTCTATGCTTGCGAGGACCCTTGAGTTTAGGAGACAAAAGGTGACTGTGAGCCGGGTACAGGGCTCCGCGAGCTGGCGGTCCTTTCAGCGGCCATGGCAGTTGAGTTTAGGTGACAAAAGGTTAGCGTCATGCGCTGACGACAATTAAGTTTAGACACCAAAACAACTAGTTTAGGCAAAAAAATCCACTCCTGGGCAACGGACATACGTTTCTTTTGTTTTACCCGGAAAGTGAACTCCACTTTCTGGACCACATCGCTCTTACACAGCAGCAGTCATAGTGGTGCTGACAGTAATACATACGTGGAATACATCAAAATTAGTGCTTTACTTTTCGTAGCTACAGTATGTACGAATGATCCGTGAGAATAGAATGCTCTACTAAGGATCAGAGCCGAAATTAAAATCTTATCTGATAATCAGACAAGCCAGGTCAGAAATGATATCCTCCACACAGTCAAAACAAGTGGGGGGAATGTAACTAAGTACATTTACTCCAGTACTGCACGTAGGTCCAAATGTTGAGGTACTTGTACTTTACTTGAGTCTTTCTTTTCATGCCTCTACTCCGCTACATTTCAGAGAGAAATATTGTACTTTTTACTCAACTACATTCATCTGTTACAGCTTTAGTTACTAGTTACTTTACACATTAGGATTTCTGCACACGAAACACATGTAGTTTATAAAATCTGATGTTTTATTCTAAAGTATAGCCAACAATATAACGGCTACAAGTCCAGCTGAAATGATCAGACCATTACACACACAACTGGTTGGATCCTTTACACTTTCTACAATGGGAGGATTCTTCTTTACTTTTATTACTTTAACTACATTTTCCTGATGATACTTACATACTTTTACTTAAAGGAGAACTCCGGACGATTTTTACCTGAATCTTGATCGCTAAATGTCTCAGAGTACTGTCGACAGGAAAAACAACAATCAAAATCGGTGCTAGCAAACTGGAGTTGCTGCAGCTAATGGCCAGAGCTCCCAGTTAGCTAAAATGCCAGTTGTGGGGGCATGTTCTAAATAGTGCCTTTGCCTCTTAACAGACACAAAATGCAATTCAAATTTCTGTGCAACATGAACAGGGCCCTTACGTGACAACAGGATGCGTTTTCAACTCAGATATTGTGACGAAACCTGTTTAAATTCAAAGTTTGTACTGTCGCCTACCTTGTCTCGATCCTGCTGGTAGCTAGCTCGGCCTGCTAGCTGCACAGCGGCGTCCGGGATGAGGGGGGTTCAGCCAGGTTTCAGTGATAATCATCACGCAGCAGTTCCGTGTGTAGTTGTTCGTTGCTATGCTGAGTTCCAGCTCATCCATTTTGTGTGCGACGGATCTGGCGTAGTTTCCTTAGACGCAACCTTCCTCAGCAACTCCAGTTTGCTAGCACCGATTTTGGTCTTTTTTTTTTCCTATCGACAGTAGTCGCAGACATCTAGCACTCAAGATTCAGATAAAAATCGGCCGGAGTTCTCTTTTAAGTAAAATTTTTACAGTGTGGTATTAGTACTTTTACTAAAGTAAAGGATCTGAGTACTTCTTCCATCATTGCTTTCTCCAGTTTAGTGCGAGCGCGCACACACACACACACACACACACACACACACACACACACACACACACACACACACACACACACACACACACACACACACACATACATACAGTCCCAACCTGCAGACCTCTCTCCCCTCCAGACCCCGGAGGAGTTCAGTGACCCCAGCTTACATTAGCAGTTGACCAGCTGGCAGCATCTGGCGGCTTCCAGCGGCACGGTTCACTGAAGGTCTGCACCCGCCACACCGCTGGGCTCTAATCCTGTTAAGGAGGAAAGAGACAATTACTCTGCTTTGCTTTGGTTCAGTGCTCAGATCCGCTCCTGCCGACCGCTCGGAGCAAAAACAGTCACCTCCGCCGCCAAACTGCTGCAGGGGAGTACAGCGTGAAAACATGCTCCGCTTTAACCTCTGCAGGTGCCACGTGTTGATTCTTCTCCACATCACTGCTACCACAACTTCTGTGACTCTGAGTAAAGAAAAAAATCCCAGCAGCTCAAAGATGATTTAGCTGCTGCGTTAGCATCGTTAAAAACAGTTCAGTGGGAGTGTCATTAAATGCACCTCAAGGCTATTGAAAAAAACCTCCACAAATTAGTCCTCACTCACAAAATGTCTCTCTTAAATCTGATTGTCTTTGAACTTGTCATCCTTATTCCAAAACCTTTTCTCAACCTTACAAAAATATCTCCGCTTTGCAAAAAATGTCCTCGTATTTCCTCACTCCTGAAAAATCTCTTCTTGTCTCCTTTTTTCATAACCTTTTTTTCTTAACTTTACAAAAATAGTACCTCTTTTAAAACATGTCCTTAAATGTCCTCACTTTCCAAAACAATGCCTACACTCTTTCCAACACAAAAAACCACAAGACTTTCACCCAGGAAAACTGATGTTTACGTCCCAGGAGTTATATCTAAGGGGACTGGTGTTTTAACCCAAACCACAATATTTTTTCTAATCTTATAGGAGAATTCCGGCGCAAAATGAACCTATAGGGGTTGATAACACGTGTACCGAGTTGACCATTCTCTGGGATATGTTTTCATGCTAATCGAATGTGTCTCTAGCTTGAAACAAGATAGCGCAAACCGCTGATTAGCTTATAAAGCTAGTCGGCGGGGCAGAGGGTAAAGTAAAAAGAAACAGTCCAGTCGTTCGACTGATCATGACTGTTTTCCCAAGATGGCGCCTGCTTGTATACGTGAACAGTACTGTCTTTATAAACTATCTTTTTAATAAACTGTCTGTAGACTTACAAAGTTCTCAATGCTTCGGTTTACATGTAGGGACCCTCATTATGCTACTGTTGAAGTGTGGTGCTATTTTGAGCCTTGTTAGTGGTATAGAAATAGCCATTTCTTTTTACTTTACCCATGCCTCAACGACTAGCTTTCTAAGCTAATTAGCAGTTTACGCTATCTTGTTTAAGCTAGAGACACATTGGATTAGCATGAAAACATATCCCAGAGAACGGTCGACTCGGTACACGTGTTATTAACCTCTAGGTTCATTTTGCGGCGGAATTGTCCTTTGACTAGTCGTTTTGGTGTATAAACTTAACTGTTGTCGCCGCACAACGCTCTCTTTTTGTCGACTAAACTTAACTGTAACGCCCGCTGACAGCACGGTGCGCTGCAGTCTTTTCAGTCATGTGACTGGTCGTCATGTGACGTCATCATCATCATCATCAATCTTTATTTAGTTCTTGGAGATACAATTTATTTAATTCTTTTATAATGTAGCCGAGATTACAGAAAATAAATACACCCAGTTTCAGAATCCAACTTTTTACTTTGGAAAACAAATTTAAAAATCCTCAAAACTCAGAGACTTCTCTTCATCCGAACATCAATAAGAGATCATTTGTTTTTCCTGGTTTCACCTCGTCAGAGCAAACAGTCATTACACAAACAGTACCTCTCGCCCACAAAGACACAAACTCTCTGTAAACGGAAAAAAGGGTGGATGTGTGTGTGTTTTTTCCCCCCTCTGAGACAGGCAGACAGACAGAGGGTGGAGCGTGAAGACACAAACGCCGCTAATCACCACTTGTCACAACTCTGGCTTTGGTTTCAAAAGCGCCGTATCGCTGCATCAATCTCCGTGATCCCTGGCTACAAAGATCTTCTCTGTGTCTGTGTGGAGGTGTGTTTAAGGCGGCGTTGTCTAGGCTGCATCACCCAGGCATGCAGGGCGTACTTTAAAGGTGCTGTTGGTATGTTTAAGAGTTCATGTACTTCAGAAGCAGTAGAGAGAGAGGGGGGTCTGCTCCACACTGTCAGTAAATTTAAAAATTGGAATTATTCTTGACCTTCTTTACCTTGCTTTTACATTTCTTACCAAGAAACGTTACTTACGTTATGTTGATTTTTAAAAACTCCTTTAAAGCTATAGTGTAGTTTCTGTCCCCCCCCATGAGTTCTAAGTAATGACAACAAAACTGTCGGCGCGTCCACATGATACAAGCCTTCCGTGATCGCGCACCACCCCCCCCTAACCCTCCTCCACACAGTTGCTAGTAACCAAGGAGGACACGGAGGATTAGAAAAACATGATGGACTCTTCAGAAGAGGTCATTATCTTCACTCAAGTATTAGTCTTAATTAGCTTTGTAGCAACTCAATTGGCAACGGCTTGAATGTAACGAACGTTTATTAATATCAAAAAGTTACGCACCAAAGCTTTAAGATACTTCATTCCAATTCATTCATTTCAATGTTTTTTTTTCAACGTTTTTTTTGCCTTTTTCAAGGTTTTGTGGACACTTTGTTCTACGTTTCTGTTGCCTTTTTTTTTTTTTCAAGTCTTTGGCGTATTTTTCAAGTTTTTTGGTTGCTTATAAAAAAATATATATCCATATATAAAATGTGTCCCGTGACCTAGATAGTTGGAGATCTCAACCTTCTCAATGTCGAACCCAAAGTTACACCCTGGCTTCATTCACTTTTCGATTTTAACACCCACAGTACGGTGCAGTGTTTTGGTTCCTCATTGTTCCTCACAGGGCTGCAACTAACTAATCAATCAAAATTATTTTCATTGTTGATTAATGCGTTGATTATTTTCTCAATTAATGGATTAGTTGTTTGGTCTCTAAAATGTCAGAAAACGGTGAAAATGTGGATCAGTGTCAAAGTCAAAGACAGAGGCTATGTCAGACGATTTTGCCGGGGCTTTAGCCCCGAATGTTTTGTGCGTAACCCTGAATGTATTTTGAAAGATTGACTGACAAATATGAAACCGGACAATAGCCTATGTAAACCCCCAAAATCATAAGTTGCATTATTTCATTGTGCTTTGGCTTTGCACATATTGCATACATCGGTCTAATACATGCCATTAACACAAAGATTAGGAGCGCAATGAATGATTTAGTTTGAAGTTCCTGTGACGTGACGTTTCTAGTCTACGGTTCAGACTCAAACACACGGAGCTCTGAAGCAGACCTCTTAGTGTCCACTCTCGCTGTAAAAAGCTGTCCAACTTCAGGTTTATAAATGGACGTGCTCTGCTGTCGACATGCTGCGGCAGATGTGTCACGTTTGTGCTCCGTGAATTTCTGCCGTAGTTTCAGTTTTCCACCTCCGATGTAGAGCAGCGTTCAGCCACTTCCCTAAACTTTGTGTCATTCAGAGACCAGATTCTCAAACGGGGCTCTGAGTCTGTCAGAATGCCTGAGAGCCTTATTGCAATATATTCCATTATGTGTCCAGGTAAGACTGTTTAAGCAGCCCTTTCCCCTTTGTTTCTCCTTCACGAACATGCAGTAAATAACTATGATACCAAATCCATCTGGTCCCCCCCCCTCCCCCCCCACCCCTCACACACACACACAGGTGTTGCATTAAATGAGGCTGGTGTCATTATCAGATAACTGCTAGGATTCAACAATACGACAGGAAGAGACGCTGAAGCTTTGTCTGAGTGTGTGTGTGTGTGTGTGTGTGTGTGTGAGAGAGAGTGAAAATGTGTGTGAAAGAGAGAGAGAGAGAGAGAGAGACACACCAGTTGGGGGATGGCACCCTGGTGCACATTGTTAGAATGATTGACAGCTTTAGGAACCCAGCTGGCAATGAAGTGCCAGCCGTGGGGCACACACACACACACACACACACACACACACACACACACACACACACACACGACCCCCTGCATGCCTGTGTGGACCTTTCCAGATTGACAGAGTGTCAATCAAAAGTGTGTCGCAGTCGTTGGCTGAAGCATCTGTGCTTCAGACTTTTTTAAGGATGCATGGATGTGACTGACACACACACACACACACACACACACACACACACACACACACACACACACACACACACACACACACACATTTTCTAAGTAGCTCAATGCTAAACAAATTAGCAGATAGTAGTCATATTTCTCATTCAGAACGCGCCGGGCGTCCCTGAGCGCCCCATTAATCATACTGAATGACAGGGCGGCCCACGATGAAAGCTACCTGTCACGCCGTCCACTTGTGGCGCTCAAAAAAAAAAAAAAGCCATTCACTTTAACTCCTGCCCTCTGTCTTTCTTCCTCTCTCTCTTTCTGTCTTCTCCTCTTTCTCCATTCTCTCTTTCTTCCAGGGTTTTTTGTTTTCTCAAGCTGCAGCAGACCCGTCACCCCCCCTCCGCCTCCCATACGAAGAAAAGAAATGAAAGAAAGACAGAAGCTCAGGGGGACGGAAGGAATGCATTGAGCGAGTGTATGATTGACCCCTTCGCTGTATCTCTGTTGCCTTTCAGGAGCTGCATGTGTCAGCCGAGTCAGCCCCGGCGCTGAAGAAGCTGCAAAAACTGCAACTCTGCTTGTTTTTCTTTCTCTCACCTGAACCGAAAGTTGACCCGCTTGTCTGCCTGTTGAGTGAGTTTCGTGACCCCCATCAGACCCGTTCAAAACCCCCATGAGGACGTTTTTCTTTTGAGTTTGCACTTTGGTGGTTTTCATCGTAGATTGCAAAGACATTCTTTGTCTTTTTGGTCTTTCTTCATCTTAAGAGCAAGCTTGGATTTTTCCCATCCCGTCCTAAGTGTTTTCATGTCTTCAATTATTCTTGTTTTTAGCTATTTAAGGTCTCTTATTTTTATCTCTATTGCACCTTCAGTTGTGGCAATCACAATTTTAGTGAATGGATCTCATCTATCTTATCTTATTGTTGGTCTATAGGATCCACTTTGCTAAATATGAAACCATAATCATGAAATTATAATTTAAAGTTAGATTTTTAGTTAGATTAGATTGTAAAATGAAGTGTAGTAATACATCACGTCCTGACATTGTCCAGAGTTTTCTCTTTTTCACATGTACTGTGGCAGACAACAGGAGATTGTGCGTGTCCGTGGGTTTAGGCGAGGGATGGTGCCTGGGTAGAGTATGCAGGACATGACATGTGCAGGACATGACACCGATTACACCGCGGTCACAGAGCCGGTTTGTAATTTGGTAATAACAACCGAGTCTCTTGCGGTTCCTTGAATCTGTCTGACGATTCCGGCGTCTGCCCTTACCGACAGAAGTTCCTGAATCTGGCCGTCTCTCCATTTAAGCTGATTTATGCGTCTGCGTAAAATCTATGCCGTGGCTACGTACGTAGGTACATGGAGACACAAACCTATGCTGGACCCTACGCTGTAGCCTGATGTGCACTGAAAACAGTAACTCGTTAGAGCGATGCAAGTCGCTCGGCTGTGGCTTGGTAGCGTTGCATTCCCCCCCCCCCCGACTCATTTCCTGGTTCTCCTTCTCCATAAACAACATGAAATCAAGGAGAGGGTTAACTTCTCCTGCTCCAGATTTCCCACCGTGGTCAGAAAGAACAGGGGAGACTCTTTGTTTCTCTCACTATGACTCTAAAGTCACTACTCGCTCCGAAGCTAATCAATGTCACTCTCTCACTCGCTCTTAAAGGAGAACTCCGGGCAATTTTTATGTTAATCTTAAGTATGTGAGTACTGTCGATAGCAAAAAAAACATTTTTGCTCAGCATTATCTGCAGCAGCTCCATGTTGCTAGCACCGATTCGGCTCTTTTTTTTTGCTATCAACACTACTCACATACTTATAGCGATCAAGATTAACGTAAAAATTGCCCGGAGTTCTCTTTTAAAGAGATCGACGCGCACACCGACATACAAGTATAAACTTCAGGCCACTTTCGTAAGCTACGGCGAAAGCTCTGCGTAGAGCCTCTGCAGGACCATAAATCAAGCTTTAGACATTTTTGTTGGCGTCTTACGGGCCGGCCACATTGCACGCGTAACGTATGAACACTACACTTCCACTATAATCAACGAAACTGGCTAGACCGGGCATGAGACGCTGACAGGGTTTCTGCAGATGTAGGCAGTGGTGGAATGTAACCAAGTATATTGACTCAAGTACTGTTCTTAAGTACAAATTTAAGGTACTTGCATTTTACTTGAGTCTTTTCTCTTTTCACACAACTTTCTACTTCTCTGCTACATTTCAGAGAGAAATATTGTAGTTTTTACTCCAATACATTCATCTGACAGTTTAGTTACAAGTTACTTTACACATTAAAGCTTTAGTGTGTAACTTTTTGATATTGATGAATGTCCGTTACATTCAAGCCATTGCCAAATGAATTGCTACAAAGCTAATTAAGACTATCAGCTCCACACAACTCTCTCTGGATTTGTCAGTATGACTATGTTCAGAAGACTTTCCCGAAGACTTGACCTTTTCTGAAGAGTCCATCATGTTTTTTAATCCTCCGTGTCCTCCTCGGCTACTAGCAACTGCATGGAGGGGGCGTGGGGGTGGTGCGCGGTCACGGAAGGCTATTATCATGTGAATGTGCCAGCAGTTTTGTTGTCATTACTTAGAATTCCTCATGGGGGGGGGACAGAAACTACACACTATAGCTTTAACCCTCGTGTTGTGTTCCCCGTCGACCTGCAACTTTTGGTTTTTCTGGGTCAAAATGTAAAAAACGGATTATTTATTTTACTTGTGAAGAAAGAGCGTTGTAGGGAACCATCCACGTTATTTTTTTGGACAATTTGGTTGAAAGAAACCCAAATTTCTGATACAGAAACTTTTTGAAAATGGGTCAAATTTGACCCGAGGACAACAGGAGGGTTAAGATTTCTGCACACAAAATACATGTAGTTTATAAAATCTGATGATGTTTGATTCTAAAGTAAACTAACCAACAATATAACGGCTACAAGTCCAGCTGAGATGATCAGACCATTAAACACACAACTGGTTGGATCCTTAACACTTTCTACAATGGCAGGATTCTTCTTTACTTTTAATACTTTAACTACACTTTACTGATGATACTTACAGACTTTTTTACTTAAGTGACATTTTCAATGCAGGACTATTACTTCAAACTTTTTTTTTACAGTGTGGTGGTACTTTTACTTAAGTAAAGGCTCTGAATACTTCTTCCCACGCTGGGTGTAGGGGACAGTGTTTAGGGGTGGGTGTTCTAGGATCACTCAGACAGATTTAGAGAGTGTATCCGTGTCGACTTGGAGGAGGTCTCATGGGCGATGCTGATCAGGTTGGAAGGAAGACACAAGTTGTGTCTGAGCGCAGAGGAATCCATTGAGCAGAGGGTCAGAGGTTCCTCAGGAGGACAGAGACCTTCGACCTGCGTCTCCTCAGACAGCCGACCCCACACCGACGCTCTGAACAAACAAAAATGGCCGATCAGCACTGTTGTTGTGGTTGGTCTGAGGCTTAAAGAACCTAGTTGTTGATTCATTTAATAGCTGACAACTAATCGATTCATCTTTGCCATTGTTTTATCTTCCTTTGTCCTCTTAATTCCTACGTTCCCTCTCTTTTTACTTGCCAGTTTAAATCTGCCGACCACACTTGATCAATTTAGACATTAAAACTGTGTGTGTGTGTGTGTGTGTGTGTGTGTGTGTTTTCCTACCACTGTACCTAATGTCTTTTTTAACTTTGTCTGACAGATTATTCATCAACCTGCTTCTTAATCCCGTTACAGCAGAGCGGAGCCAGAGGTGAGGCAGAGCACCGACTCCTCCCAAATATTAGATTTAACTGAGTGCATACAGAGGAACTACGGTAGCCCCGGTGGGACTTTTAACCCCTTAATCCTGATGTTTGCTCTTCTCTACTTCTTGACCTCTGCCAAAACGGTTTGTTTTTAACGCAGTGTGGCTCTAAAAGTACGTAAAGTCTATCATGAAGCCACATGATAGACACAAGGCAAATGTTCAGAGACTTTTGCACGGCTGTTTGTTTTACACGTGCATGTTGCATAATGTGCAACTTGCACAGCGCACACGCTCTCTTTCTTCATGATTTCAAACCCGCCTCCTGACAGGAAGTTTTGAACGATGTGTGAACGACTCGCAACGTTGTCAATACACCTTACTCACAGCAGACATGTTGACATCAGGTAAAGCACAATTTTCAGTATGTTCAGTAAAATTAATGATGGCTGCATTCCACTTAGGGGAGGCCCTGGTAACGTGCATTTTGGCTCACCAGAATAGCTTACTGGGACACTTAATTGAATCGTTAATTTGATCAGTATCACCTGTACTTTGTACCGGCCCTATGTTCCCACAGCTCTATGTTCCCACAGCCCTATGTTCACACAGCCCTATGTTCCCACAGCCCTATGTTCACACAGCCCTATGTTCCCATAGTCCTATGTTCCCACAGCTCTATGTTCCCACAGCCCTATGTTCACACAGCCCTATGTTCCCACAGCCCTATGTTCACACAGCCCTATGTTCCCACAGCCCTATGTTCCCACTGCCCTATGTTCCCACAGCCCTATGGTCCCACAGCCCTATGTTCCCACAGCCCTATGGTCCCACAGCCCTATGTTCCCACATTTCTAAGGTTTTTCTTAAAATTAGGCCCCATGTTCCCACATTTCTAGGACATTTTCAAAATTAGGTCTAGGTTCCTACATTTCCGTTCAATTTAAGCCCTATCCTCCCACAACATTTTTTAGGGTTAGGGTTGGGGTTAGGGGGATACAATCTGATACAAATTAATGAAAAAGGAAATGTGGGAACATAGGGCCTAATTTTGGAAAAAAATCTTAGAAATGTGGGAACTGTGGGAACATAGGGCCTAATTTTAAGAAAAATCTTAGAAATGTAGGAACATTGGGCTGTGGGAACATAGGCACGCTCCCCATCCAGTCATCTTGTATTACGCTTCCACAACATCAAAACACTCCCCCTGAGAATCTAAAGTTAATTTTCCTTTACGTAAAACAATATATATATTTTTTCCAATTCAGGTGACGTGATATATGAATTGACAAGCCAACACACAGCTCAACAGACAAAGAACAACATCAAGACAGAAATGAGCTGTCTGACTCTTCAGGAATCTGTGAGAAGAATCAACTGACTCACCTGGAGAGAGAGAGAGAGAGAGAGAGAGAGAGAGAATAGCTCCTGCTCAGCCTTTCATCATAGACAGGTGCAGCTGCAGGGGTTAGAAAGTCAACACAAATCCGAAAAGAGACAGAAAGAAGCTTCTTGCCAAAACTGGTTATTATAGAGAGGCAAAGTCCCTCCCCTTCCTGTGGAACACCATGGGACTTTATTTCAGAAAAAAATATGTACAGTAGTGAACGAGAAAGACAAATAATTATTTGATCTCGTCTGTATTAAGCCATGAATTACACGTATGATATTTGTTACTTTAAAAGATAATTTTGTAAGTGCAGAACTGCTCAGTTTGTCATAGTTCTACTTAGCTGCGTGTGAAACCGCTCAGTGAACCACATCTCTCGTCTATCACAATTTGCATCACTTCGCTTGCTAGCTAGCTAGCTAGCTTAGCTCTGTTCCCCAACACATGTAACGCTATCTTACCTCGTTCGGCAATCAAGATGGCGTGTGTCAATATTCGTATTCTTTAATTTATAAAGGACAACACACATCAATCAACATTTCTGTAAATGTGTCAGTGTTAGCCAGCCGGCTAATTTTCAACTGTCGTCCTTTGGCCAGATGATTTTAGACCAGAGCAACAGGAAACAACAAGCAAGATATTAGTACAGGTTAAACTACGCAGACAGAAGTCAACAAGACACCGTACAGACAGCTAGAGCACCAAATAAGCTTTCTCAGTAAGCCATGCAGAGCTACGGGAAGCAGCAAGACAATAGCACAGTTACACATCAAAAGTATCCCCATTCAGTATAAGAAGCCATGCAAGCATCAAAACAAGCCAAGCAACACAGACCTGAGCCATCTTCTCGCACCGTTCAACCGAGCAAAGCAGCAACAAGCAGTAATAAAAGGATGAAATAGGCAACATCACTCATGAGGGAGGCGTTAATATGGCACAGGTTAAGAAGATGGTAAAATAATTAAGCGAATACCTTCTTGAGTTGCAAAATTATCTTTTAAAAGCACTAATATCATGTGTGTAATTCAAGGCTCAAGTCAAACAGGATAAAAAGAACATATTTGCCTCTTGCTCTTCACTACCGTACATATTTTTTCTGAAATAAAGTCCCATGGTGGTCTACCGGAAGGGGAGGAACTCTTGATAGCGACTGTTATATGGGATATAAAAATGAATAGAGCAAAATAACATATTTGGATTTTGACAGATTATTTAGAAACCAGATCTGAGTAGATATACCATGCTAAACACACACACACACACACACACACACACACACACACACACACACACGTCCCTGCCATCCATCACTCAGGACAAGTGTTCCAGTAAATTAAGAGTCTCTGAGGGTTTTTACTTTCTCATTAAATCAGCCTTTATTCCGCTGGCCAAACTTCCTTCCTACTCTCTTTTCATAGTGATGCTGACCCTCCCTCAACTAGCAGGGGAGAGAGCACACACACACACACACACACACACACACACACACACACACACACACACACACACACACACACACACACACACACACACACAGCCAATACAATTACCATGGAGGGCATTAGGCGGGGCAGCTCCCCGTGTCTTCATTGTTCCTGCTGTTCCCCTGCAGCACGTCTCATCTGTTTGTGTCAGTCTGAGCCGAGCTGGTGCTCCGTCCTACCTGACACCAGCTCGTACAGTTAATCCAACTATCCAATTAATGTATTGATAAGACATCAGTCAGCTCCCAATGGAGGCTGTTGGCCGATTAAATCTCCTTTAAAAGCCACAGACACAGAGACGTTTGAGGCAAACGTGCAGCCACGAGGAGGCTGTTACAAACAAGCAAATTACAGACTTGTATGTTATACTTGTTTTTCTGTTTGAGTGAATTTACAATTGGAAGGAACATGTTCAGATGATTTTGCTGGTGGGCCAAGTTCTGTCTAGTCTCGCATTGCCAGACCTTCCTAGGGTTGGGCATCATTTGGATTTTAACAATTCTAATTCCAATTCTGATTATTTCATTCAAGCATTTGGGTTGCAGTTTTTCAGGGCTTTTCAATGTAAAACAAAGCTAAACGATTCCCAATGATTCCAATAAAGAAACAATTCTACTGGAATCATAATTTTTTAAAAGATTCCAAGTAGGAATTGGTTCTCAATGCACAATCCTAGACCTTCCTCCACATCGCTGCAGAGGAGGGTCTGGCTAGTCCACACAGCATTCTGGGATGGGAGTAAAACATGCTCTGGTTTATTGGCATTTCTTTAAACCAATCACAATCACTAAGTGCCGGACGGTGCCACGTTGCCTCTGCAAAATAGCCTCGGGAAGGAACTTGTTTTGGTGGAACGTGCTCGTTCAGAGACGGTTTGAGGCCAACGTGCAGCCACGAGGAGGCCGACACAAACTAACAAATTACAAACTTGAATGTTATACTTCCTGTTTTATTTGCGTACATTTTCAATTGATAGGTACGTGTTTGGATTAGTTTGCCGGTGGGTCAAGTTCTGTCTGACCAGAATGGCTCAGCCTAGCTCTGCTGCAACATTTCCCCCAAACTTGAGTGTCCGTTTTGGCTTTTTTTCTGATCGCTAAAACCCCTTTCCTCGTCCAGTCTGATTCCAGTGTCTGGGAGGTTTTCTAATGGCTGCTTTAAACGTTCACTATCTTTGTAACTGTGTTGCTGTGATGGAAGTGGAAAAAAGAGAAAAATCAACACTGCAGCAGTGCTTTTGCAGCTTTCAGATGTTCCTATCTTAGCTTTCTATCAATTTGCATATACTTTAAAGTGCTCATATTGCTTTTTGGCTTTTCCCCTTTCCTTTATTGTGTTGTATATCTTTTTGTGCACATTATTAGTTTACAAAGTGAAAAAGTCCCCCCCAAAGGGAGTTACCGTCTCCAACAGAAAACACTGTTCACAAACTGCTCCAAACAGCTCTATTGTAGTCCAGCCTTTACTTCAGAGACAAACGTGGTCACTTTGGAACACACGTTATAATGCTCGTCTAGCTGCTAGCATGGCACGCCCTCATATTCTGCTTCTGACTGGCTAGTAGTCCTTACCTAGCTACTGTCAGGGCACGCCCTCATACTCTGCTTCTGACTGGCTAGTAGTCCTTACCTAGCTACTGTCAGGGCACGCCCTCCTACTCTGCTTCTGACTGGCTAGTAGTCCTTACCTAGGTACTGTCAGGGCACGCCCTCATACTCTGCTTCTGACTGGCTAGTAGTCCTTACCTAGCTACTGAGCATGTGCGACTCCCAACAAAGATAGGAACAGCAGTGAGATGTCTCACTCTGTAGCTAAAACAGAGAGCTCAACTCACAGGGTGAAAAGAGGAGCTGCAGCAATGTGCAGTACAACAAAAATATGGTGTTTTTTGAAAATTAAACCACATAAACCTATTCTGGTACAACCTCTGAATACAATTATGAACCTGAAAATGAGCATAATATGAGCACTTTAAAGTTAGGATATTCAAACAGCAATCACGACCTGTATTGAATTTTTAGTGGCGCCACCCTATAGTGGCCGTAGTAGTTATGACGGTAGCAAAGCAGGAAGTAAGGTGACGAAATTTAAGAGCGCCACATTAAGAGGCAGGTTGTGGTGGTGGATGGGTCAAACAAACAAAGGACTTTCACCCAGGAGACTGGGGTTCATGTCCCGTTTAAAAGTTTGGAGGACTTGTTGGATGATCAAATTCCTGTCAGCCTCAGTTGCACTTTACAGTAAATATGCTAACCATGCCCAACACAAGCATCTGTTCAACAACTTGAATTGTCTTAATACAATACAGTCTAAAATTGTTGACTTAAATTAGGAACTATTTGATGAAATAATAAGTGAACACGTTTAAGAATTTGATAAGACATTTAACAATTTTCAACTCTGTTGTAAAGACACATTTCAGGCTGTAACAAAGGGCCGATAGTCAGCCCCTGTTGTTGCTATAGTGTTGTATGAATTCAGTAAGTCTTTAAACATGTCAGTGTTCAGCGGAGGCCACTGAGCATTCCTGCTCACAGGATGATGTGTCTCCAAAGTATGTTCAAAGTATGCAGGATGACGTGTTGACCACTGAAGAGGTGTTTGGCAACTTGCGGGTTTTTAGTTACAGGTGTGTGTGTGTGTGTGTGTGTGTGTGTGTGTGTGAGACGGGAGAGTTGAAGTGTAGACGATGGGTGTGTCCCAGGTTCTTAAAATGCATCCACGTTTCCTTCACTTGCTTCCCTGCCCCACGTCTTCAGTCCGTTCCCCCGAGGTAATCACGGGAGAGACGCGAGGAAATCATGCAAGGAGAGAAGAATCGAGGAAATGTGTTTTTAGTAATCTGGTTGACACCAGACCCTTCTCAGTTGTAACTGAGAGTGGGTCTGGGAAAGGTTCATTGACAGTTCATTTCCAAAGGGGCGTCACCAACGGACGCCGCTCAAATGCCTCTGGGCGCATTGGATAGTCCTTCAACCAATCAGACCAACGATCTGGGTGACGCTGCGCTTCGGTAGCCGTCACGTTGAATGTAAACAAAAAGCTGCTCACCGTCGCTGCGCTATCGTCGCGTAAAGCCCGCCTCAACGGTTGTGATTGGTGCCTCGATTTTGGGGACATTGGAAATGGGTTTGAATGGGCTCTTCGCCAGATCCAGAATTTGCCAGAAGTTCGTCAGGGTTTTCCCAGGCTATGTTTTTAGAGGAATGAGACGTCCATTCCTCTGAAGCGTCAGGCAAATTGGTCAGCTGTATAGGCGGAGTTAGCAACGGCTTCCGTGAGGGCTTATCTCGTGTATCCTCCACGGAGATCCCTCCTCCACATTATACCAATAATCAAAAATGAAAACAACAATTAAAGTTTAAATGAGTACAAATTGAGTAAAGTGACCAGTGCAAAGAATCATTCATAAAGTGCCTCTAGAGTCTCTCATAAACTGCATAGTCTTTCATAAAGTGCATACAGAGTTAATCATAAAGTGCATATAGAGTCTTTCATAAAGTGCTGTAATCAAAGTGTCAAAGTGTTCCAGGGAAGAAGTTGTTTTTGGAGTTCTTCTTCTCCTTAGCTCAGTGAACACCTGTTTGCACACGTCATCGCTATTTATGACTGTCTGTTGTATAACCATACAGCATCTTGTTTTCCATAAATGATGCATACAATACATATGATTATTTTTAACAGTCCCTTGTGTTTCTCTGGTAGAGATTCATCAAGTATACAGTACATAACAGATTTATATGAAATATAAATACACTTTTAATTTGTCCCAGACTTCCGTTGCTCTGTAACAGTCCATTAAAAGGTGCTGTTGTGTCTCATCCTCGTTGCAGTAGATCATTGGACATTTTTTAGTTTTTACATAACAACTCCAAGACACCACAGCTCTGACAGCGAGTCTGTTGACAGACATCGTCACGAATGCTCTCTGAGATGTTTTTACTTTTTAAAAATTTCAGGAACTGCGTTCCTTCGTCGTGAGTTACGTTTTTATAATTAATATATCCACCATATTTATAATCGTTAATTTTAAAAAAAATAATTTTACTCGGGAGGCCACTTCTGTCAATTTGAAGTTTCTCATAATCATGTATAAAATCACCATAAATGAGGTTATATAGTATAGAGGTATATATGCCCATCTTTCCAGCCCTTGTCACATGACCAATTAATTCGATGACATCTATCCAAAATTCTGATACCATGGAACCAGCACTGGAATTGTTTTTGAAAGAAATGGCAGACCGAGCCTATAGAAAATGCGTATCTTATTTGGATATACAATTTCTTGAGATTAAAAATGGGTGAAATTAATGATGGATGTGATGTTTTATTTAGCAGAATTACATTGTGTGCACATATTTCCTATATTTCTAAGCAGATTTTCAATGATGTATTCTGATACATCCCCGGGCACCCCCTGACTGATTACCACCACACATAAAAAAATCCTAGAATCGCCCCTGCTCGGAGCAGGAATAACAGCTTTGAGACGGCCTTAAAGAAGGAGGACCTGAACATCTTCCAGTTCAAGCGGGGAGCGAGGATATATGAAATAAGAGACTTGTGATCCACCCAGAGTGTGATCTCAGTCACTCAGAGCGACGCTGGTTAACCAGAAGACAGGCACATTTCAAAGGCAGCAGATAAGGTGGAGCTGTGTGTTGCTATGCAGCAGTGTACTGTTATTGTTATTACTGTCAGCACTACATTGACTGCTGCTGTATAGAAGTGTGAAGGTCCTCATAGGGAGGAGGTCGGGGGGGATATTTAGCTTTCAGGCCGGAGCAGAGTTCATGTCCTGAAGAAGTTAAGGAGAC
>CM042326.1:34168741-34183741 GCA_023566125.1 Zingel zingel | reverse complement strand
CAAACGTGGTCACTTTGGAACACACGTTATAATGATCGTCTAGCTGCTAGCATGGCACGCCCTCATACTCTGCTTCTGACTGGCTAGTAGTCCTTACCTAGGTACTGTCAGGGCCCTCATACTCTGCTTCTGACTGGCTAGTAGTCCTTACCTAGGTACTGTCAGGGCACGCCCTCATACTCTGCTTCTGACTGGCTAGTAGTCCTTACCTAGGTACTGTCAGGGCACGCCCTCATACTCTGCTTCTGACTGGCTAGTAGTCCTTACCTAGGTACTGTCAGGGCACGCCCTCATACTCTGCTCCTGACTGGCTAGTAGTCCTTACCTAGCTACTGTCAGGGCACGCCCTCATACTCTGCTTCTGACTGGCTAGTAGTCCTTACCTAGCTACTGTCAGGGCACGCCCTCATACTCTGCTACTGACTGGCTAGTAGTCTTACCTAGCTACTGTCAGGGCACGCCCTCATACTCTGCTTCTGACTGGCTAGTAGTCTTACCTAGCTACTGTCAGGGCACGCCCTCATACTCTGCTCCTGACTGGCTAGTAGTCCTTACCTAGCTACTGTCAGGGCCCTCATACTCTGCTTCTGACTGGCTAGTAGTCCTTACCTAGATACTGTCAGGGCACGCCCTCATACTCTGCTTCTGACTGGCTAGTAGTCCTTACCTAGGTACTGTCAGGGCACGCCCTCATACTCTGCTTCTGACTGGCTAGTAGTCCTTACCTAGCTACTGAGCATGTGCGACTCCCAACAAAGATGAACAGAAGTGAGATGCCTCACTCTGTAGCTAAAACAGAGAGCTCAACACACAGGGTGAAAAGAGGAGCTGCAGCAATGTGCAGTACAACAAAAATATGGTGTTTTCTGAAAATTAAACCACATAAACCTATTCTGGTACAACTCTAAATACAATTATGAAACTGAAAATGAGCATAAGATGAGCACTCTAAGGGATCCAACTTATTCAATCTGTTTGAGATGGAAGTTTTATAGTATGATTTTGATGTTTAAGTGTCACATCATGTAGCGAACTTCCTGACTTCACCCAAAACTGAGTGGGATAAAGAGAGACAGTGAGCAAATGGAACACAATGTAACTTAATCACCTCTCTCATAAGGATATTATGTTCTTTCTGTCAGAAGGATTACAGAAAAACTACTGGCCTCAATTTCATGAAACTTGGTAGAAGTGGGTAACATGGCCCGAGGAAGAATTCTTTCAATTGTTGCGCAGATCCGAGTCACGGCGCAAACACACAAATCGTTTTTCACTTCCCGTTAACTTTGCGAGATATGGCATTTGTGCTGCGTTCCAAAGTGAGTTCCCAAACGGAAAAATAGGGCATGGCTTGGTGAGGTTTGTGCTATCCGAGTGCCCTTCTAGTTCACTTATTGTTTCAATATAGTTACTTATGAAGTCAGAAAAACAGAACACTCAACACATTGTCATCACTTTGCACTTGGTGTCTTGCGTTTCAAAGCTCCTTCATGCAAAGACTAGTTTTTTTTGTTTTTTCCTTTTAAAGATTATTTTTGAGGGCTTTTCCCTTTAATATACAGTGATAGTGGATAGACAGGAAAGAGAGATGGGGGACGACACAACGCAAAGGACAACAGGTCGGATTCAAACCTGTGCCGCTGCACGCTCTTACGGGGTTAGCCAGAGGCTGCCCCATGCAAAGACCAGTTATTATTTTTAAGGTATTTTCATTTCAACCTACTTTATTCTTTGAGGGAAGTATTGTACTGTTAACTCTACTACTTGTTTTATCTGTAAGGTGAACTTGAGTGCTATGAAAGGCGCCCATAAATAAAATGTATCATTATTATTATCATTACTACATTCATACTACAGCTGGTGTTACCTGTTACATTTCAGGTTTAGATTTTACAAACGTTTTGTCATGTTTCAGATGTCTCTGAGTTGTTAGCAGTTCTACAAAAGAGACATTTCCCCTCTAAACTTCTCACGTGATTCAGTTTAAATCACTGTTTTCAGGCTGAAAGAGGAATAATATTTGCAAAAAAAAAATAAAAAATATTGAAAAGAATGTCCAAAATGTCTGTGTATTAGAACTTCTTTTAACTTTGCTAAAGTATCGGAATACTTCATCCACCACAGATGATGAGTACACATGCACGCACACACACACATACACACACTCACACACACACACTCACACACACACACACACACACACACACACACACACACACACACTCACACACACACACGCATAACCTCACGCATGCACACACACACACACACACACACACACACACACACACACACACACACACACACACACACACACACACACACACACACACACACACTCACACACACACACGCATAACCTCACGCATGCACACACACACACACACACACACACACACACACACACACACACACACACACACACACACACACACACACACACACACACACATTCCCTAGAGGGAGCTGCTGGTGACAGGTAGCGACTCGGACAAGGAGAAAGGAGGAGAGAATCAAAGAGACATGGAGGAGGGGAGGTGAAGTGGGTCGGGGGGGATGGACCACTCTGTGTGTGTCTTAATGGCTGTGTGTGTGTGTGTGAGTGTGTGTCTTAATGGCTGTGTGTGTGTGTGTGTGTGTGTGTGTGTGTGTGTGTGTGTGTGTGTGTGTGTGTGTGTACAGGCGTGGGTTAATTCTAAAGACTAAAAAAGAAACTCTAAAAATCTTCAATGTTTTCCAGTTTAGCTTAAAATGTTCTGCTATAGAGAGAAAGTATTCATAAGAGACCAAATAAATTAAACTTTCAGGTAACATTGATGCCCCTGAGACTTAAACAAATGGAACACATCACAACATGGTGTTCATGGGAAATGTAGGATTAGTATAACGAGCAGCGTTGCCAGAGAAACATTACGTTTCCAAGCCAAACACACAAAACTGCCTAAATATCTGGGGGGAAAACAGACAAATCTGGCAACATTTCTGCAGCCGGTCGATTCAAACAGACGCAGTGTTGTTGACTGCTTTCATCACCGGCCAAACTGGCTAGTAACTTTACAATATTACCCGCCAAAGTTGATTTTTAACCGGCATTTGGCGGGTGTCAATTCAAAGACCTGGTGATGATAGATGGATAATTTCAAACCCATATCTACCTATCTATACGAAGACCCACATTACCTCGTTATCACCCCTGTCGTGCCCTCCTCATTCATCTTCTCTCGTCTCCGGGGAACGAGTGAAAACTTTCTCTCTCCTCCCTCCTGCTGCTCGGCTGCTCCTTGGAGTGTTGGGTTTCCAGGAAAGACGGTGTAAAATATCCGACCGCCACTTCCGTTGTAAACTGACAACCGCTCCCCTGACTGGCAGTTCTCTAACAGGACAGGAAGTCTGCGTCCACCAGGCTGCCGGTGCAGGTCAAGGACCAAAAAGCTTTTTGAAATGTGGAGCTCTTTCAATCCATGCTGAAAGATTCTTTTTTTTGTTTTTTAAAGATGTTTTTTTTTTTTTAGGCTTTTTTGTGTTTATTGGATAGGGCAGCTGAAGACAGGAAAGTGGGAGAGAGAGGGGGTCGACATGCAGCAAAGGGCCCTGGGTCGGAATCTAACCCGGGCCGCTGTGGTAAGGACTGAGACTCGGTACATGGGGCGCACGCTCAACCAGGTGAGCAGGGCGCCCCCCCCCATGCTGAAAGATTCTGATATTTCTGAATGGAGAGCTTTTGTAAAGGTTTACTAAAAACATCAACACTTGAAACCTTTTTGCAGCACAAACATATCTTTTATCTGTCCTTATAATCAGTGTGAGGCCCCATGATACGATATTATCATGATACGATATTATCACGATACGATATTATCATGATACGGTATCACGATACTTATCACGGTACGATACTTATCACGGTACGATACTTATCACGATACAATATTATCACGATACAATATCACGATACTTATCACAATACGATATTATCACGGTTCGATATTATCACAGTATGATATCACGATACTTATCACGATAAGATATTATCGCGATACAATATTATCAAGATACTATATTATCATGATACGATATTATCACGATACGATATTATCACGATACGATATTATCACAATACAATATTATCATGATACAATATTTATTTTTTCTTATATAACGGTTTCTTTGTACATATATATTTGCTTTTCTGTATTATTGTTTATTGCATGTTAATGTTTAATATGTTTGTTTATGTATGCACCTTTCAACAAGGCAAATTCCACATAAGTGTAAGTTATTGTGGAAATAAAACCTTTTCTGATTCTGATATTATCACGATTTCTTTTTTCAACTTCAATTGAATTTTGAATAATTCAGTATGGTACTTAAAAAAATATATAAATAACACATTTGCATTCAATGGGTATTACAATCTTACATAAGAAGAAAGGTACTTAAATACACCGTAAGAAAAGGGGAAAGTAAACAATAAACGAAAAATACAATAAATACCCAAAAAATGTAATATGATATTATTGCACTTTCAAACATATTGTGAGATCCTGCGATTTAATACAATTTATTATGTTGTTTTCAACTGCAATTTCAAAATGAGTTTGGACTGGAGACAAGCAATAGGTAGCTACAACGGGAGACTAGAAGTCACTGTAAGTTTGTTTGACATAGCTATACTGGTAAACAGTAATCTGGCGTCCAGTCTCTGGAAGCCCGGTGTCTTTATGCCACAGGTAATGAGAAGATTGTGTGCAGCTGAGTCCAAGCTGAGTCCAAGCTGTGGGGTCCGGACAGCTTTGTGGGGCCAAAATGCTGGACCCCACAAGGTTAAAGGGCTGTTTGTGGGTTAAGACTTGGTTTTAGGATTAGGGTTAGAATTAGGTTATGGTTAGGGTGAGGGTAAGGGTTAAGGTTAGGCATCTAGTGGTGATGGTTAAGGTTAGGGTAAGGGGCTAGGGAATGCATTATGTCAATGACGGGTCCCCACAAAGATAGTGAGACACACTAGAGTGTGTGTGTGTGTGTGTGTGTGTGTGTGTGTGTGTGTGTGTTTGTGTGTGTATGTGTGTGTGTGTGTGTGTCAGCTTCAGGTAGCAGAAGGTGAAGCTGAAGCAAATTTTAGCACGTCAGGCTCCGTCGGCATCAAACCTGAGGAGACACTCCTGACCCTGAGAGGCATGCAGCTACACTAAACACACACACACACACACACACACACACACACACACACACACACACACACGTATTTAGCAGGATCCAGATCAAAGTGAAGCTTTCAGACTGTCAGTGCAGCGCTGCCTCGGGCTGACAGCAGCCACAGTTCATCCAGTGTTTACATTACAGCACTTTCTACTCTCTGCACACACACACACACACACACACACACACACACACACACACACACACACACACACACACACACACACACACACACACACACACCGTCTGATCTGCAGCCTGATAAGATGGTCGACATCTTCACACATCTGAATTATCCCGTGGGGACGAGAGTGCAGCTCGTCTGGGGAATAAAAAAAGGGGATTTTTCATGACGTGACGAGACTTTGTATTGAGTTTAAGTGCAACGTTGTAAAAAATGTCGCTAATAGCAGCCTATGAGCAGCCAGGAGTTGGTAGGTCAAAGGTCAGAGGTCACACGACAGGAACATGTACGCCAAGGTTAGATATCATTTAGATTAATCGATTCAGAAAGTGTTTTTTATTTTTAAAGATTGTTTTTTGTGTGTGTGTGTGGGGGGGGGGGGGGGGGGGGGGTTTAGCCTCAATTTGATAGAATAAGATGAAGACGCAAAAGTGGGCGGGGGGGAGAGAAGGGGGACAACGTGCAGCAAAGGGCCACGTGTCGGACTTGGGCCACTGTGGTAAGGACCGAGTCTTAGTTTGTGAGGCGAACGCTCAACCAAGTGAGCTACCAGGGCGCCGCGTAAGTGCTGTTTTTTTTAACAAGTTCTTTTATAATAATAATAATAGACTTTATTTATATAGCACCTCTCATACAGAGAGTGTAGCTCAAAGTGGAGAGACCACAAAACAAACAAGATCACATGAAGACAAGAAAATCAGTTACCAAATCATGAAATGACCAACAAATAACACAGGCTGCAGATATATGCCAGGAACAATCGAATATGTAAAAATCTAAACAAAATAAGGGGAAACAAGTCAAACTACGATAATAATGCAAACGTGTGACGATTAGTTCAAAGCAATGCTGAATGAATGCATTATTGTCGTAGTTTGCATCCCATTCTTACAGCTTATGGTAACCAGTTCCTTTTGGGTGGGTTCGTCCTTTAATGAAGAGATTGCTTTCTACACTTTCTAACTTTGATAAACATCCCTCCCTCCTGCCCGACACATTCTCCCTCTCCCATCGCGTAAAATACAGACGCTTGGTCATGTGCTTTTGGCGTTTACATACGTGACACGCGGGACAAGAACGGGACAGTTAGGTTTAGGAAAAGATGGTGGGTGGGGTTACAAAATGGACGTTTCAGTGACACGCGTGACAAGAACGGTACATGCAAAGGGGAAAGTCCTGTGTTGTTTGACCCATCCACCCCCCCAACCTGCATCCTTACACGGCATTTCGGTCTTTCATACTACTTGCTACCGTTGTCTCGCTTAATACTACGTCATCTTACAGCGCCACGGAGCAGCTGCTCTGTCGCTGCGTTCCATACAGACACTGAAGGGTGATTTTTGCGTCGGTATCCAACGCTAGGAGACACTCATCAAGCGTCAGTATTTTACAATTTGGGAGTGAGAACGGGTTGTCCTGCCAGAGGTCAAACATGAAGCCATCTGTAACAGAAATGGGATTTGAAAACCACATGCAACGACTTAATGTAAGGATTGCAAACGTGTCGTTAGCTGTGCGTGTATCTGATGGTGCGGATCCACTCGTACACGACTGAAGCGTGGCATCGTGTCCATTTTCGCTACTCGGAACAAAAGTTTCCTGAGCATTTTTGTAGTAGGACGTCTAGAACAAAGGACCTGTGAGAGACTTCCCCCAGTCTCCCCTGTGCTCTACTTCTATTGGATGCAATGCAGCGCCGCTGTCCCGGGATGCTTTGCGGGCGCATTAAAGTCGCTTGACGTCACCCATAGGAATAAAGTGGAGCGTGGCGTGACAGAAATGTCTGGTGGATCTGCACGGTGAGGCTGAGTCCACACGTGCACGGGTATGTTTTTAAACATAGCTCTTTCTCTGCGTTTTGGCCTTCCGTCCACACAAACTGCGTTTCAGGTCACTGACGACAGATCTTTTGTAAAACTCCTTCCAGCGTGTAGTTGTTCAGAAACTCTGTTTTCAGTGTTGTAGTCAGGGCTTTAAATTCACTTTTTTAATCACCATCCAACATGGCTAGCAGATTTTTAAAGTTACCAGCCCATCAGATTCTCCACAGGCTACAGGTTTGTTTGTTTTTTCCCAACTAACTTTACTGTTGGTCTTCTACGATTCGGAGTATAGTACCTTGTAATTGATACCACATGTTAGGGCACGTAGCCAACGGTTGTACAACACCTCACAACATAGTGTTCATGGGAAATGTAGAATTAGTACTTACAAGCAGTGTTGCCAGATAAAGATTATGTTTCTAAGCCAAACACACACAAAACCACTCTAATTTGGCAGAAAACAGACCTGTCAATCTGTCACATTGTTTCTACAGCCTGCCAATTCAGAGATTCAGCGTGCTACGGAGCGATCAATGCTCCTTTGCAGCCAGTTATCCTTTAGGTAACTGCTTTTTTTCTGGCTTCTGATTGGCCAACATGGCTTTACAGTTCGAGTTATATCTTCGGCGGTTGGTTTGGCTCTTATCAGCACTTCAATGTGTTTCTGCGTTTTGATATAACAGTGCTTGTGTGGACGGGAGTTTTGTTTAAGGACGGAAAAAAAACTTTTTCAAAAATACCCGTGTACGTGTGGAATACACCTAAGTGTGCATGTGTGTGTATGTGTGTGTGTGTGTGTCTGTGTGTGTCAGCATGCTCCTACTTGCCTCCATCAGGCTCTGGGAGCTGACTGAAGAATATCGACAGGAGAATGTCTCAACCATAACAACTAACCTAAGAAGACCAACCAGAACAATTAACATAGTCCAGACCCTCCTCCACAGCGCTTCCAAGGAGGGACCGGCTAGTCCACACAGCATTCCGGGATGGGAGAAAAACATGCTCTGGTTTATTGGCATTTCTTTAAACCAATCACAATCGTCTTGGGTGGCGTTAAGCACCGGACGGAGCCATGGTGCCTCTGCAAAATAACTTCAGGAAGGAACTTGTTTTGATGGAATGTGTACGTTCAAAGGTTGTTTTAGTTGCACAACAGAAAACTCAGATTGGACAGATAGTCTAGCTAGCTGTCTGGATTTACCCTGCAGGGATCTGAGGAGCAGTTAACCATAGTCCTCACAAATCCACCGGAGGTTAGAACGCCGACACAAAGGAAGAAGAAGGTGACGGACATCCTGCCGAAAATGAGGGACATCACATGACATGATCACAGGCTGATAACATGACAGTTAAGTTGAGCAGTCTACAGTTGAATTTAGCCGAGAAAAGGTGACTGTGACTGTACAGAGCAACGTGAGACGACGGTCATTTCAGCGGACATTACTCAGATTCTCCACTGGGCGCGCCTGTCCTCCGCCACGTGCCACACCACACCGGGAGCGTCTCAGAAACAGAGTGTCTTGCTGCCCGACTCGCAGGTGTTTTTGTCTCTACAAGTACTTTACAGAATAATCCCGTGTTTATTAAGCTAGTATCTACTTTCCACTCCATGCACTACTGCAGGTAAACTCCATGCCTTCTCTTTTCTGGTGTTGTCCTGATAATAAAGATCTGTGATGTCGTATTATGTTTTTCAACCTGCAAGATGAATCTCTCGTCGTCCGTGGCAGGCCCGGTGCAAATTTACGAATCCCACTATGGCCACGCCAAGACCCGCCCTAGGAAGCAGCACGATTGGTTGGGGTTAGGCATTTGACCTCGAGTGGTTAAGGTTAGGACAGCCCATTGGTCAGGGGATAGGACCTGTACAAATGGGGTTACGTTACTTTGCGTAAGCATGGACGCCTGGCCAATAAATGCGTGGCTATAGTAAGATTCGTAAATTCGGGCATGGGGTGGGTAATCGGGAGAATTCCTGGTGGGCTGCTTCACTTTTGGGCCGGTAGAGGATTGTCACGTTAATCTATCTTGTCTTAAAGTTGGCTACACATGTTCCGCATTCTGACACCGCAGCCTCTGCATGGGTTGTACCATATGAGGGAGTTCTCCCCTCCCAAATAGAGTTGGTTGGGTCCATAGCCCGTCTTTTACAAAATGTTTTCTCAGATAGGCTACCGATAGCTACCGTAACGATACGCGTCAGGGAGGATGGATGGGAGGAAGAAAAAAATACCCATGTACAAAAAGAAAGACATTGGAGCAGGATGCAGAGCTTACCAATTTATTTTCAAGAGGACAAACACAAGTGGCAACTGGTAAAGAGTGATATAGGCCTAATGATTAGCATTAGCAACATAATTATTCGGCTAATATCGTTGTAGCGTTGTCAACCTAAATATTAAATTTAATTAAAATATTTGCCTTTTTGTGTCACCCAATATATGGCGATTCATAGACTTGGCAAGTATTATGCAAATATTGATAACAAAACTCAAGCTTGATCTATGTATGCAGTAAAATGGGGGGGGGGTTTGGTGAATTGACTGGATGCTCTCACTGTTTCAGTTCCTGCTTGGCTGTCAGAACGGCCTGCAGCTCGCGTGAAAGTAGACTATTTTCACGGAGGGCCTTCTTCCAGGACATGAACACCGTTCCCCAGCTTGAAAGCCCTGTGTTTTAGAAGCCAAACATCCCCCCAGACCTCCTCCCTACGAGGATCTTCACACTTTTATACAGCAGCAGTCAATGCGGTGCTGAAGAATTTCAGTGCATTACTTTTCATAGCGATATGTGCAAATGGTTCCTGACAACAGCCAGACAGCAAGCCCTCCTCTTTATCCATCTTCTTCCATCGCTTGTGTTTTCACTTTTGAGGGTTGAAATGCTTCAGATGTGATGAAAACAGCCAACTGAACATCCGAGCCAAGATGGAGGATCAGTGAACGCTTAAACTCAGGCTTAACTTATCAAGTCATCAGCCCTCAGGCAACCCCCCCCACCCCCCCGCCACACACACACACACACACACACACACACACACACACACACACACACACACACACACACACAGACACGGACCTGGACGAAATCCAGCGATCCAGCGAATCTATATATGTGAATCTTTCAGACTGAACGCTTCCTGTTATGATTCATTCTCCATCTTTCCTGTCAACACTGTACACTTTCCAATCAATGCTGCTCAATGAGAGGGCATCCCTTCTGTTCTTAAGTCGAATGAATCTGGTCTGATGTATCTCGGGACTCCAGAGTGTCTGCGGTTGAAACCAGAGATGTGATCCGGAGAATAAACCGGCCTGAGGCGCCGCGGGAGGAAGATCTCCATTACAGAAGCTTTTAAAAGCTCAGGATTAGGATTAGTGGAATGGCCCTTTAAGTGTCCGCAGCAGAGCCGTGTGGTGTGATGGGTCAACAGGACAAGAACTGTACCTAGTCTGTCCGTCTGTGTGTGTTTTACAGAGTAAGAAGGAATCAATACAGCCCTGATCCAAAATTTTTACATTTTTTTTCCTTTTCTTACAACACAAAATAAAACAGCCAAGCCGCCAGCTCACAGAAAAAGTGTACCTAAGCATATCGATCCGTACGATGACTGAAATGTGAAGTGAATTTGGGGTCAGATATAAAGTCCATGGAACCGAAACCAATTGATGTCGACTCGAGGAAGGCCCAAGTCGAATTCTACAATACATTTACAATACAATACAAATAGTTCCCGGAATTTAGCGCTGTTGAGGTCTTTTTACAGTCGCCGTTCCCGACCTATCGCACGACAATGTGACGTCAAAATGACATAGATCTCGCTGGCGTGCCAGGATTTAAAGTGCGTGACCAGAGGTTGTGCACCATTCTATTTTTTTCAGCGCCGCGCGACAAAGCGGAAAACAGGGCATGGATGAGCATGGACGAGTTCGAGGGCAAGCTTCTCAGAGTGACTGCAAGTCTCTCTTGACCTGAAAGTCCGAACCAAGGTCCGGACCGAGGTCATGTTTTTGTTACATTGTATACATTTGACCCGGAAAGTTTTGGTTTCACACTGCAGTTATGCAACTGCACTAAAGATCTATACGTGACAGACTTCCCCTGTCCTCTCCTACTCTCTCTCTGTCAGAGTTTTTGGCGGCTCTTTTGGTTTTGTTGCGATGTTGAGAAGCAAGACACGGGAACTTTACTTGGGGTTTGAGGAGCTGCAGTATTTATTCAGAGACAAACGGAAACCTACGCTGTACATTTACTACCACTTAACAAGTAAACTGCTGATGTATTCTCTGCTCTGATAGCTGACAGCTGTCCGCTCTGAGCACACTCACCGTCACTCTCTCACATACACGTAAGCACGGAGCTATTCCTTAAGGAGCTTCCCCGGTCTTATAAAACGATGATAGCCTGCCAGAGCTTCCCATAATTGGTCCGAAAGTCCGAACTATCCAAAAAGTGTTTTCATACTGCAAACGAACCGAACCATGGTTCAGTTTGGTCCGGACCGAGACCGCCTCTTTTGATCGGACCAAAATTTGGTCTTTTGATCCGGACTGTGGTCCGAGGCACCTTTCTCACCTGCAATTTTAGATCGGACCAAACTGAAAAGTCCGAAAGTCCGGACCAAATGAGGTAGGTTTGAAAAGCTTACTGGGTTAAGATGAGCTCTTTTATGGTGAATGAAAGGCTCGTTGTGCAGACATTCTGAAGTATTCAAAGTGCTTCTCTTCGTCTATCATCCTCATTTGTATCACGAGGATATTGAACTCACCATATTTATGTCTGGCGTTATTCAAAGGACGAACATTCCACCTTTTTTTTCTTCGTTTCTTTGCAAGCAGGCTCAAAGGCAGCTGTTCTTCCTCATTCCATTTACTCCAATATCATCTTAGCCACTGTTGACATTGATGTCAATTCTGCTGCTGCCAGTTCTGCCGTTGTTTACCTTTTTCTTCTTCTTCTAGTCCCTAGAAATAGCAAAGTCGGTAGCCTTTCCTCATTAGCGCCACCTCTGTTCAGGAGAAGACTGCAGCCAGAGTTGCGGTCAAAGCCGATTCCAAAGACCGCTGTTCGCCAGCAGCAGCAGCCATCTTCTTTGTTTTCAAGTAGCAGGGAATTCTGCCGTCATTATGTTAAGCCCACCCATCAACTCTATGCACAATGTGATTGGCCTGATTAGAGTTTGGTTTTTCCAGCTCGCAAGCCAACAGAGAGTTGCTAGACGACCCTGGCTGCAAATTACATTTGCTGCATCTAGATTTCTAGGCTAGTAAAAAAGTTGCATAAAAGACCCAAAATTCAATGAAATTAATCATTCGAAGAAAGTCGTATGGAACCCGTACAACAATGCATCATTGTTAATTTTGGGCAATTTGGTTGAAAGAAACCCATACTTCTGATATAAAGAAAACTCTGAAAACGGGTCAAATTTGACCGGAGGGAAAACACAAGGGTAAAAAAAAGGGCCAAGTTGTAGCTTCCTTTAGCTTCATACTTGAATGCTCCTCTCATGGGATTCCCTGGACACCTGACCTGCAGGAGACGCTGACGTCACGCCACGGCTCTTCCTGTCTGAAAAGCCTCCCCGCTGCTGTTATTAATGATCAGACCCCCGGTGATGGGAGCTGACAGCCAGGAACGCTCTGACACAAGTATGAACTGAATATGATCACAAAGGGAAGGAGACGGAGGGAGGGAGGGAGGGAGGGATGTAGGGATGTAGAAGTAGTGGAAGATAAACAGCTTGCTTTTTCCAACTTGACTACATTTAAAGGAAAAGTCACGTCAGCAACACACGATTCAAAGTGATGCAGCTGAAGTATATGATGGCAAGGGCTTATGTTTTGTTTTAGTTGAACTTTTCACCCTAAATATAATATTCAACATTTAATAACCTGTATTTCAGCTGCATTTAGAGACGGTGTAGGTCATACATACTAATTAATTTTATGAAGAGTAGAAGTTGTGATGTTAATTAATGAAATACTCTGGACTTAAATGGGCCCTGACACGATGGAGATAAATATATATAATAGATCCGGTGCCGCCGAATGTGCCGCCATAGCTTTTCTTTGAGTTAACTATAAACTTGGGTTGCATCGAGGAACATCAACCGGAGTCTAAGCTACGTTTTATATATATATATATGAAAATTGAGCGGAAGTACGTAAAAGGGCGGAGCAAGGCTATCCCGGTTAGAGAGGAAATGCTCTAAACATATTCTTTGTAAATCTTACAATCATTCCCAGAAAGAACCAAGCAGACCTGCCTCGTTGAACTGTCCAAATTGTCTTCAAAATTGTCTTTTTTCTCAATTTGTTTATGCTTTTTCCAACGTTTTAAATTTTAAAATTTTTCTTCCACACATTTTCAGAGTTTATTTCTACGTCCAATATTTTCTGATATGAAACAAAAATTTAAAATGGGCCAATGTGAGCCGAAGTCAACACAAGGGTTAAGTCCAGAGTATTTCATGAATTAACATCACAACGTCTACTCTTTAGAGAGGGTCTCTAAATGCAGCTGAAATACAAATTAATAAATGTTAAATATTATATTTAGGGAGTAAAGTTCATCACACAAAAAGGTAAAAAAACAACAACCCCAAAACAAACAAAAAATATAATTGGATATGTGTGGGAGGAGACTTTTCTACACATACTTAATAATAATAATTGCATTCATCTTCTGAGAGACTGTTTCAAACGAATGTCCTTCCATCGTTATTTCTCTGTGAATTAAACTTGCTGTCTTCTTCTTCAAACGTGTGTCATTTTTGATGTGTGTATTATTTAATTTTTTGGGGGGTGGGGGAGGGGTGGAGGGAATTCCCCACAGAGCTCACAGTTATTGGATGTCAGCTGCTGATTTACTGCTCTCTGAATATAATTTGTGAACTTTGGAAATATCAAGTTGAAACATGAAGAATGAAACAAATGGCCGCTCTTTGACTAAAAGTGGAACACAAATACCAGAATGTTCACCAAAAACCTCTTCGAACATCTTGTGATTTACAGGCGTTTGTCTGGAATCCGTTTAAATGATTAAAATGCGTATTTTAAAAAGCAGTGGGGGAGATTTCAACAGAGGAATCGCAGTCTCCGGGTTATTTTACACATCTGAAAAGGTTATAAAGTCACACAGTGAGTTCTAGTTGGACCTGGCTCCATCAGAGCTGCAGTGTTTCCAGGTGCATTGATACGGAAGAGGATTAGGGCCACATGTGAAAAAAAGTGTTTGTTATTATTCTGAAAAAAAAGTCAGAATTCTGACTTCTGATTTTATTTATTTTTTCTAAGTTTTTAACCCTCGTGCTGTCTTCCTGTCGAGCATGAAGTCCTTCCGGGTCAAAATTGAAAATGTTCTTTGAAAAACTTTTTTTGGCGCTTTCTTTCCCGCTGTCTTTGTCGCTTTCCTCGATGCTTTTGTAAAAGTTTTTGTGATTTTTTTCAGCGCTTTTTAAAAAATGTTATCCAGGGTCAATAAACCTAACGTATATGACATAACAAAATGATGAATTATTTGGAGTAATTGTTAAGATCAGAGGATGTCCAGTGAATCCCAGACTGTTTATAGCAACATTTTGTCAGGATGCTGTTTTGAAACCATCTAAACCATTTTTAACACCCAAAATGCAAAATTAAATGAAAATAATTATTGATTTTACCTGCAAAAAACGTACATACATTTTGTTTTGGGGGCAATTTTGGTTGAAAGAAACCTATATCTCTGATATATATATATATATATATATATATATATATATATATATATATATATATATATATATATATATATATA
>CM042326.1:34103741-34166241 GCA_023566125.1 Zingel zingel | reverse complement strand
ATTCAGACCAACGTCATCGGCTGAAGGTGGATCACGCCGTGCAGCCTTTTCTATAAAACCCCCCGCAGCCCGCTCACTGTGGAGGAATAGTCACCGGGGTTTTGGCAGAGAAGGCGAGAAGGAAAAGTTAGTTTCAAAGCGCACGGATTTATCTCTCCGCTGACAGAAGAGCTGCTGAAGGTGAGACGGAAACACCTCCTTTTTATATCGTACTGGGGAAATTACGTGAGTCATTTGTTGAACTTTGTCTTCATCCTTTCCGTTTCCACCTCACCTCTGCTTTACTGTATCAGAGCTGTTAATCCGCTTCATACTGCAGCATACTGTATTCAAATCCCCCTTTCTTCTTTCTCTTTCTTAAAAAACCCTGATTTATTGCCATTGCTCCATAAACCTCGGGCCTGCCCAGGGGGCTGAGCCCCCTGAACTGTACCTATAAAGGCGCATAACCTAATAGACAAGCCGGCGCATGTAAACCTGTAAAACTATTTGGAATAGTTGACAGCTACTCCTCATTTTGGAAGCAGAATGAAGGGGAGTTTCCTCACAGCAGAGAAGCACGCTTCTCTCTCAGTTCATCCAGAGTCAAATATGAGTAAAATAGAGTAGCCTTTAGTGTCCCCGAGGGGAAATCTGTCTTAGGCATATAGTGCTACAATCTGTTGCTTCACAGCACAAACATGTAACAGAAAAAAACACATTCTAAAATCGACATAAAAGCATAAGATGATAAGCTCAACGAAGCATCTTAGGACGCAAAGGAAGGACGCATGTGACCTGCTACGGATAATACGACATGTTCAGAAAAGGGACTGTAATAATTAAAGTGCAAACAAGTGCTGGTGTATTTATCGCACTTTGCTCTGCTGTGCTAAGGTTTACTCTTGGAGTTCAGCAGTATGAGTCTGTTGACGCGCATCCATTCGGTCTGGTGACCCGTTTGGAGGCGCGCTTGTTAAAGAAAATTCTTCACCACATATTTAATAATCACGCATGCTGAAAAGAGTGGAGATCTGCTTGTTCTCATTATGTTTCCAAATGATTACGCGCTAAAAGATAGAACGCTGTGAGTTTGTTTTCATTAAAATAATGAAGACTTTCTCTGATTTGGTGCATTATAATAAAATCATTCCAGAGGTGACGACATATCATCATCATAGCATATTTCTGAATCATTCAGGGGGCTGATTACTGTTATTATTGTCCTCTAACTGGCTGTAATAACAGCCTATCACGGCTCTCCAGAGATGAGTTCACAAAGAGTTTAGATTTTCTGTCTTTTTCCTCTCAGCTTTGTATCTCGTGGAGCTGAGTCTGAGCTAACACACCTTTATTTTTTATCTGGACAGAGTTTACCAGGGGGAAAGCAGAAAATTAGGAGAAACTGGACGGAGGGGAAGATTTACGCACCGCTGAGTTCGAACGGAACAGAAGCGCCTTTTACGCACAGACGCAGGTGGATGCTGGGAAGCGGACCCTCTCGTAGGAGATGTTACCCCTGGCACAGTTCGGGGTCCTGTCGGCCCTGACCACCGCGCTCACCTCGGTCCTGTCCGCGCTCTTGCTGCTGGCGCTGACCCGGCAGCTGTGGAGCCTCCGCTGGAGCCTGACCCGGGACAAAGAGAGCAGCCTGCCGCTGCCGAAGGGCTCCATGGGCTGGCCACTAGTCGGAGAGACGTTCCACTGGCTTTTCCAGGTGAGAGTTGACACGTCTGGGGCTGCTGTAGTTTCCATTTTTTACAAGCGTGCCAAAATATAGGTTTGCGCGTCTGTGTGTGTGTGTGTGTGTGTGTGTGTGTGTGTGTGTGTGTGTGTGTGTGTGTGTGTGTGTGTGTGTGTAGATCTTTATTTATGTTCATATGGTTTTCTATCTCATGATTCCTTGAATTTACAGATAAACTCCGGCTGGCTGCAGGGTGTATGAATGATCAGATTATTGATGATGTATGTGTAAGCGCTCGGGAAGCTTGGGAAAGCTCCGCAGATTCTTGTGCAGTGAGTTCTGTTGTTGATGCGACATGTGCGGACTTGATGTTCGGTGCGTAATTCCTTCTTGCGGAGGAAAAACAGACGTTTTCTGTTCAATTCTTCCTCCTCTTTCTATCTCTTTCTCTCCCTCTCTCAGTCTGCCTGTCTCTTCTACAGTGAGGAATGCACTCTCATCCCTTCATCTCTCCACATTCACAGCGCCTCGTTACAGCACACGTTCTGTGTGCTTAAGGAGTTTCTTGTGTCCCCCCCCCCTCCTGTATCTGATTTCTCACCTTTCACCATCAAAGCAGAGGGAGACGGGGAGAAGGATGTGGACATCCTAACAGCCCAACATACAACCGTGACAATTATGAGATACTAGTTTTATGTCATTTAAGTAAGGTAGTAAGTAGTAAAGTAAGTAGTTCAGGTAGAAAAACAACAACAACAAGACAGGGGCGGAGCGAGGGGGGCGTCTTCTGGGGCTCCAGCCTTGAATGTTTTCTCAAAAGCCCCGAATCTTCGAGGGTTTTAAAATAGGCTACCTTCAACTTTGGGTAATTTCCCCTCAGACTTTCTGACTGGACTCCCAAATCAATGGAGTAAAAACCTACATTATGTGTTTATCTAACTTAAAAATAGTAACATCAGACCATTTTTGCCTCTTTCTAGGAGGCAGGAGTGAAAATGAATCATCCTTAAAGGTCCCAGGGCATGAAAAGTTCACTTAATGAGGTTTTTTTTTACCATTAATATGAGTTCTCCCAGCCTGCCTATGGTCCCCCAGTGGCTAGAAATGGTGATAGGTATAAACCGAGCCCTGAGTATCCTGCTCTGCCTTTGAGAAAATGAAAGCTCAGATGGGCCGATCTGGAATCTTCCCTTTATGACGTCATAAGGGGAAAGGTTACCTCCCCTTTCTCTGCTTTGCCCGCCCAGAGAATTTGGCCCACCCATGAGAGAGAGAGAGACATCATGGCTTTCAAACGAGCAAAGTGACAGTTGGTCAAGGCCACACCCCCACTCTCCAGCTTGCCCCCCCCCTCTCCTCCTCAATAGCATTTAAAGCTACAGACACAGAAATGGCACATACTAAGGAAAGCTCATTGTGGGACTGGCTCTAGTGGCTGTAATTCTGCACCAAGGCTGAATTTCGGGAAAAAGACTTCAGATACAGTATCAGGGGACCACTAAAGTCTATATAAAAGATACTTCAGATACAGTATTAGGGACCACTAAGGTCTATATAAAAGAGACTTCAGATACAGTATTAGGGGACCACTAAGGTCTATATAAAGAGACTTCAGATACAGTATTAGGGACCACTAAAGTCTATATAAAAGATACTTCAGATACAGTATTAGGGGACCACTAAGGCCTATATAAAAGATACTTCAGATACAGTATTAGGGACCACTAAGGCCTATATAAAAGAGACTTCAGATACAGTATTAGGGGACCACTAAGGCCTATATAAAAGAGACTTCAGATACAGTATTAGAGGACCACTAAGGCCTATATAAAAGAGACTTCAGATACAGTATTAGGGACCACTAAGGCCTATATAAAAGAGACTTCAGATACAGTATTAGAGGACCACTAAGGCCTATATAAAAGAGACTTCAGATACAGTATTAGGGGACCACTAAGGCCTATATAAAAGAGACTTCAGATACAGTATTAGAGGACCACTAAGGCCTATATAAAGAGACTTCAGATACAGTATTAGGGGACCACTAAGGCCTATATAAAAGAGACTTCAGATACAGTATTAGGGGACCACTAAGGCCTGTATAAAAGAGACTTCAGATACAGTATTAGGGGACCACTAAGGCCTATATAAAAGAGACTTCAGATACAGTATTACGGGACCACTGAGGCCTATATAAAAGCATCCAAAAAGCAGCATGTCATAGGACCTTTAATATGTGTTGTGTTCTGGTTTCAGAATGATGAAGACAGTTGGAGAACAGTTAGATACGAAATCGGATGTCGGCTCTATAGGGTGATTCGTTTGTTGGAAACTGTAATGATTTCCCCAAATAATGTATAGGTTTTTAGGCATTGTTTTAATCTCAAACGGCTTGAAAAATAGTGTACATAGTTGCCATCAATGGGGAAAACAATCCCCTGGGGAAGCGTAGTCATGCCACCACCACCGCTGCATCCCCCTCACATCTGCCCCACAATGTGAAGAAATCATTTAAAGGCCCCATATCGTGCTCATTTTCAGATTCATACTTGTATTTTGGGTTTTACGAGCACATGTTTACATGCTTTAATGTTAAAAAACACTTTATTTTCCTCATACTGTCTGTCTGAATATACCTGGATCCCTCCTCTGTCTGAAACACTTTGTTTTAGCACCTGTCTCTTTAAACCCTGCTCCTGAAAAAGCCCAGTCTGCTCTGATTGGTCAGTGTCTACAGGTCTTCCGCATCTGCGCTCTTGGTGTCTCTGCACCGTCATTGCAGCCGGGGAATGACTGTAATGGCACTGTAGTGACAATTTCTACCTATATATCATATAGTTATGACATCCCAACCATACAGGAAGTCCTAACGGCTTGTTTAAAAACACAGTTTATGTATACGGGCTGTGAACATTTCTCTGAGTGTTTTGATACTTTCACAGTATATATATATATATATATATATATATATATATATATATATATATATATATAGCACGTCGTCCTGCTTTATGATTCAAACAAGAGACATGGAAATCTGACTTTTTACAAAAGAAATCCTAAATTTGCCCCAAACAATCAAAACAGCCAATCCTCTTTCACTCAAAACTACTAACTAGTTTTTGAGATATCCTAGCCGATGTCCATTTCTGTCCTCTTCCTTTGTGTTGGCGTTCTAACCTCTGGTGGATTTCTGAGGACTATGGTTAACTGCTCCTCAGATCTCTGCAGTGTAAATCCAGACAGCTAGCTAGACTATCTGTCCAATCTGAGTTTTCTCTCGCACTATTTTATCACAGCTCAGAGCTTAGCGCCGCCCATGATGATTGTGATTGGTTTATAGAAATGCCAATTAACCACAGCATGTTTTTCTCCCATCCCGGAATGCTGTGTGGACTAGCCAGACCTTCCTCCGTTCCGCAGCGTGTGGATGGTCTGATGGTCTAAAATGTGACAAACTTGTAATCCAAACGTCTTCTCACAGGGTTCCAACTTCCACATCTCGCGCAGAGAGCGTCACGGCAACGTGTTTAAGACCCATCTCCTTGGGAAACCCGTCATCCGGGTGACGGGCGCAGAAAACATCCGCAAGATCCTGCTGGGCGAGCACAGCCTGGTGTGCACCCAGTGGCCCCAGAGCACCCGTATCATCCTGGGACCCAACACCCTGGTCAACTCCATCGGAGACCTGCACAAGAGGAAGAGAAAAGTAAGAAAGTTGGAATACTTTAACCTAGGGCTGGGCCATATGGAGAAAATCACAATGTTTTTGACAAAATACCTCAATGACGATATTGCGGCGATATTGTAGGGATGTCTATTGTTGTTTTCACAAAATATTAACACAATGAGAGTTCTGATAATCATCAATAATGTGGATACAATGACTAAGTGTGTAAAGGCAAATAATAAAACAGCTAGTAGGTCTGGTAAGTTAAGAAAATGACACCACTTTGCTGTAACACAGCCTGTAAAACCAGGAATAAACAATTTATAATTCATATTTATAATAAAGTTTACAATATCCAAGATTTAAGACGATATCTAGTCTCATATATTGATATCGATATAATTTTGATATATTGCCCAGCCCTACTATATCCTATATAGAACTAAAGCATGGTTAAATTATCGCAAATATGTTGAAGAAAATTGAGGTAATAATTAAAATAAATCTTTCAAATGCTGAAATACAGCACGGAGACCCACTCTCTTATTTATCCAATCCAATCTCCTATTCAGTATCGTGTCTTGTCTTCTACAATCGGTCCTTTCTCCAGGGCTGCCCCTTCTTAGTCTATTAGTCGACCAATCGGTCTCTCTGGTCTTTTGTCGATTCAAGTTTCTTTAGTCGAAGAATAGGGCGACTCGGTTCTTGAAAAAAATTATGATTAGTTTGGTCAATATAGGAATCTCGATCATGATTACTCATTGACTTTTTGAAAGATGTTGCATTTATTGAACTTAAAAAAACAAAAACAAACAAATCAACAGTAAAAATACTTTGAACTGTGAAAATTCCCTTCAATGTAATGTGCGAAAATAATTTTATTTACGAGTACTCTTGCTTTTGTGATCGTTAGGAGCCGAAATCGTAATCGCGAATAAAATTCGATCAATTGTCAATTAGTCATTATTTATGTTTTTTTCTTGGTGAATGATTTATTTCCAAGAAACTTCTGAGCACATCTATGGCAAAGATTTAAAGTGCTGCTTTTGCATGATTTTTTTTGTGGAGATACTGAATTAACTAATCCATTAGTTGACAAAACCGTGTGAGTGTTAGTCGGCGGAGAATTCTTTTAGTCAATTAGTCATTTTATTATGCTTTTTCATGCTCAATTACTCATTTCCAAAGAAACTTATGAGCACACGATTTGATTATGTAAACACAAGATGTGAAATGGTGCTTTTGAACTCAGTTCAACCCTAACCCTAACCCCTAACTAACCAACTAGTATGAGTGTTAGTTGACTGAGAATGTCTTTAGTCGAGGACAGCTCTACATTTCTCCCATCTTATATAAACCGCCCTGTCCTGTCTTCTCTCCTATATCTTCTACATCCTTCCTCTTCTCTCTATCCAGTCCTAACCCTAACCCCACCCTGTCCTCCCCTTTGCTGAAAGGTGTTGACTGTCGCGTACACGGTTATGACTTTTTATGACGCCTCTCTCTTTTGTTTCCTTCACCCTTTCAAGATCCTGGCTAAAGTGTTTAGCCGGGGGGCTCTGGAGTCCTACCTGCCCCTGCTGCAGGACGTCGTCAAGTCTGAAATCGCCAAGTGGTGCTCGGAGCCCGGCGCCATCGACGTTTACAGCGCCGCCAAGGCCCTGACATTTCGCATCGCCGTCAGAGTCCTGCTGGGTCTGCAGATGGAGGAGGAGCGGATCGTTTACCTGGCCCAAATCTTCGAGCAGCTGATGAACAACCTCTTCTCGCTCCCCATAGACGCTCCGCTCAGCGGGCTACGCAAGGTGAGAGAGCAAGAAGAAACCAGGGCAAACCTGCCGAAACTTCCTCTATTTTAACACGCATTTTAATTTACTTTTATATTTTATTCATATAGCGCTTTTTACAACACTCAAAGACACTTTACGTAGTTTTATCGGCCCAGCATTACACAGTCAATTTCTACATACAAGAACCAGTATCACAACCAATATGAAACTGTGTGTTCCTCCAAAATAACAGTCTATCTGTCTATCTGTCTATCTAGCTATGGCATTTGTTTCTTGTACTTTAAGGACATTTTTTGAATATCATTTTAAACCTCCAAACCTCTACTTGTAATTACTTTACATAACTGTATTTTATTTTACATCCTAATTATCCTAAAGGTATCTATCAAGTAATTTTCTCAAGTCAGAAAGTTTTAATAGCTTTTTATTATTTTGACGATGGTATTGCTCTGTGTTTTTTTCTTTTTCTTTGTCTTTGTAATTGACTCCCTATCATTGTAAAAGAAGGTTGATCTCACGACTATCAAAGGTTGAATGAATTTGGGGGATTGAATGCGCACACACATACACACAAAAGCAGCAGGTTAATGCAATAGAAAAAAACTCCTGTATGATTTTCATTTGTGGCATTTTTTGGAGTAAAAAACAACAACATGGATGTACGTAGTTATTTTTGTAAACAAAAAAACAGCGTGCAACTCTGTTATCTAGGCAAATACGAGTATCCAATCGGGGCTCGGTAATGACATTTTTGGTGTTGTTCTCGGTCCAGGGGATAAAAGCCAGGGAAATCTTGTACGCCAACATGGAAAAAATCATCGAGGAAAAGATGGAGCGGCAGCAGGCGGAGGAGGAATACCACGATGCCTTCGACTACATATTGTTCAACTCCAAAGAGCATGGCCATCAGCTCAGCATCCAGGAGCTCAAGGTACCAGAGAAAAGCCCACGATATGACTCAGACTCAATATATCTCAAATATATGTTCATGTTTATTTGTTATCACACACATAAATAAAATTTGGAATTTGGAAATTTAAAATACATGTAAATTGTACGAGCAAGATTCTATACATTAAGAATCGTAACCCCAAACAGTTTGTTTATAGTATGTTTTTCTTATACATCCATGGTGAAAAAGCATATCTTAACAGATCGATTTGGGTATTTTATCAATCAATATCAATATCACTCAAACAAAGATCGATTGTAGTTGGAGAATCCATTATTTTAACCCAGCCCTAATTCCATCAATCCACCTCCTTCCTGGCAGGAAACGGCAGTAGAGTTGATCTTCGCTGCTCACTCCACCACAGCCAGCGCCTCCACATCGCTAATTCTTCAGCTTCTTCGCCATCCAGAGGTGGTGGAGAGGACCAGGATCGAGCTGGAGGCCGAGGGCCTCGGCTGCGAATCCCATAGCAGTCCCAGCCCACCGGCTGTCGCCATGGAGAAAGAGGACACAGAGACAACCCGCCTGCTGAATGGAGGCTGTCAAAATCACAGTAATGGTTTCCCACAGTCCAAGTCTCACGTGCCGTATCTGAGCCTGGACAAGCTGAGCCAGCTCCGCTACGTCGACTGTGTTGTCAAAGAGGTTCTCCGCTTCCTGCCGCCAGTCTCGGGTGGTTACCGGACAGCCCTGCAGACATTTGAATTAGACGTAAGTTCAAGTCTCTGGTAGGAATATAACATTCAAATGTCATATGTTAGTGTGAGTGAGGGTCCAGCCAGTAGGGGTGGTGATATGACGATATGTACCATTACAACACATTCTTGCATGAACGGGTTTGTATGAAATTGTACAAAAATTGTTGCACAACAACTCGTATGAATATGTTCCAAATTACGGCGATTGCCAACCAGCCACGTGACAGTTAGATTAAGCTGAGAAAAGGTGACTGTGGATCGTGACAGCAGCTGTTACAGTCAAGTTTAGCCACAAGAAGTAGACTGTCATCTGCAAAGGGACAGTCAAGTTTAGACACCAAAAGTACTAGTTAGGATTAGAAAAAAGTTTGTGCTTTGGGATAAAACACCAGTCCCCTTAAGTAATACTCCCAAGACACGAACACCCGTTTTCTGGGGGATAGTCTAGTGTTTTTTTCTGGTAACTTCTACCGGGACAAGAACTCTGCTTCCATGCTTGAAATGTTTTTTCGTTTTTTTTTTACCTTGGCGCCACTATAACTTTCCTTTAGGTTGACGTAAATGAGTTTGTGAGTGAGTTAAAAGCTGGTTTATTCCCAACAAAAATGAGTCAACGTCACAGATTGGTGAGATCTTTAATTAACTCTTCATGCAGGAGAAATAAAACTGAATCTTGCTTCAATTGAATTCTGTTTAATTCCATTTGTCCTGCCTCATGCCTGACTGTTTATTCACATAAGGCGTTGCGTGGCCTTTGCTGCCCCATCATGGCCTCATCCCTCGTCTTTACGTGCCCCTTCCCTGCCCTCAGTGCCCCCAATTTGCTGCATTATTTTGCAAAAGGACAATTGAAGTCTAAAACAAATTCTCAGAATAGGCTACAATTGTAGTGCACGTGCCACCTTTTATGCACCTCTTTTGCAGGGTTTAAACCCCTATAGCTGAGAAGTAATTGCAGAAAATGTCATTATGCCTGGTCATTCAAGTGCATCTTCCTAAAGCTTTCTAAATAATTGGGATTACATTATAAAGAAACCTGGATCAATGGATGGATGAAGGTATGGATAAGTTGAAAACCACCCGAGAGTTTTCCAAGTTATACAACTCATCAAGCTTTTACACTTCTGTCAAAAATAAAAGTTCAACATCTGAATCATAAAGTAACCATATTTTCCAGTGAACCTTGACTGTAAACAAATGTGCACACATTTATGTAATTACAATATTTCAGAGAACAGTCCTGCCATTTTCATTTATTTTGAGGGCCAGAAAGACTTTTAGAAACCTGAAGAGTCTCTAAAGAGTTAGTGTAGATTTGAATACATTAAAATGCACCAAACTATTTGTTGTTAAAAATCCTAACCCTTACTCTAAAAGCTTTCTTGTCCTTATTTACAGTGAGGAAAATAAGTATTTGAACACCCTGCTATTTTGCAGGTTCTCCCACTTGGAAATCATGGAGGGGTCTGAAATTGTCATCGTAGGTGCATGTCCACTGTGAGAGACATAATCTAAAAAAAAAATCCAGAAATCACAATGTATGATTTTTTAACTATTTATTTGTATGATACAGCTGCAAATAAGTATTTGAACACCTGAGAAAATCAATGTTAATATTTGGTACAGTAGCCTTTGTTTGCAATTACAGAGGTCAAACGTTTCCTGTAGTTTTTCACCAGGTTTGCACACACTGCAGGAGGGAGTTTGGCCCACTCCTCCACACAGATCTTCTCTAGATCAGTCAGGTTTCTGGGCTGTCGCTGAGAAACACGGAGTTTGAGCTCCCTCCAAAGATTCTCTATTGGGTTTAGGTCTGGAGACTGGCTAGGCCACGCCAGAACCTTGATATGCTTCTTACAGAGCCACTCCTTGGTTATCCTGGCTGTGTGCTTCGGGTCATTGTCATGTTGGAAGACCCAGCCTCGACCCATCTTCAATGCTCTAACTGAGGGAAGGAGGTTGTTCCCCAAAATCTCGCAATACATGGCCCCGGTCATCCTCTCCTTAATACAGTGTAGTCGCCCTGTCCCATGTGCAGAAAAACACCCCCAAAGCATGATGCTACCACCCCCATGCTTCACAGTAGGGATGGTGTTCTTGGGATGGTACTCATCATTCTTCTTCCTCCAAACACGGTTAGTGGAATTATGACCAAAAAGTTCTATTTTGGTCTCATCTGACCACATGACTTTCTCCCATGACTCCTCTGGATCATCCAAATGGTCATTGGCAAACTTAAGACGGGCCTTGACATGTGCTGGTTTAAGCAGGGGAACCTTCCATGCCATGCATGATTTCAAACCATGACGTCTTAGTGTATTACCAACAGTAACCTTGGAAACGGTGGTCCCAGCTCTTTTCAGGTCATTGACCAGCTCCTCCCGTGTAGTCCTGGGCTGATTTCTCACCTTTCTTAGGATCATTGAGACCCCACGAGGTGAGATCTTGCATGGAGCCCCAGTCCGAGGGAGATTGACAGTCATGTTTAGCTTCTTCCATTTTCTAATGATTGCTCCAACAGTGGACCTTTTTTCACCAAGCTGCTTGGCAATTTCCCCGTAGCCCTTTCCAGCCTTGTGGAGGTGTACAATTTAGACTCTAGTGTCTTTGGACAGCTCTTTGGTCTTGGCCATGTTAGTAGTTGGATTCTTACTGATTGTATGGGGTGGACATGTGTCTTTATGCAGCTAACGACCTCAAACAGGTGCATCTAATGTAGGATAATAAATGGAGTGGAGGTGGACATTTTAAAGGCAGACTAACAGGTCTTTGAGGGTCAGAATTCTAGCTGATAGACAGGTGTTCAAATCCTTATTTGCAGCTGTATCATACAAATAAATAGTTAAAAAATCATACATTGTGATTTCTGGATTTTTGTTTTTAGATTATGTCTCTCACAGTGGACATGCACCTACGATGACAATTTCAGACCCCTCCATGATTTCCAAGTGGGAGAACTTGCAAAATAGCAGGGTGTTCAAATACTTATTTTCCTCACTGTATATTTATTGATTTCTGTGCTCATTTCTCAGGGCTACCAGATCCCCAAAGGCTGGAGTGTAATGTACAGTATCCGGGACACCCATGAGACCGCAGCGGTCTTCCAGAGCCCACAGCTGTTTGACCCAGACCGGTTCGGCCCAGACCGGGAGGAGAGTCGGGCGGCTCGGTTCAGCTACGTGCCGTTCGGTGGTGGCGTGCGGAGCTGCGTAGGGAAAGAACTGGCACAGATCATCCTAAAGACTCTGACTGTGGAGCTGATCGGGACTTGCAAATGGACTCTGGCCACGGAGAACTTTCCCAAGATGCAGACAGTGCCGATAGTGCACCCGGTAAATGGGCTGCATGTGCATTTCACTTACCTGCGTAAGTAATTTAACTTTCGATGTGCTTCTGGAAAAAAACTCTCCAAGGTCAAGAAAGGAGGCACATGCAACATGCCGGGCCTGATGGCACAGTTTAGGCGCCCTTTTCTTTTCCACGGACATGAATAAGGGGTTTACATTGCTGGTTTGGAGCGTGTCATCATCCCTTCGGTGGTTTCGTCCAAAACTAAGACACCACTTTCTGTCCTAGCACAAGTACATTTTTAACCTCCTAATCTGTTCACCTGCAGCTTATAGTTTCCCATCTTTTACTATTCTTTACGTGCATTTTTTAAGTTATTCATGTATTGAGTTGCAGTGCAAAAAGCAGCATTTTTCTTCCTTATTTTCAAACAGAAGGTCAGGGTTCGCCCTGCTGAATGGACTGCATGCACACTTAAGTTACAACAAGGAACGTTTCTATTCAGAGCTAAAAAACAAACATGGAAGTGCCTCATGAACAGACTTCAGGCACATTTTTGTATAACAGAATAGAAATGCTTTCTATGAAGCCAGCTTTGCTCCAAGTTTCTTGGCTCTGATGAAGCCCAGGGACAAAGATGCAGCATTTTGTTGTGATACGCAATGCGGTTTACAGATGTTAAAATCCACTTTTATATTTCGTACATCTTAATAGCTTTTACATCCCTGTGTATCAGTAAGGACATATCCATGGGCTAGGCATGCTGACATGAATCATGAGTATTTGACTCTACTTAAATTTGCAAAACCTTTAAGATTCACGGTCATCCTTTTCACAAAAACAAATTCTTCCAGTCTAGGGACAGAAGTGGGAAAATCACCTTCAATGACTGTGTTTTGTGTTCTTTTCTTGTTCAGACCTTCAAGTTGTTTCTATTTACATTTTATCACTAGGGTTGGGTGCCGAAACCCTCCGTGCCAATACGGCACCAGTGCCTTAACCACCACTATCTACCTGACGGAATGGCAACGCGGATTTCGTTGCCTCATTTCGTTGTCACTTAAATGCCTGCGCTGCTCTCTGATTCTCCGAAACAGACGTTAGAGGCAACAGAAGCATCACTGAACGTGACGCTAGATAACACTACACTTGGCAGCAGGTAACGTTAGCCTACCGTTAGCTAGTAGCTGGATTAAACAAAGTTAAAATGCTGACAGCTAAACGGTGTAGAGTGTGACTGTATTTCACTGTAGAGGATTCCAACACCAGGACGTTCAAGAGCCAACGGTATGTTTACTTGAAACTAGTAAGCCTTGAGGTGCATTCAAAGTTATTGAAAAAAATACCCTTTTCCCATTCAGTGGTTGTTTTTGTCATTTTACCAGCAATTTACTGGTGAAATAAGTTATTGTTATAAGTTATTGTTATTACATTTTTAATAAATCATTACATTTTAACCATATGGCAATAAACAAGCCTTTATTTAATGTCGCCGATTGTCGTTTTATACTCTTTTTTTTTTTTTTTTCATAGTATCGGTTTAGGCACCGGCACCGTTTTAAAAGTATCGTTTTAGCACCGGTTTCGGATAAAACCCAAATGATACCCAACCCTACTTATCACCTGGTCTTGCCTTTCTGAACTGCCTGTGAGCAAGACACTGGATGCCTGCCAGTTCCATGGAAATGTTGTCTGTTCAATCATAATGTGACAGTTCTCATTAGAACCTGATTACAGTCAGATATGCAGCGAGCTGCAGTAGGAAAATGTTTGAACCCTGTTGGAAAACTTTCCAGACCCATGTTGGAAAAAGGAGAGACTGGACTCATCCAGATGTCTTAGTCGTGATGTTTAGCAATGATCTCCACCACTAAAATATCTAGGTCAAAATACATTCAAACTGTTCTATTTTTTGAACATGAATGATAAATATATCCAGTATCCAGTATAACAGTGCTATTATGTGTGTATCAAATGAAGTAGCATTATGAATAAGCTGTATTTAAACTGCAGATGTATACTTTTTGTTTGTACTTTTACTCTATCTGTAACAATATTTGCTGTAATTATGAATAGATAGAGACACTAACCTGTAATGTAAAGGACTTTGGACTTTGTTTCACTGCTAGAACATAGAGATCTTCCATTGTTTAGAGCAGTATATATAGAGAGTAACGTTATTATTATTATTGTTATTATTGGTCTAATTTTAGGACTGTTTCTGTCTTGGTTTTGAAGCCTAATAGACGCGCTGTGAAATCGTACGTACGGATGGATTCGTAGAAGGAGATAGCACTTTCTCCACTTTAAGGAGTCTGTATATATTTGTCCTGTTTATGCATTTATTGAGTGTATCAGATGTAGCTGCTGTACAGTTGATGTAAAGAGTAAATTAGAAGATGAAAAACAAAAACAAGTTGTCATTTTATGAGTTTGACAAGAATGCCTTAATATATGAGTAATACACAAACATCACATTTCCACTAATAACTAATTTTTGGACTGATCAAAAGCCCTTCACACATCCCAAACCTCCAGTATTTCACTTTAGACATTCAGTTTCCAATGACCGCTTCTCAGATGGCTCTGTGTAACAAACCATCTGGCGTGCCAGGTTCACTTTAGACCAATTTCACCAAATTGCATTTGAGCGTATCATCCTTGCATACCTGAAAACCTGTTCTACTCCCCAAATGGACCCTAACCAGTTTGCACACAGAGCCAGCACATCTGTCGATGATGCAGTTAATCATGCCCCTCACCTACACCCACATGCATAACACCATAAAGTTAAACTTTTTCATAGACAGAGAGTCAATAACACATCATCTTGCCCCCTGACTCTCAGCACTGGAGCCCCTAAGTCCGTGCTCTCTCCGTGGCTTTTATCACTGTACACTAACCCAGTGATTCTCAAAGTGGGGTCTGTGGCACTCTGCCAGGGGTCCATGAAAGGTTTTTAGATTCATTCATTTAAATTATCATGGCATTTTTTTGCTTCATAGTTCAATGAATATTTAAATGATTAAATCTATAATAGTTTATAGATTCTGTTCTTATTTCACAAATCTATAACTCTTAGAATCTGCAAATGTGTTTAATGCATATCTAATACAATACGTTCATCAAAAAAGCCCAGCAAATGTTTCTTTCTACGTCAGCATTTACTGTATGTGCGTCTGTTGTTATATCTGATGTGATTGTGACCATGATTCTTGGCTTTGCAATGATGCAACTGTGCTGTTACACATTTGCCTTTTACGGTTGCTGGATTTTTTTGCAAGATCACACAGGAACCCATCTTGTCAGGCTTCAAGAAATGCATTTGTGTCCAAACCACCATGATTTAGACCATCAGCGTCCTGTGAGGCAGAGATAGGGACTGGAGTCGCACTTCAGATTTGACTTGAAATGCATCCTCAAAAGACTTCAGACTTAACTCGAGATGCGGCACTTGTGAACAATCTATTTTTAGGAAATGTCTGATGAGCTGAAAGTTATTCCCTTCCCTGTAACCTATAACCTCCCTACGTAATACGTAAAGTTATGCTGCGTGTGGCCACAGGTGAAAGAGGAGAAGAAACATGTTGACTGCACCAACAGCTGCTTTGCCGTTCATGAGAAGCTTTGGCTTTAAAAACTTCATACAACAAGGCCCAAACAAAAGAAGTGCTGAATGCAAAATATTTGTTGTCAGGATAAAGGATTCTGGCTCAACCACATCTCATTTTATCAGGCACTGAAAGCACACCCTGATAGATTAGCACGCATGTTTAGCTCAGCATTGGCCATCTAATGTTACAGACTTGGGACATGACTTGGAGCTTAGAAACTTGTGAGCATCTCTGCTGTGAGAAGCTACTGGCAGCTACGGGCATGGTTTAGATGTGATAAACAGTGAAGCAACTGTTCGTTTCAAAGCAACAATGGTGGCTCTTAAAGAGGTTAGCACAGATGCTGCATTAGCATCAGTTGTAAAAGAACTGGAGAGTATTTCTTCATTAAAAGAAGAGCAAAGAACAGCACTGAAGGCTTTCCTCGAAGGAAAATATCTTTTCACTCTTCTCCCGACTGGCTTCGGCAAGAGTTTGACAGACAGATGGTTCAGCCAATCACCTGTCAGATATTTCCAAATTGACAGCCCTTTTTAAAACAGTTTCACCATGCCAGTTCACCTACTGGGCACTGCCAAGGTGCTCTTGAGCAAGACACCGAACCCCCAACTGCTCGGGGCACCTGTCAATCGACAGCCACAGCCCCCTCACTCTGGCATCTCTCCATTAGTGCATGTGTGTGTACTTCAGGCCTGTGTGTAATGTGTATTCTAGTCTATATCCTTGACGTTGCACTGCTGGGATTGCTCCGTTGCTGCCGGCAAATCCGCCGGATTTCACTCATTTAGGCCGGATATCCGTTGCCTTGGGATTCCTTTGTGTTGGCATTTTAAACTCTGGTCGATATATGAGGACTATGGTTAACCTTTTCTCAGATCTCTGCAAAGTAAATCCAGACAGCTAGCTGGACTATCTGTCCAATCTGAGTTTTCTGTTGCACGACTAAAAAGACTTTTAAACGTACACGTTCCACCAAAACAAGTTCCTTCCAAGCCTATTACTCCGGTGCTTAGTACCGCCCAAGATGATTGTGATTGGTTTAAAGACATTCCAATAAACCAAAGCACAAATGCTATGTGGAGTAGCTAGACTCTCCTCCAGCATGTTTTGGAGGAGGGTCTGGCAAAGCGAGACGGTCTGGCAAAGCGAGACTATTGTGTGTATTCTAACAGAGTGAAAACATTATTAATCCCGCAAGGGAAAATACAAAGTATAAAGTGGTAGGGGCATTGTTTTTAGTTTAACAATTCTGATTCCAATTCCGATTCTTACTTTTGATTCCGGTTCTTATCGATTCTTTGAGTGGTGGAGTTGAAATGGGTTTGATTCAATTGTGTTTTACAGTTTTACCGGGCTTATTCAACGTAAAATAAAGCCACACTTTACAACGACACTTTCTGTGCTCCATGGCTGAAACACAACAAGCTCCTGGAAATACAGTGGCCGCGACGGAAACCAAAACTTGCGCGTGTTAAATCTTGAACCGATAATCACATTTGAAACCAAATTTTCCAAACGATTCAATAAAAAAACGATTGCATTGGAATCATCATTTTTGAAACGATTCCAAGTTGGAACCGGTTCTTGATGCCCAACCCTAAAGGAAGTTGTATTAACAGTATTACAGAGTTGTAGAAACAGTAGCCCTTCATATCTTGACCTCATTACAGACAAAACTGACAGTGTGGTAAGTACTGAGGCCTCTGCTGAGGTCACTGCTGAGGTCACTGCTGAGGTCACCAGGCATTTCCAGCCTCCACCTGACCGCCTTCATTGACAGGCAAAGAATAGGACGAAGCTATGTGGCAGAAAATTAATGGGAGACAAACAGCCTGGCCTAATTATGTCCGCTGCAGGGCGCCGCAGCTCTGCCAGGGTCGTTATCTGATGGATGCTCAGTCACTGGGAACTTGGCGACGTTTTGAACCAGAGTTCACTCCAGTGCCACCGGCTGCAGGTCAGTGACCGGTCAGCTGATGGGAGGGTGCATGGGAACCAGAGAGGGGACGCAACTCAACGCTACACAGCCGTCATTGCTGCACAATTAACAACTGACGCAACAGACTCGCTAGCTCCCACTATAGGCTGGTGATTCTACCTCGGTGGTTCCCAAAAAAAACTTTTTCATATCAAGGACCGACAAGAACTGACACAAATTAGACCACAGACCCGCATATGTCTCCGTGTTTATTGGTTATTTCATATTAATGTTTCATATGTTAATGTATGCTCCAAATAACAAAAAAAGTTTTACTTCAAGATTGAAGATTTTTATTTGCCATTTGTGCATACACCAAACAGTCCAGCCACATAGGAATTCTTGAGCAGGCTCTTTGAGTCAAGTAAAGAGTAAAAAGAGTAACAAGAGTTAAGGTAAATAAATTTAAATAAAATAAGTAGGGCTGTCAGCATTAATGCGTTAATCGCGATGCGATTAAGGGCCGAGCATAACGCGTTCATTTTTTAAATTGCATTAATCGCATGCTGCCATTTATTTATTTATTTTACACTTCAGTCGGCTTTGCGTCGTGCCTAACAACGCCCCTTAGCTGTTCTAAAATCACTAAAATCTAGCTAGGCTACTATTTTGACCCTTTGCCGCACCTTTACTTATCATCAAGCTGCCACTTCCTCGTAACACATCCTGCTGCTGCAGGCTGCAGGCATGATGGAGAAAGAGAGCAACAACACAATTCTGAACGGCGCTTTTTATTTTCCAAAACTCCCGGACGGCTCAGTAGACAAGTCGAAAGCCATATTCACATTGTGTAAAGCCGAATTGACATATCACCGAAGCACATCAAGCTTGAGCTACCACCTACGAGCTAAGCACAGTAGTACAGTTAACCTGACAGGCAAAGCAGTATTTTGGAGAGTGCTACTCGCTGACCTGTGGATGAAACCAAATCCAAAAAAATTACTACAGCTCTTGCAAAGTGGGTGGCAACTAACTGCAGACCTGTCAGCATCGTAGAAGACTCGGGTCTTAAAGACGTACTACGGTTGGCATGTTCTGAATTGTGCAATAATGACAGATTAAGTACAGTAAATGAATAATAAACAAATACAAATCTTAAAGTCAAGTTCATAAAGTCACTTTCTTTGCATTCATTTGATTCCCAATCAAGATACACTGGTAAGAATATCTTTCCATTGTTAATATGTACTTAAAAATAGTTCTGAAATGCAAAATAATATAATTTGAATCATGTGATAAAACATGCGATTAAACGTGATTAACTATAGAAATTCAGCGATTAATCGCGATTAAGAAAAAATTATCTTTTGACAAAAATAAGACAAACAAACTTAGATACTATACAAAAGAGTGCGAAAAACATAATAAATTATGACTACGGTAACTGGTGGATACTACTATTATATATAATATTGCATTTGTAATGATCATAAATATTGATATTGCATAACTTACTTGGCAATGAATCCTTTTCTGATTCTGATTGATAAGATTTTGTCCAAGGGCGACCCCTATCTGATAGGGCTTTTGCTTTTAGATGTTTTACACAGAAACACAAAGTATATTAAACCCATGACCAAAATAGTTATACATTCTGTCATTGTGTTACTTATGGATGTAATTATAGTGAAAATAAGTATTCCCTTTTTTGCCGGGAACCCCTTGGAATTCTCTCAAGGATCCGTTGGGGTCCCAGGAACCCACTTTGGAAACCACTGTTCTACCAAACAACTACAAACGTGCTTTAACACGGAGACCGAAGCCGTGTCCCAAATCCATACTGGAAATGTGAGTATATTATGTATTTTCAAAGATGGCCCAGAGAGAGAGAGAGAGAGAGAGAGAGAGAGAGAGAGAGAGAGAGAGAGAGAGAGAGAGAGAGAGGCTGCAGAGAGGGCAGGAGAGGGCAGATCTGGGTCAACCTGAGGGCACAGATAAAGAGGGGGAGGAGGGTCCTGAGATAACAACGGTGAGGCCAGGCAGAGGGTGTCCTTTCATCATCCCGTCCAAAAAGATTTTCTCTTTCTCGATGAATTCTGAAGGCAGACTTTTTTTTGCGTGACTAGATTTAGACCACACTGGCTGAAAACAACACCATCCTGTGTCGACACAGCATTGCTGCATTTGCTTAACGCATCTCCAAGGAACTTTAATTTGTCACTCTTCATTTTTAAAATAGTGGCACTGTTTCCGTGAGCACCACTGCACCGTGTGATCTGGCTGCTAGCACGAGCATTTGCATAGTAAGCGAGTGAAAGAAAACAACACTAATTTCTGATATTAGTATAAATAAAATAGACATATATACCTGTTTTTGCTATTCTCTCAACTATTTTTGATTTAACGTCAAAGATAAAATCTCTAAAGTAAAATCTCCTCCTGCTTCCTTTTATTTGGCTAATGTACTCACTGCACACTTTGCCGGGGAAAATGGAAACACAGACTCTTCCTGTCTGCGTGCCGTAAATCGGTTTGTCTGATTTGGCAGGGAATTGAAAAAAATATAGAAATAGCCTCTTCTCAAATAAAGTGCAAAAAAATCGACAAAAACATCGGAAAAGCTTCTGAAACGTCGGATTAACTGACCAAAACATTAGGAAAAGTGTCGAAAAAGACAACCAAAATGTTGAAAAAAAACTTTTATTTTAAAATTTTGACCCAGAAAAAAACAAGAAGTTGCACGGTCGACGGGAAGACAACACAAGGGTTAAAGGTGCTCTAAGCGTTACTTCTTGTTGACGTTCAAAGTATTGTCAAACAAAACAAGGCTAGCTCGCCCCTCCCTCCTCCTCATCCCGTCCCCTCCCCCTCCCTTCCGCACACTAACCCCCCAACCCCCACCCCCAAATCCTTCTTCTCAGTTATTGGCTGGAACACTGGAACACTGTTTGTTATGTTTGGTGGTGCAGGTTGGCCAGTTTGTATTTGTCGCCGTTTGTGGAGCCTGGGCTGTCTACAGAGACCGCGTTTTTTACAGTGTGTTCAGGGGACAGGCAGCTAGCAGAGATTGAGGAGATGTTTTTTACAGTGTGTTCAGGGGACAGGCAGCTAGCAGATAGTGTGGAGATGTTTTTTACAGTGTGTTCAGGGGACAGACAGCTAGCAGATAGTGAAGAGATGTTTTTTACAGTGTGTTCAGGGGACAGGCAGCTAGCAGATAGTGAGGAGATGTTTTTTACAGTGTGTTCAGGGGACAGACAGCTAGCAGATAGTGAGGAGATGTTTTTTACAGTGTGTTCAGGGGACTGGCAGCTAGCGGATAGTGAGGAGATATATGTGTAATTCCACTGTATGTGACAAAAAATGTTGTAGCCTAAAAAACGCATCACATCGGTTAGAGAACCTTTAAGCTAAATAAAAACATTCAATGCAGTCTTCTTTGAATGTGAATGTGTTCCTCACGTTGCATTTCATGGGTTAAGGCTTTCATATGAGTGATGGACACAAGAGGAAAGAAAACATTTAGCAACCGACTGTGATTCCTGATGTGTTTCTGCTACATCTCTTTATCCGTCCCATTAAATCTATTTTTTCTTCCTCTCAGAGCTATAAAAATCTCAGCAGGGAAACTAAAAGTTCAGGTTCCCTGCCTCCTCACCCTCCTTCTCCTCTTATTTGTGTGTTTTCTGGTTCAAAGGCAGTTCTTGGACACGATAAGGGACACAGATTTGCAAAATGAGGGGAAAACAGGGTCAGATGGTGCCTTGGATAAAGCACTTGGTGGCCAACATCAGCTCCTCAGCCAGCCGGTGTGTGTGAGTCCAGATATTTTACCTCCCGCTTGTGTTTTCTTTAAGTTTATTTCCATCGCTGCCCTGCTGTCACGGGACAAACCACAACGCTGCAATCTCGGTGGTTTTTTCTTTTTGGGTACTTGTAATTGAAAGTTTACATTGCCATTTATGTGCTGAGTCAGTGACGCGGACCTTCGGGCTGCATTGTGTGACTTCAGGAATAAAAAAGAGACTGGAGTTAAATTCTGGCTGTCGTGGAGTGTCACCAGAAGTTCATCCATCCAACTCTGCCCGATTAAGTTCATTGACTTTGTTTTGTTGTGAAATTAAAAATGTCAATCCAAAGGTTATTACAGTTTTGCATATTTCACAAATTTTTATTTTTTATTTCGTTTTGACTTTTTGTTTTGCAAATTCAGATAAGTTTGAATTAGTTTCAAAGTGGGTTTGCTAGTTTAGTTTATATTAGGTGTAGTGTTAACCCTTGTGTTGACCTCGGGTCACATTGACCCGTTTAAAATTTTAGTTTTATATCAGAAAATATGGGACATAGAAATAAGCGCTGAAAATGTGTGGAAGAAAAATTAAAACATTTAAAACGTTGGAAAAAGCAAAAACAAATTGTGAAAATGTTTTCAAGGTTGAAGGGAAGACAACACAATGGTTAACATGGGTTATTTGTCAGAGCCAGGATTCAAAAAGGTCAGAAAAAGTATTGTTTAATAATAAAAAAATATTTTTTTCAATTTTACAAATATGTATTCACAATGTATTCAACAAAAACACCAGTAATGTTACATAAAATGTCCATATGATGAGCACAAATATGTAAACAGTCTACACAAGACGCAGCAGTAAATGTAAAATGTGTAAGTGACGTGTGCAAGGAAAAAACCCGGCGCAGCGCAAAGCCCGACGCAAGTGTCTTAGTTTAAGACCGACCAGTTGACAGTTTCCCGTCTAGCACCCACATCGTTTAAATAGCAAATGCACTTGCGCCCATGGGCGTGTTGGTCTTGCAGGGAGGTGTGTTCAGGTGCATTCTGGGCGTATTGCTATCTTGAGGCAGCAGAAAGTGATCGCGTTAGGTTAAGGAAAAGCTCGTGGGTTGGCTTAAGTTTCCATGACTCGCGGGAATAACAGGACGGTTAAAGAAGAAAGAGACTTCCATGACACGCGGCAATAACGGGACAGTTAAAGACACACGCGGGACACGAACCCCGGTCTCCTGGGTGAGAGTCCTGTGTTTGACCCATCCACCCCACCGACCGACCTCCCTACGCGGAATTTCCCCCTTGCATACTACTCGCTAAACTCCGTGTAGATGCTGCTCTCCCTGGTACGTACTACAAACACGCTGAAGGGCGCTTTTTTTGTCGCTTCAGATTCTGACAGCCACTGTCCAAACGTCCGTATTTTACGAGTTCGGAATGACAACGGGTTGTACACACACACACAGGGAAGCGCAGCAGCACACAAACATGCAAGAGATTACAAATAAAAATATTATGGTGCAAATCCTCCATCATAACAGCAATGCTCCAAGGCCCAAACGCGCCTGGCTTTTAAAGGGAATGGGAGATGATCTCTGATTGGTTGATTGCATGTTACGCCCAAAACACAATGATGAAGACACTAAGTACAGCCCTTTAGAACCATGCGCCCGGCGCACAGACCCTTGTTTCCGCCGTCAAACTAGCAAAAGTAGATTTGGACACGCCCTAAACGCACCTGTGCCAGGCGCTTCACGTCATGTGCTTAGATCGTTAAATATGACCCTAAATAGCCAATAGATTAAAGAAGACAGACATGAACAGGTGTTTTGAACTTTGGTTTGAGTAAAGTGGCGAACTTTTTGAAGTCAATCGACTCACACAGTTGTGTAGACATCCCAGTATCAACACACATATTAACCCACGCTTCCTCCCGCTTCTGGTGTTCCTGTGTATGTACTAACCAGCAGCTATCGGGTCGCCAGTGAAAGCCCTCCTGTAGTGTTCTCTGTCCTACGGTTGTCTCCGTCATGCTGCCTGGCCCTGTATCCATACGTCCATGCCCTGTACCGGGGTTAGCGTCTGTTTCAGGGAAAGGGGGCTTTGCATTCTCCTTTACCTTGTTAAAGCGTAACTCTCACCAAAATGCAACCTAGGGTCTTTTTGTGAATGTTCCCTTGTTAAACTTTTGTTTTAAAGCATAATTAGGACGGAAGCGCCACTTTTAAGATTGAACGTATTTTCGTTTTCAGTCCAATGGCCTTTTGAATAGGAGTGCTAAGGGCACTACTATGATAGATAAAATCGCTATTTTTAAAACACTAAGAAGGCTCGACACAACATGAGACTTTGCTCCAAGTATCACCAGGGGCTCTACACCTTAACCAAAGCATTGACAACATTGTTTGTGTACCCAGAGTTTACTAAAAAGAGAGGTTTTCAACATCTCACTTTAGCTGTTGTTGTTTACGCTATCCGTCATCTCGCCAGTCAAAAATAGTCGATCTCCGAATGTGAATGAATGGACTCCATAGGAGGAAATGTCATTCTTATATGAGGCTCCTTTTTCAACTACGAGGTCAATATTGTTTTTCACTAACGACAAAACAAGAAATAATCCTTGCATTTATATGGAACTAAGCTTTAGGAGCTCTCCATCTTTACTCTCCTCCCTGTTACGTTGCATTCCCAGATCAACTCTTTTTTGACTGGCAAGATAGTAGCTTAACTTCAAAGGTATTATTGTTGCATTTCCTTGCGGGTTGCGCTTATCACGCTGCATTGCAGATCTTTCTATCTCAGTGTGCAACCCCAAAAAGCATCTCACTGGCAGTGCACATGCAAATTAGTTCCGCCCCAAGCTATTCAGACCATTATGTAGGAGACATAACATGTATGCACACACAACTGTACAACAACTGTACTGAAATTACACACCAAATAAATTAAATTTAATGTGTGGACCACAAAACATATTAATGAACTAATGGCATTTACTTTGCATAAAACATGACATAACCCTGTTCAGACTCCACTTGTTTTCAATCCAACAAACAACTGAAAACAAAGAAAACAATCACTGGGCAGGCAGCATTTTCTAGTTTGCCATAAAACTCCTCTCACACACATCGGCTGTAGCTGACCTCCTCCCCTCGCCGGACTCGTGTTGCTTGTGTTCTGGTTGAAAACCAAAGATACACATGAATAAAGATTTCTTTAAATGGCTGTTTCAGGTCATTGGGAGAGCACTTCATTATTATGAGGTAAAAGAGCGCCCCTTAGAGAAAAATGAACTAACTGGCTCGGGCCCACGGTGCAGTGCAGCGACCTGCCCAACTCAACACACTAAGTCAGGTCAGGTTTATTCAGAAATAAAACCAAAACCAGCTGCACGGCTAGATACCGCCAGAAGGAAGTGAGTGTAATTGATGGTGATTTCAGTGAATTCAATTTTTTGTTTTTAAGTAAAGTTTTAGTTGGATGTAAAGAAAAAAATCTAAATGTCATTTTCACATGCATGGGTAAAAGTTTGTGGAGTCACAGACCAGCTGGAGGAAACCGAGACGGTGAAGGAGGCGGAGGAGGAAGTGGAGACGGAGGAGGTGGGGGGAGGAAGAAGAGTGGGTATGGACATACAGCCGTACAGCAGATAATTATTGGCTTTGTCAGACAACATCTGTTATGTCAGCATTCCAGCCGTCAGCCTCGAGGAGGACGAGCAAAAGAAAAAAAGAAAAATACGCCTGCAGAGTTCAGAGAGACAGATAGAAACAAGGCCAGACACAGGAAGGCAAAAGGCTGCGTTTCGGTTTGGACACTTTGGAGTTCACCTTCATGTTTATGTGAGCAGAGAGTCTGAACCTTCAGCCGGAGGATCACAAGTTCAACGCCCCGTCTGGCCTGCTGCAGTGTCCTTGACCAAGACTGACTCCCCTCAGGCTGACCATGACCTCTGACCTCTCTGGAGTGTCCGACAGATTCTACACTGACTGCGTTTCCATGCACATAATATTCCGGTTTTGCCATTATTTCAAAAGAGGCAATATTCCTACTAAGCTGTTTTCATGGTTAATTAAAGTGAATATTCCACTAATATTCCCATTTACATGCAGCTGTGCAAAACAGGATGTCTTCAAAGTTTTCCAGCAGCCGCGGACTTGTTGGACCGTGTGAACACAGCGTCCCTCTTTGATTCTTTCAACCAGCTCCTTGAAAATGTCGGCGTTGCAATGTTTGCACATATCCAAAAACCTCTTGATATCCAAGTCTTTGATAATGTTTAAAAGTGGCTGTGTTACACCTCTTCTTTTGGCCATTCATCTCAGTCGTCAGCCCTGCAAACTGTCGGCTCGTTGGTTTGTGTACAACAACCATAGCAACGCACAGAGCTGACCGTAAGCTGTAAACAGGCCATAAACTGCCCATAAACTGTTGCAAATTGCAGTAAAAACCCTGATTAAGACCAATTAATTAATTTAATTAATTAAAAAATGCTTCTAAAACCTGAATAATACAGGCATATCACACGTCTGAATCGGAAAATGCTATATTTGGAAAAAGGCCTTATTCAGAATATCAAAAGGGAATATGCCGTGTACATGACCCATATTGAATTCGGAATATTAGTGGAATATTGGTGTGCATGTAAACATACTCATTGACTACCTGGTTAAGTTGTCTGTAGTAGTTCTTTCTTCCTTGCAAAGGGTCAGAAAATGTAGCTTATTTGATCTGGGCTGTTAACATGTCGATTAGGCATTGAGGGAGTTTTAATTCATCATGTCCATTCATTCTTCATTGTAAAACATTTCTTCTATAAATGAGTTGTTTACTTTAAATCTGAGGCTTGCACACGGCTCACATTTTCCTTTCCCCATTTATCAACCTGGCAGCTAGACAGCTCACGACATGGCATATTGCACACTGAACTGTATGTGACAAGTTAATGGATTTATTTGGCAAATTAATGGATTATGTTTACTTACAATATGGTAAAATGTTTGTTTCTATCTGCATATGACATGTTGAATACAGCCTGAACAGATAACCCCTATATTTCCATTTTACTCCTGTTATTTTTCCATAAAATCCTGTTAATTCCCATTGAAAGTTTCCACCTGAAATTTTGCAACCCTACTCTCATCTGTACATACTTTTGCTTTGTCATTTTGTCCGAACAATTCAACCTCTACTTCTCCAGATAATGGAGCACTGGGAAAAAAAGACTTTTCAGGACTTATGAATTTGCTTGAACTTGGTCCAACAATTTGTTACTTCCTACTACAGACAATACAACGGTGATGCCCCCTTTAAGCAGCAACTGACCTGAGGCCTGTACTAGGAATCAAGATCAACATGCCCTGGATTTATTTCAGTTACCCGGCTTCACCTAACCCTAACAACCGCGGTCCCGCATAAACTGTGTCACGACAGTGGTTAACAACTAGTTTAATCAACCCAGGGGTTCCCAATCCAGCGGCATGCTTGTTCACATAAAAGAGGCGGTGTTTGCACAGCATGACCCATTTTACATAAGAAGAGCAAACTATAATTCTATGTAAATATGAAGAACACAGACACGGATTTACAGGCAAAACGCAGGAAGGAAAGCTGGCAAAAAAAGCCGACGCTGAAGTGCGTAAATCACCACGCTTATCAATATCACTTCCCCATCAGTCAGGCACCAGATCTGACCATAGTTACACTTGTCCTTTCCATAAACTGTCGTTGCTTTAGCATATTATATTATCAGTTGCAACCCTGGCAGTGGTATGCGATCGTGAGAAAAAATAAAAAAATATAAAAACATAGTTGAAAGTGATGGATGTACGTGGAAATAAAAATAATCTGTTACACTTTACTTTAAGGTATCTACATAGGAGTGACATGACACTGTCATGATCGTGTCATAAACATTACAAAAAAATTTAATTTTATTAAGTGTCATTCGGTTTTGTCATGTTATGGTTATGGTTAGGGTTAGAGTTAGGGTTAGAGTTAGGTTAGGGTTAGAGTTAGGTTAGGGTTAGAGTTAGGGTTAGAGTTAGGTTAGGGTTAGAGTTAGGGTTAGGGTTCATGTGTCATGAACACACATGTGTTGTGTTTTTTCATTGCCATCAAACCATTTTACACATCATTTCCAAAACATGTCTAAGGGATCAACCCCCCAAAAAAATCCAAAAACTCTTTCCTACTGTTCACTGGCTGACTTCTACTGAAATGTTTATTTTTATCATTTTAAAAGAAGATTTCAGGACTCAGTAGCAGGCTTGTTAAAACAGATTATTCCTGTGCAGTTGGACTGACTGGTTGTCTGAATGACTGTCTGCCACATACCAGAGTACAGTTCAAGAGTTCAGTTAATTCGTGAACTCTGTCGGGGCACCACACCCAGCCAGCGGCACATTAAAGCCTTGTGTATGACTGAGTGTGTGTGTGTGTGTTTGTGCTGTTGTGTCCTCACGCACTACTGATTCCACAGTATGTGTGGAAGTGTTTAAGTTTGCCTGTACATGAATGTGCATTTAAGCTCCTACACTCGCATGGTCCACCCACACAGGTGTTTTCACTTATTCTGCCTGATTGGACCTCCATGTGGGCGTGGACAAACTGTAGCTGTGTCCGAAACCTTTTCATCATTTACTCACTTACTATTCCCTATATAGTGTTTATTAAATAGTAAACTATATAAGAAATTACCAAATGAGATTTCGGACACCACACTGAAAATGACTTAACGTTGTTGCGTCAGTAGATGCGCCAGATATTTGTGTGACAAAATACAAAAATACTTGCAATACGTCCTGCAACAGTTCAAAAGATGCAGTTCAAGAAACGTTCAAAATCTAGGTCACTAACATGTCAAACACGGAAAATGCTAGAACTTCCAGTTATAAACGAAAGCCTGGTCAATTTTTCCTTTTCTGTTTTCGTGGGGTCCATCTGCTTCTTCATCTCCGCCGAGAAATCACGGCAGCGTTGCATTGTGGTATACTTCAGTAAAATGCCAGGTGCAGCTCGTTGGAAATCAACAAAGCACAAAAGAAAGTTGATTTCAACTGGAGATGTGTGAAATCTGCAAACTTGTTTATTTCCATAGACAGTGAAAGAAATGCACACAGTGACGCCATATATTTCAACGGAGACCAGTGAAGGATATTAGAAGCTCTTTTCCTCTGTTAAGAAAGGTTCATGAAGTGTGTGTGTGTGTGTGTGTGTGTGTTTGACTCACCGTTAGACAAAAGAAAACCCATAAATTAAAGAGTTTAGGCTAATTATACGTTCTGAAGAGCAACAACAAACAATCCAGCTCTGCTCCTGTGCTTCGCTGTGTTTGCAGGTCAGTGTGTACTGGAGGCAGTCTGATCTGTGTTTCAGAGACAGAAACAGAGACTCATGAGTGAACATGAACATGAACACACACACACACACACACACACCGAGTCACGATGGGGTCCATGGCCGAGTCAAACGGGCCGCGGCTGCATTCCAGTATGGAGGCTTGTGTTGATACATGCGTCGCGGTGCTGCGCGGCTGTCTGGGCTCCCAGCCTGCGAATCCAAACACGGAAGGGGTCAGGACCTCGGCACATTTGTTTAACGCCGAGATAGGTGTCACCGAGGCGGGGTTAAAGCGTAGCAGCGCCAGGCATAACTGGCTCCGGAATGACAACAAACACGGCCGGAGTGTTGTTCCGGATAATTTGCTGGTGTTTTCCCAAAGCCGGGGCTTAACTGACAACACTGGACGTTTAACTCAATCAGTGTTCCGTTTTTTTTTTTTTTATCCGTTTTTTTTTTCACGTAAGGTGTTGTTGTGGCCCTCACTCCCCCCCAGAACTTAACTCAGTCCAGCGGAGCCCGGTCGGGCCCTGGTTCTGTTGTAATAGCTTCCTTTCATCGGCTTTAAATTGTTATGATTGGCTTTCATAATTCAGCTGCCTCTTCAGATAACAAAGAACCCCCATGAAAACAAAAAAGAACATGAACCAACAACCACCCAACCAATGGAGTTACCAGGTTTTTAATGGAAATTTTATTTCAATGTGTCTTGTGTTTTCTGATTGGTATTACCTTTTCTGACTCTGCGTGTTAATTACAATACCATGCAGTTCTCGTTAGTTACGGACAGAGAATATAGCATAATATTCATCTAACATAATGTTTTTGTTATATTTTCTAGTCACGGTTTAAAGAGAGCGCATGAGTACATGAAATCACATCGATTAAACAGGAAACAGACAAAAAAAAACATTGAATCGACAGGCAGTTATGTTGACTTGTTGGTTCTCCCTGTTGCACTTCTAGCCACGCACCAGCCAGTGATGTCACAGCAGGTGCAGGCGCTTTCACAGCTGATGCCAATCACCTGTAATCACTGATTGGTTGCTTGGCAAACATGTAACATGCTTGAGAATTTGCGGGGCAGCAGACTTTAAAAAATGAGCGGAAAACTGTGAATTGTGTTGCTTTGATCCCTGCTGATATTTTCAAAAACAAGCGTGACCCGTACTGAACCAGCTGCCTGTTTAAACAGAGCTTACATGACTGCTTCAGACTGACATATATACATGTATATATATTTTTGTTACAGTGCATCCATCTGTAAAAGCAGAGCAGGCTGTCTGTGTGTCTTTGTTTCAGTGTTGTTGCTGAGTACAGTGACCTGCGGTTACACTCTCTCTCTGTTCCCGTTAGGGTAAATATCCCTCTATTAGCAACAAGTGGTCTGAAAGCTCTGATCCTGTCAGAACTGCTGGCTGTTGGAAGCTTTTAGAGAAAGAGAGCGAGGAGAGAGGGAGAGCTGCTCCGTCTCTTTAACCCTTTAAAGGTCCACTGTGTAGTGTTTGAAGTATTTTATTAGCTAAAATCAATGTCTTCATTCATAAATATGTCCTCATTGGTGTAAAATGACCTCTGCCAATGATCTGACTTATCCTCGTAAGCGAAGAATTTCTTATCTGTATTTACATTGGACGGGCAAGTCCAAGGAGGCTTCCATGTCGTTCCGTCATTTTGAAAATCTATAATCGCTGAGAGGGACGTAGAGCACTAGCCTACCTGTCTAGCTAATCCACAACGCATTTTTGTTCAGAGCCAGCGTCACGTGACTGAAACCAGCTGAAACGGAGAAGGAGATCAGTGAGAGGCGCTTGTCACTGCCCCTGGCAAATTTGCAAGCCTGCAACTGCACTTTAGTTCATAATGGAGGATCATACTTATGACTAGCCACAGGAGAAGGAATCCTTGTTGCCAAAAAAGTGAAAATTGGAAGACATGTTGTCATAGCTTCTTGGTACATAACGGCTATCATAGTTGCAACACGCATTTGAAAAAGCGAGACATTAGAGAGCTCTATTCGTTTGAATGCAAAATACAATTTCACCGCTAGATGGGAGAAAGTCCTACACAGTGTACCTTTTAACAATAACTCATGTAGTTCTGATCTAGTCTGCTTGACAACAGAGGCACCAACTGGAATGATGTAAACTTCTCTGCTACCGGTCATTATATTATTTTTACATAGAGGATGCTTGCAGACACCTAAAAGCAACAAACAAGTGAAATATGACCATGTTAAAAACATCCACAGCCTTTGCTTGCCTGCACACTGGCTAGGGCTGGGTATCATTCAACATTTTTCCGTTAAAGGTACCAATACAATACATTGACTTCAATACTACTACGTTGACTACTTACGTAACTTAATTTACATGACAAAACACACTTATTTAAACCCAAACAACAATCTTTTCCTAAACCTAACCAAGTAGTTTTGTTTGAATCCACGTTAACCACGTGTTTAAAACTGATGAGTTAGAACGGGAATGGGAACATGCATAATGCATACATTTGGGTGCCTGGGTAGCACACCTGGTAGAGCGTGCGCCCATGTATAGAGGTGTACTCGTTGCAGCCGCAGGTTTGACTCCGCCTTGCGGGCCTTTGCTGCGTGTCTCTCCCCTTTCATGTCTTTAGCTGTCCTATATACATAAAGCTTAAAATGCCCAAAAAAGAAGGAAAAAAAGCATAAACTTGACAAACAAAATCTCCTCAAATGTGGCGTGCGATTTATACAATCACGTTTAAAAAAAAGGTAATTGCATCTGTAAAAAAATTGAGATAAAAACTAAATAAAATAATGTACAAAATAATACAAATAAATGTACTTATGTGCTACTACTGTGCTTATCTGTTTCTCTCGGTTCAGAAAATGCACACACACACACACACACACACACACAGGATTGCACTTTTGTCTTTGCACTTTTGTCTTTGCGCTTTTGTCTTTGCACTTTTGTCTTTGACCCTGTGCTCTTTCTTCTCTAATCCATGTGACAAAAACACAATCACAGATCCAAAATGACTCCTGTCTGTTCTCACTGTAAATATTTAGGACTGAGGTTTCCTCGTCTTCCTGTTGCTCAGACATTCACTCAGTGTCGCTGTCAGACCTAAAAGCTCTTCCCACTATTGAGACTCCGGTTTGACACTTTACTCAGACAGCTCAACGTCTGCATGTCTTCTCCATTAGGTGTCCGTATAAGTTAGTCCTCACTTAAGACACCAAATATCTGTTGGTGCTCGTAACAAAAAACTGACAACATAGAACATATAGTGGTGCATCATCAACATATACCCAATAAAATAAAAGCTGTGGTTTAAACCTTTCAGAATCTTTGAGTCAGTTAAATATGATTTAGGTTTTTAAATAAAGACTCTTTAGTCTGATGTTCAAATTTGGATTATTGATAGGCCAAAAGTTGGCATGCGTTGGAGTTCAGTCTGTTACTACAGGAGTAGTCTATATCAACAACGTTTAATTTCCGGGATTCCGCCGGATGTCTCTCATTTCGACCAGATGTCCGTCACCTTCTACTTCCTTTGTGTTGGCGTTCTAAACTCCGGTGGATTTCTGAGGACTATGGTTAACTGCTCCTCAGATCTCTGCAGATCTGGCAAATTCAGAAAGCTAGCTAGACTATCTGTCCAATCTGAGTTTTCTGTTGCTTGACTAAAACAACCTTTAAACATACACGTTCTACCAAAACAAGTTCCTTCCCGAAGCACCATCCGTCCAGCGCCTAGCGCCGCCCATGACGATTTAAACCACGATTGTGGTTTAAAGAAATGCCAATAAACCAGAGCATGTTTTTCTCCCATCCCAGAATGCTATGTGGACTAGACAGAGGAAGGTCTGGCAATGCTAGACTACTACAGGAGTGACCTGGCTGACTTTGATGGCACATATTCTATTATAGATGTCACGGCACAATCGTTCCTATTGGTCGCCAGACTGAGGTCTGTGTGGATTACCTGCATCACCGCTGCGGCGGAGGTGACAAAAGCGGAAATTGAGGAGACTGTGAGACAGTCGAAATGTGCTTCTTTGTGTCATGAGATTTAATAGTCAAATCCCCAGTTTTCCCCATCAAGTTGTGGTCATGTTTTTGTCGGTGTCTTAACCCTCGTGTTGTCTTCCCATTCACCATGAACTTGTTGTCCATCTAGTTCAAAATTGAAAATGAACTTTTTTTTAGCGCTTTTTTTAAATGTTTTTGTTACTATTTTCAATGTTTTTTTTAAATTCATGGTCAATAAATCTAATTTATTTGACATTATACCTAATTTTTATTTCAATTAGTTACAATCAGAGGATATTGAGTGGATCACAGACTGTAAAAGTTTAGTCCGGGTTAGGGGTTTTAAACCATTTAAAAAAAAATTTTTAAATGCTATAAAATGAATAAAACACCCAAAGTGTTAAGGAAATAATCATTTTTTTATGTTTATGGCTTCCATTCAACATATACCCATACATCCATGTTATTTTTGGGCAATTTAGTGGAAAAAAGCCCCCATATTTCTGAAATATAAAAAAACGTTGAAAACGGGTCAATTTGACCCAGGGACAACACAAGGGTTAAATGTCTACAAAGGAACTTCTAACCAACGGAGTGTCGACGCTGCATCAATGGCCGAGCTGGTCAATGATGGAGCAAAGAACCGCCGAGGCAAGAACGACAGGTAAGCCCACTGATTTTATGTGCGGCCTGGCAAAACCAAGAGTTTAGCTCTTGTAGTTATATATGCACGAGTAAATCAAACTCTGGAATCCCTAGACACATCACAATAACTTCATGTTTTCCTAGAGTGTGGTTAGGCCTTGACCCAAAATAACAATAATTTTTATTGTTTACTCAGTGCATACATGAGAATAAATCCCATTTTCCAGTTTCCATCGATAAAACAACACCCAACTAGCAGCATGACATTGCACAAAGTACATATCCTGGACTTTTTACACATTCATCGACACCTCTGCCCACCCTGCACTAAACCATAAAGCCTTCTTTTCTCATTGTTAGAACAGTTGGTTACACTTTACTTGAAGGTATCTACATAGGAGTGTCATGACACTGTCATGACCGTGTCATAAACATTATAAACAGATCATAAATGTTCATGACTTCTTTTAGTAAGTGTCATTCAGTTTTTGTCATGACAAGTTATGGTTAGGGTTAGAGTTCATGTGTCATGACAGTGTCATGTGTTCATGACACTGTCATGACACTCTTATGTAGATACCTTCAAGAAAAGTGTTACCGAACAGTTTCATCACACGTTTATTTATGTTTCCATTTCTTTTACATTTATAGTTTTTTTCCTTTTAATATGTTTTTGTCGTATGCACCATCCACCAAGGCAAATGTCTTGTAATGTACTGGGCAAGAAATTATTTTGCGATTCTGACAAAATCTTTTAGCGCCACAGCGGTCAAAAACCCTTTCCCCTTTCTAGGTTCAAACCTGACGACAACAGTGACTTTCCTTCCTAGAGGCCTGTACTTGAGCCTTAGATACCAGCACAGCGACAGCCAATGCACACACAGTAAATAACAATTAACCCTTGTGTTGACTTCGGGTCACATTGGGCCGTTTAAAATTTTTGTTTTATATCAGAAAATATTGGACATAGAAGTAAGCACTGAAAATGTGTAGAAGAAAAAATTTAAAATTTAAAACGTTGGAAAAAGCAAAAACAAATTGTGAAAAAAGGCGTCACAAATGTCAGAAAAAAAGGTTTTTTCAAGGTTGAAACAAAGACAACACAAGGGTTAAGGTCTGGTTAATTTACAACAACGGATTCGGCTCCTACACCATGTAAACACAGCTGCTGACAGAGATCTTTGTTTCTCATTTAGCTGATCAACTGATATATAGTGAACACACACACACTTCTGTGTTTCTCTCTCAGCCTCTTGGCAGCCAGGGGCTACAGACCACCTGCGTGTGTGTGTGTGTGTGTGTGTGTGTGTGTGTGTGTGTGTGTGTGTGTGTGTGTGTGTTTCTCTCGTTGACCCTGCCGTGTGTTTGCTGTCAAAGAGCAGGATTTATGACTGGACCACTTTCTAAATCTCTCTGTGGCAATCAGAGAGGCAAAAAGGTGTTCAAATACTTAATAAGTACAAGTATCAAAAGTTAAAGCAGTGGTGGTTCTAGACCATTTCAAATGGAGGGGCCAGGCTGGGGCCACATGCGATTTTAGGGGTACCAAATATATTGTATACAGTGCTGCTCATGAGTATAGGAACCCATGCTAAAGTTGACTAAAAAGAGGAATAAAAAAATTTGCTTTTGGAAATTGATCTTAATGCCTTAATTGAAAAAAATTGGAAAAATCCAACCTTTTAGGACACCAATTTTCTTTGTGAATGAATAATGTATCGTGAATAAATAACTGTTCTTCCTTAAAATACAGGGGGCATAAGTAAGTACACCCCTATGTTAAATTACCATAGAGGCAGGCAGACTTTTATTTTGAAAGGCCAGTTATTTCATGGATCCAGGATACTATGCATCCTGATAAAGTTCCCTTGGCCCCCACATCATCACATCCCCTTCACCATACCTAGAGATTGGCATGGGGTACTTTCCATAAGATCATCTCTCAATGCAAATCAAACCAGCTATTAGGCTAACTGAAATAAAACCATTAGCTTTTTCCATTTCCTTTATTGTGTTATATATTTTTTTGTGCACGTTATAGGTTTGCAAAGTGAAAAAGTCCAAAGTCCACCCCAAAGGGACTTACCATCTCCAACAGAAAACACTGTTCACAAACTGCTCCAAACAGCTCTATTGTAGTCCAGCCTTTACTTCAGAGACAAACGTGCGTCACTTTGTAACACACGTTATAATGCTCGCCTAGCTGCTAGCGTGGCACGCCCTCATACTCTGCTTCTGACTGGCTAGTAGTCCTTACCTAGGTACTGTCAGGGCACGCCCTCATACTCTGCTTCTGACTGGCTAGTAGTCCTTACCTAGCTACTGAGCATGTGCTTCTCCCAACAAAGATTGAACATAAAGTGAGATGTCTCACTCTGTAGCTAAAACAGAGACCGGAACACAGCGTGAAAAGAGGAGCTGCAGCAATGTGTAGTACAACAACAATATGATGTTTTTTGAAAATTAAACCATGTAAACCTATTCTGATATAACCTCTAAATACAATTATGAACCTGAAAATGAGCATAATTTGAGCACTTTAAAACTTGCCCAGTTTAGCCAAATACATTTAACCAACTTCTGACCGAACTACGCTGTAGTTGAGTTTATTCGCTCCACAGTAGTTGATGGAAATGCACCTTTCTCACATTTACAAAGTGTGCTTAAAATTCATCTGACAAATAAATGGAAATACGTCTATCGTCTTTATGGTTTACAAGATAACCATCAAAAGAAATTAACCTTTCCAAATCCCCTGAAAGCTAAAAATATCCTGACGGTAAAGTGTTTGGAAAACTCAGAGCCAACATGGCCGATAAAAGCTATTAACTCTAAAGCACATGAACCCTGAAAACTATACGATAAGATCTAAAACAAGCACGGCCGCCGCGATAACATGTTCAACACTCTCTCTCACACACACACTTGTCCTCCAGGGTCATTATTCCTCCAAGGTTCAGCAGTGGGTCAGCATCCACTGTCCTCTTTCTGGCTTTTTCTGCCCTCCTTGCCCTTCTCTCTCTCTCTCTCTCTCTCTCTCTCTCTCTCTCTCTCTCTCTCTCGCTCTTCAGTTTTTTTCTTTTGTTTGAATGTATTTTTGTTTTTATGGTGCCCAGTCGTCTTTGAATGTGTTGAAAAATGTGACGGACAAATGTAAACCGCGTGCAGAGATGATGATGTGATGGTGTAGCTTCACAACGCACTCTCATGAACGGGTTTGTATGATATCGTACGAAAATGTATGCACAACAAAGCGTAAGATATTGTACGAAACTAGGAAACCGCTGGCTGGTCATGTGACGCCGGCTACAGTGACCGGCTACCAGCTCCATGATGCTGAGCGCCAGTTGCTAATTGTTTAAGCCGCTACACAGCTTCGTGACGCTGGCTACAGACCTCGGAAGCGTGGCTATGTTCCCACAGCCCTATGTCCCCACATTTCTATGTTTTATTCAAAATTAGATCCTGTGTTTCCACAGTTCCCACATTTCTAAGATTTTTTTCCAAAATTATGCCTTATGTTCCCACATTTCCTTTTTCATAAATTTGTATCAGATTTTATCCCCCTAACCCTAACCCTAACCCTAACATCTAAACCTAACCCTAAAAAATGTTGTGGGATGATATGGCTTAAATTGAAGGGAAATGTAGGAACACAAGACTAATTTTGAAAATGTCCTAAAAATGTGGGAACATATTTCTGTGGGACCATTGGGCGGTGGGAACATTGGGCTGACCCCCAGACCTCCGTCACAGCTCGGTTGGATCAGCTCGCTGTTATCACTTCCGGAATCGGAGCCGTTCAAAGAGTGGGCTGTCACTGTTCAGCTCGGGGTCAGCCCAATGGTCTTACAGCCCAATGTTCCCACAGCCCTATGTTCCCACAGCCCTATGTTCCCACAGCCCAATGTTCCCACAGCCCTATGTTCCCACATTTCTAGGACATTTTCAAAATTAGGTCTTGTGTTCCTACATTTCCCTTCAATTTAAGCCCTATCCTCCAACAACATGTTTTAGGGTTAGGGTTAGGGGGATACAATCTGATACAAATTTATGTAAAAGGAAATGTGGGAACATAGGCCTCTGGGAACATAGGCACACTCCCGTTCAGCTCATTATCAAAAACATGTCAAGTCTCTACAAGTGTACTGAAAGGAACTAAAACCTGGAACAAAACCAACTAAAAGAAAAGTCAGCAGTGATTTGAATTGTTGCCGTAGCCAATGTGCTAAGCTAGTGTTCTTTTGAATTAAACCACCTACGGGTCTATTTTGTCATCAGATTCTTGTTCAAAGTGGATTCAATGTGTATTCAATGTTTGTGTAAACTATACAGAGCCTTGTAAGAGATGGAATCAAAGTTTTTCTTTTGGTTCTTTTTAATTATGCAGACTAGCTTGCAGGTGAGCCGCGCCCTGTTGGCCGCAAACACTCTGTTTATGTTAGCGAGATGCAAGGGCGTAACTTTGGGTTCAACATACGGGGGGGTTGCGATCTCCACTTTTGAGCAAAAATTATGAACATATCAAACACTTCATCTCCTGCGTTCTGATGATTTCTTCTGCAACAATTTGTGCCTTTTCGGCATCAATTAATGGTGCAAATATCTTTGGAAGGAAGGAAATTATAATTTTAGGTCCTAACAGACTGGTCCATTTCATTAGTTCAGAGAGTCTGGCCACTCTCCATTGAAAAGTGTTAACTTCCTTGAACGCGGGTACTCTGATGAAGTTTAAAACTACTGGATCTGCCCAGAGCCACTCTGGATCTGCCATAACCAATCGCTAACGTTTTGTTGTGACGTATGTTATGCACATCTAACGGAGCGAGCTGGAAAATCTAACTTTCCCAAACCCTTGGGGAGGAGGGCCACAACATCATGGCCACCAACACAACTCAGCAAGGATTGTTCTTGCTCAGGCTTTAACTTCTGGATATTCGGCAGCGTCGCCACAACGGACCAAATGGCTTCACATCTAGCGCACAACCTCAACGTCATCATTCTCAGCCACTCCCTCTGTTCGCTGATTGGACCGCCAAATATTTGGCCAGAGAAAACCCAAGAATATACTGCGAACCCAGACGGAGTACTGAAGGGAAATGAAAATTGAGCGAAAGTACGTAGGAGGGCGGAGCCAGGCTAGGGGGGTTGCAGTGACCAGTTTTAATTATGACCGTAAAGTACGCCTATGGCGAGATGCCTCCGACCGGCGAAGAGACGCTCTTTAGATGCAGCCGCACCGTCAGGTTTAAGCAAGTTCAACTTCACCGTTTATAGACTGCACCCGTACACACACTACGCTGACATGCACACACTTCAACAGCAGGTAGGAGGTGGTTTGTGGAGGGGACTAGAAACATTTCTTCAGAGTTGATTGAGTCACATTAGTAACACAGTAAAAAACTGTTCTTTAATATCACGCATAGTTTCTATATACGTTGATGCATACACCCAGTCAAAAACTAACAAAAGCGATGCTTGGTCAGGTGCCTTTTGGTATTTGCTATTGACCCAAAAAGTCTCCTTTGGCGTCATATTTAGACGTGCTTGGTCAGGACTCTTGGCATCAGTTTTTGACGCTCTGGGTCGGGACGTACGTTTAATGGAAATGCGGGACAAGAACGGAACGGGGTCAGCCCTATGTTCCCACAGCTCAATGGTCCCACAGCCCTATGTTCCCACGTTTCTAAGATTGTTCTTAAAATTAGGCCCTATGTTAGGGTAAGGGGTACATTCCGTCTGTAGTCCATTGCTACTGGATAATAGGTTGGGTGTAATTGGCTACCAAATTGTGAGAAAGGGGGATAAAATCTGATACAAATTTATGAAAAAGGAAATGTGGGAACATAGGGTTGTGGGAACATAGGCACGCTCCCAATGGAACAGTTAGGTTTAGGAAAAGATGGTGGCTGGGGTTACAAAATGTACGTTTCGGTGACACACGGGAGAAGAATGGGACACGAACCGTGGTCTCCTGGGGGACAGTCCTGTGTTGCTTGACACATCCACCACCCCACCCTGCCTCCTAACGCAGATTTTCGGTCTTTCATACTACTTGCTACTGTTGTCGCTCTTAATACTACGTCATCTTACAGCGCCGCGGTCGAGCTGCTGCTCCATACAGACGCTAAAGGGTGATTTTTACGTCGGTATCTGACGCTGAGAGACACTGACTAAGTATTTTATGAGTTTGGAGCGAGAAAGGGTTGCATAAAACACATGCATAAACATGCAAAGACAAAAAGTGTACACACGCACACTTACACAAACGTCCCACACTCACTAAGCAGCCGTCCCCGCCCCTCAACAGTCGCGCCAAAAACAGTAATTAAGAGTTTCAACTCTTCACCTCACCGTTGAACCGTCAGACGCAGCCAGATCTGCCACCGGGCTCAACCACCGGAGAGGAGGAGACGGGGCGTGGTCCAGGTAGCCTGCGTCAGTGACGACTGAGCCCTCACCTCGCGGCAAAGTGCACGCCAACACATACACACATGCACACACACGGTTAGGTTACACGTTAAGTGAGTGCATGTAAAAACTAAGTATACAGAAGTAACCACAAAGAATTAGGGATGTTAAAAAAGAAGAAGCAGAGTGTTCAGCTTAGGTATGTGCAGGTAAACAGTCTGACACACACACACACACTCGCACGCACACACACACACACATACACACACACACACACACACACACACACACTGAGACTCACAACTACAAACGCAGTAAGTGAAGGTGTTGAACTGGCTTTGATCTCCAGGCAGACAAACAGGTATTCGTGTTTCTGGGGGTTATGGAAGTCACGTTGAGGACAGATTCATTTGTGGCTCGAGGGCAGCATTGAAATCAATGTTTTGATCCCTTAAACTTAACTAAATTAACTGAAATTGTGCCAGTAGAAAAGCTGCAAAATAACAACACTTTAAATCCAGTGGTAATAAGTAGTTTCGGTATGCCGATGTCCACAACATTTGTTCATCAGATCATCTTTAACAAACATTTGAAAAAGACAAAAATGACCTTAATGAGTAACTGAGAATAACTACTTCACGAGTCGAAAAAGGAGATTGCGCATAGAGCTTGGGGATACGGTTAAAATCAAACATCACCATATTTTTTCAAATACATCGATGTCGATATTGCGGCGATGTTGTAGGGTTGACAATTGGTGCTTTCACAAAATATTGTCACAATGAGAGAAAAATAATCACCAATAATGTGGATACAATGACTAAGTGGGTAAAGGCAAATAATAGAACAGCTGGAACAGTCTGGTAAGTTCAGAACATGACATCACTTGCCTTTAAAACCAGGAAGAGACGACACTTGTGTCGTATTAGGATATCCAAAATCTAAGGCGATATCTAGCCTCATATACCGATGTTGATATAATAACGATATATTGCCCAGCCCGAATTGTGCTTCAACAATGGAGATTCTCGTTGGAGTGCTAAACCCAAAATCCAACAGGCATGTTTCCAAAAAGTGAAGAAAAGGGAGCACATCTGAAGTTGCCAAATTAATGAGGACGACATACTTTCATTTCTCTTATTTAATTATGCTCACATCACATGCTTTGAATATGCAGAAAGTTTGAAATAATACAGGAGTATTCCAACATTCCAATGTTGAAACAACCTTGGTTAAGTGTGTATATCCCCAACATTTCTCTAACTACTTCATGTGTTTGGGAGTATGTAAGACAGCGTTCAGCTGGCGCCATCTGGTGGTTGCATCTGAGCTTAGTCAAAATGTATTCTGTGAAATAATATATTGCAATCAATCTGCCATGGTCAGATCATTTATTCAGGGTGAAGGCCAGACACTACAGCAGTGTTTGCCCTAGCTTTGTGGAAGACTTAGGTGGGCGTATTTGGCCAGGGGGTTTAGGAGTCCTTCCTCAAGAAAATGTTGTTTTTCAATAAAAAAAAAGTATTTCCCCATACATTGTATGTCTTTTAGTGGGATTTGTTTAGTTTTTGCATGTCTTTGTAGCCGGTTTGTGTCTCTTTTTGGCCATTTTTGTTTTCTTTGGGCTTCTCTTGTCTCTCTGTGGTCATTTAGCGTCTCTTTGTAGTCGGTTTGTGTCCCTTTGTGGTGGTTTTGTGTCTCTTTTTCACATCACTTTGGACCGTTATTATCACCATATCTGTGTCTAAAATGTTGGAAAAGCTGGAGCAGATAATAAATAAAAAGCATTCCGAAAGCTTAAAGACAAAAGTTGCTAATGAAATAGTAGTTAGACTTTCTAAAGAATTCGAACTACAATCATTAGATCTGAGAAAAGTTGTTTAGTTACATTCATTGGGTTTAGCTGCTGTCCAAAACGGCTCAGGTGCTGCACCCAAAACCTTATAATGGCTGCAGAAAACCCTGTACAGGCAAAAACAATGTGTTTCATGCGCTAGACGTTGTCACTTTTGCTTCCATAAAATGTCTTCTTTCAGACATTTATTTTACCACACTTTGTCTGTTTGTCTCCTAAATCCACCAATAGTTAGAGTAAGATAATGCCTAATTTGCATATTCAAACATACAATTTCAGAACAGATCTTTATGTGAGTAACCGACTGCTTCACGGTGATTTCTAGGACTTCGATCTTTTACCCTGTAGTGTCTCCCAAGGCCTTGGATCCAGACTCTCAGTTGAATACTCTTCCTACAGAGCTAATTTCATGCACTAACTTGCACTCATTCTCATGCTTAGAAAAGCATTGGTTGTTAACTAAACAGACTCGCTCCCACCAGTGAATTGATGTGCTAAATTACTGTGTGTTTATGGGGGGTCTAGTTTTAGCTCTGGATGGGGTGGGATAGGGGGACAATAATGTCTGTAGATTTTTATGACTTTATGTATCTGTATTGTATTGTATATTGTAATAATGTTTTTTTTTTGTCCCTGTTCAAAGAAATACATTACAAATTACAAATATCTTTCGCGTTCCACTTCCGGGATTGCTCCGGTGCTGCAGGAAATTCCGCCTGCATGTATTTTCTGTCCCCTTCCTCTTCCTTTGTGTTGGCGTTCTAACCTCTGGTGGATTTCTGAGGACTATGGTTAACTGCTCCTCAGATCTCTGCAGGGTAAATCCAGACAGCTAGCTAGACTATCTGTCCAATCTGAGTTTCCTGTTGCACGACTAAAACTACTTTTGAACGTACACATGTTCCACCAAAACAAGTCCCCCCCCCCAACACACACACACACACACACACACACACACACACACACACACACACACACACACACACACATATATACTTTACACACAGATATACACACATATACACACATTATACAATATCCCTCACCCCCTGACCCCCTCACCCATCCCTAAATTGACAGAAATGCATTCATTAAAACCAGGAAACGTGGGGCGGCCTTTAGTTCACTAGAGCGTACGACCCATGAAGGCAGAGTCCCTTGCAGCGGCCCGCGTTTGAATCCGACCTGCGGCCCTTTCTGCGTGTCATCCCCCTCCCCCCTCTCTCTCTCTCTCTCCCCCCCCTTTCCTGTCTATCCACTGTCACTATTGAATAAAGGGAAAAGCCACCAAAAAGTAATCTTTAAAAAACAGGAACCGAGCTGAACCGAGCCGAGGAAACGCCAGAGGCAAGATACTTAAAAACCAAAAGATCTAACTTTTTCATCTCTGTCATTACAACTTTGGTCTTTGAGCTATAATATGAAGCTCAGTGCAAATTCTTTCAGGAAGACTTCTAAATTACTTCAATCACCACTATCTCTCCCTACAACTTTCAGCTGTTAAGAGGCGTTCACTCTTCAGTAAACCAACCAGAATTGGCCACGAAATTCAGGATCCAATCACAGCATGACATCCTGCTTTAAATGTCTTCTCTCCTCGCTATCAGCTGTCTTTTCAGGCAAGCGTGCAACCCTCCTCCTCCTCCTCCCCTTCCACCTCCGGGCATCGTCTACCACCACAACCTGAGTCCCTTTCCGGCAGACAGGTCCTTCGTTGGGTCTCCTGGTTCCCTCTCCACCACCACCACTGTCTAGGCTCCTTCGGTGGGGGAATATGTCTGGCTTCTATACCCCTTTAAAATATTTTTAATGATGGAGTCTAATCTCCAAAGACTCTGTACATTTCAAATTATGCTTATGTACAATATATCTTTGCATACCTGCAACTAAGTCTCTCCTGATTGAAATACATCAGGAACTATTTAAAGTGAAATTAAATCAATCTCTTTTCGGACAGATTGAACATGTTTGTAACACTTTATAGATATTGTTTTTCCTTTTGGCATACTGCTCTGCACTTATTGTTTTTCATATTTTATTTTGTTATTTTTTGTTCGAAAAACTTTGGTCTTTAAGCTCTAAAATGTAAGGGATGCTTCTGCATGACTGCATCCGTCTGTGACAGCCAATCATTGTGAAATGTGATGATTTTATGTCGACTCTCTTTAGTTGAGGAGGGTTTTATTTTGAAATGTCGGGTGCTGAAGTGTTTGGCTGTGTGTTGGATATGGGTGGAGAGAGGCTCGCAGTCAGTGCAGTGTTATTGTGTTGCTTATTTCCTATGGAGTAGAAGTTGATTGGCTTATTATCTAGTTTCGGTAATAAAAGCAGACCAGGAGAGAGGGCAGAAAAACACAATGATTTAGGAGGCAGGAAAATATGTTTCTTTTTTATTCCAGCCAGCTGCTTATAATAATGAAAGAAAATGATACTGTCTGTCTCTGGGAGTGTGTGTGGGTGTATGTATGTGTGTGTGTGTGTTTGAGCAGAGTGAATGGGAACAGTTTTCTTTCATGAGAGACAGAAGAATGTCGTTGTATGTGAGCATGTAATGACAGTAAAGGCATTCATTCATTCGTTTATTTCTGCATTTTATTCTGAAATGTCCACCCATTATCACATATCCATGTAATAATGATGATAATATACTAATTAGTGCAAATGAAAACCTATGTTCCCTGTAGAGAATTGCATAGATTCAGTTCAAAATAAGTCGTATTTATCTTCTTTTAAATTAGAGGTTGTTTTCAACCTCTCTCACTGAATCACACAAGAGCACCTCTTTTCCTCAGAATATACGTATTTCAGACATTCATTTATCCAAGGCTGAAACGCTCTACACCGGATTGGCTGACAGTAATCTATTACCTGTGCTGAGGCGGTAACGAGCCCCGCAGAGGCTTCCAGCTGACTGAGTCCGAGCGTCACATAAAGAGAGCGGAATCCAGCGCACCGGGAGGCACACTGGGACTAAAAGAGACGGGGCAGATACCTTTTTTACCCCCCTATGCGGAGACACTGAACTCTGGATTTATAAGTATCACTGCTATTCATTTATCATCACAATTTAAAAAACAAACACTTATTTCTGAGGATAAACGGGCTATTTGCCGAGCGCTTTTTTTCTGGATAAATGCACTGCTTTGCGCGTCGGGAGTGAGGATCTTATTAAAAAAAAAAAAAAAAAGACGCATGCAGGATTTTATATTATATATTGAAGACATCACTTTCCCTTGCTGTTTTTTTCTTCTTCACTGAGACATCAGAGGATGGTTTGTGTGGCAAGAGACGCAGAGAAGAGACGCGCCATTCCGTGTGGATATTAATCGCCTATTGTGCACTTTTTAATCCGTGCGCGGGGGGTGGGGGGAAGAAAATGGAAAACACGACGTGGAGTAATTTCACCCGAGTTCTGTCGGAGCTTGACGGGCCGGACGGCGAGGTAGAGGGAGAGGAGGAGGACGGGGGAGGTAGCGGGAAAGGCGGCGGGGGCCTGCGCGTCCTCGTCGGCTGCGTCCTGGCCCTGCTCATCGTGTCCACGCTGCTCGGGAACACGCTGGTGTGCGCCGCGGTGGTCCGCTTCCGCCACCTGCGCTCCAAAGTCACCAACTTCTTCGTCATCTCGCTGGCCGTGTCGGACCTGCTCGTGGCGGTGCTCGTGATGCCCTGGGAGGCCATCACCGAGGTGACCGGCACGTGGCTGTTCGGGCGCTTCTGCGGCGTCTGGATCGCCTTCGACATCATGTGCTCCACGGCGTCCATCTTGCACCTGTGCATCATCAGCGTGGACCGCTACTGGGCCATCGCCAGCCCCTTCAAATACGAGCAGAAGATGACTCAGCGGGTGGCGTTTGTCATGATCGGGGTGGCGTGGTTGCTGTCCATCCTCATCTCCTTCATCCCGGTGCAGCTCAACTGGCACCAAGTGGAAGAGGAAGTTGAGGTGATGGCGGAGGTGGTGGAAATGATGGCTGCCGCAGACACAGGCAGGAACTTCACAAACAGCAGCAACGCCAACGCCAAGAGCTGCGTCGCCAACCTGAACAAAACCTACGCCATCTCTTCCTCACTCATCAGCTTCTACATCCCGGTGGTGATCATGATCGCCACCTACACCCGCATCTTCCGGATCGCTCAGACCCAAATCCGCCGCATCACGTCTTTGGAGCGGGCGGCGGAGCAGGCGCAGAGCCACGGCCACGGCGCCACCCGGAACCGGCAGCAGTGGCAGCAGCACCCCCGGCCCAACGACGAAGCCTCGCTCAAGTCGTCGTTTAAGAAGGAAACCAAAGTCCTGAAGACGCTCTCCATCATCATGGGCGTGTTCGTCTTCTGCTGGCTGCCGTTCTTCGTCCTCAACTGTGCCGTCCCGTTCTGCGACCCGCCGTGCGTCAGCGACGCCACCTTCACCGTCTTCGTGTGGTTCGGCTGGGCCAACTCCTCGCTCAACCCCGTCATCTACGCTTTCAACGCCGACTTCCGCCGCGCCTTCGCCACCATCCTGGGTTGCAACCAGATGCGCTCCAACAACGCGGTGGAAGCGGTGAACTTCAGCGATGAGCTGGTTTCCTACCACCACGACACGACGCTCCACAAGGAGGCGCTGGTCCCCGCGCCGCAGCAGCTGCTGACGCAGCAACTACCCCGCAACATCATCGTCGGGTCCAATCACCTGGAGGACATGAGCGCGCAGTTTGACGAAGAGTCGATGATCTCCAACGGTTCTCGGAGCTGCAACAGACTGCTGCTGCTTCCCGCCACCGTCCAGCTCGAGGAAGACCACGAAATCTCCCTGGAGACGAACACGCCGTTCACGTCAGTGGTGGCGGCGACGGGGCTGGAGAGCGATGCTCTGATACCAGGACAAGTCCACCAGGATGGATAGGACAGGAGACGGCATTGAGCTGGCAGACGGACATAACTAAACAGCAAGTTAGGTAGAGCTGGGCGATATGAATTAAAAAAAAATAAAATATCACAATATTTTGGACCAAATACATCACTGTCTATATTATAGGATTAAATGTTGGTGCTTTCACAAAATATCAAAGGTGCTCTAAGCGATGTTGGGTTACGTCACTTCTTGTTGACGTTCGAAGTATTGTCAAACAAAACAGAGGCTAGCTCACCCCTCCCTCCTCCTCATCCCGTCCCCTCCCCCTCCTTTCCGTGCTTCCGCGCACTAACCCCCCCCCCAACCCCCACCCCCACCCCCAAATACTTCTTGTCGGTTATTGGCTGGAACGTTGGAAGACTGTTTGTTATGTTTGGTGGTGCAGGTTGGCACAGTTTGTATTTGTTGGCGTTTGTGGAGCCTGGGCTGTCTACAGAGACCGCGTTTTTTTACAGTGTGTTCAGGGGGCTCAATGACGTTTTAACCCTCCAACGTCGCCTTACAGGCAGCTAACCCTCACCTTAACCTTAAACATAACCATTGCCGCGCTGCCTGGAAGGCGACGTTGGGGGCTAAAAACACCAAACACCGTTCAGGGGACAGGCAGCTGGCGGATAGTGAGGAGATGTTTGCTGTATGTGACAAAAAATTTTGTAGCCTAAAAAACGCATGACATATCTTAGAGCACCTTTAACACAATGAGAGTTTTGATAAATAACTAGAAATGTTCCGATACCATTTTTTGCTTCCCGATACCGATTCCTATACCTGAACTTGCGTATCGGCCGATACAGAGTACACTGTAAATCCGAATTCGCTAACTCAACCTAAATTTTTTGTGGAAACGGCTTGCACTCAAAACTTTTAATTTAGTACAGCATGGTAACATTAACGTTTTGAGTACACTAAACATAAAATAAATGTATCACATGAGTGTTATCTGAAAGGAAATTTGTCAGTTTAACATAATTTTTTTTAGTCATGTAACACAAATAATTAGTGTTTTCTTAACATATAATTCTACGTTATATTAACATAGAATGACCAGGTTGCTTAATGTGTATTGTTATGTTTATTAAACACAAAAAGTTATGTGTCATAACTTGTTCATTTTATGTACAAACAACAATTAAACTAAAAATTAAGTTAAAAAACATAACCACATCTATAGCGGAGATAGCATGAGTGTTTGGGTGTGGCCGCCCAAGGGCCCCATGCGAAATAGGGGCGCCTCTAAAGCTGCTGATCTTGCATCACTTTACACAAAAGGACCGCTAGTGAAGTGACACACCACATCTTAATGGCTGAAGGAAGTCTATTACTGCTCAAAGTCTAATGCTGCAGTACTCCAGCTCTTATCAAACTTAACAGTCACTTAACTCATGGTTACTAATGTAAACCAGCACAACAATGACAACTACCAGGCAACAAAAATTCTAAGCAGACACGTTTAAAACGGAATTCATAAAGTTACATTTGTATTTCGAACAAACTGCAAACTTTTCAGCAAATTTTAACACAACTCTATTTACCGCCTTGCATCATGGGAATTGAAACACACAACTTTGTGGCAGTTTTATGGTAAAACAGCACAACATATTTGTGTTCAGCATAACTCTGGAACTTATGTTGTAATTATGTGTTTTTGTTGTGTTAAGTGAACACAATATTTTCATTTTTTTTAACATGAAAGTGACCGTTTGTCATATGAACATAAAAACATTGAGTACATATTTTGACAACCATTTTTTAGGTTTACTGAACTATAAAAATATATGCTAAGTGCACAGTATATGTGTTGTTAATTGGCCTTGAACTAATTATGTGATGTTGACGTTATACATTTAAGTAGAATGAACTCAAATGTCCAAAAATGTTGACTTAACATAAAAAAATTATGTCAACCTCACATGGGATGATTTTTTGTGTCAAATGAACATAAACTTTTTATGTTGTTTTCACAATCCTGAACATTTGTGTGGACGTAACATTAAAATTTTGTGTCATGGATGGATTGGGGTTTGCAGTGTACTGATCCGATACCAGTGCGAAAGGAAAAAAATATATTATGTTTTAACAGCTGTATAACCCTGTACAGATGTGATATGATTGCTATCATCATTGTACAGCCTGGCTCAGGTTAAACCGTTTGTGAAACATGAACAAATACAGACAGAATGAATGACATAAAACTTTCTTCTAATGTCTAGTTTATCAGTCATTAGATTTTTTTTCAGGGCTTCAAATCACTTGGTATCTGATCGTTGTATAGTTTTGCATTATCGCTGATAAGTTTCGCCGAGGCATTTCCGATACCGGTATCGGTATCGGAACATCTCTATAAATTTTCACCAATATTGTCGAAACAATGGCTAAGTGGATAAAGGCAAACAATAAAACAGCTGGTAAGTCTGGTAAGGTCAGAAAATTACATTACTTACTGTAATGCAGCCTTTAAAACCAGGAAAAGACGCCAACTTTTAAGATCATATCTAGCCTCATATATCGGCGTCGATATAATATTGATATATTGCCCAGCCCTAAAGTTAGGTTGTCTTGCCCTCAAAATAAAAAGCATGAACTTTGATTCAACCGTAATCATACTTGTCCTCCAAAATGTTTGATGTGATTTATTTGAAATAATGGAGAACTTTATAACCCGGCTGCTCTTTAAAACACACGAGAGACAGTCGACTGTAAAGTCAAAGCTTTAGGGCTCTTGCACACTGCCTGCGTGGCGTGAGCGTGTCAGCTGCGTGGCGTGTCTGTTTTTATTTTGGCTCCCATGTTAACAGGTTAGAGCTCGCACACTGGCTGCTGACTGGCTGATACACACGGCGCCAAAAATAGGAACGACGCCTGTTTCCAGGCAAAATAGAATATGAAAAGATGTTTTTTAAACTTAGGACAAAAAGTAAGGGAATTTGTGTTTGGTAGATTATTTATCTGTGGTAACAATGCTTTTTAGCAATACATCTTATAGTGTTGTAAAGCCTGTTTAGTTCCCTTTCAAATGGTGCCCCGTTTGTAAGGAACATGCATTTGTGGGATGAGCAGTAGCGCTGAGTATGTGGGTTGCGCCCATGAAAAATTTGCCAAATCTTCTCTGCCAATGCCAAACAGCTTATTCTGCCATTGACTCGTTTTGGTGTTTGGTGGATTGGATGATGATGGGGCACCATTTGAAAGGGAACTAAATAGGCTTTCCAACAGTATTAGAGTTATTGCTAAAAAGCATTGTTACCACAGAGAAATAATCTACCAAACACAAATTTCCTTACTTTGTGTGCTACGTTTGTCATTTTGACACAAATATATTTTATAAATGACATGTTGATGTTTGAAAGTCTCTAGGTTTTGACATAAATGCAGATATGAATGTAATAAAAAAAAAAAATGTAAATAAATAATTATCGATTTTTAAATATTGCACCTGTCAATACAGAACAAAATATTCTGTAGCCTATTTTGCCGTCAATACTGCCAACGTTGTCTTTGCTGTTATCAAATCAATATATATTTATGTCAGACACGTTTCTGGTGTGCAAAGACGTAGAAAACGTCAGGCAGTTGACACGCCACGCTCACGCCACGCAGGCAGTGTGCAAGAACCCTAGCGTTACGTTACTCAAGTATTTGAATATGTCCGAACCTCTCTGTTTTTTTTAGAACGAATATTCGAACGTGATTTTTTCGTTTCGGCAGACATTACAGTTATTTTTGGGCGACAAAAAGTGAGCGTTATGCAGCGACGACTACAGTAGTTAAGTTTAGGAAAAAGATCGTGGTTTGGATTGAAACACTCCTGAGGAACGAACATGCGTTTCCAGGGTGAAAGTCTTTTGTTTTCCCCGGCTTGAAAGCCCCGTGTTTCCTCCCTACGCGGTCCCCGGCTTTCTTAAACAGCAGCAGTCATTGAAAAAATACATTGAATACATCATCCATACGCTTTCACTGTTAAATTGAATGCAGTATAGAGGTGGCTGAACAATGTCTTTCTCATCATGTATTTTTGTTTTGTTTGTTTGTTTTGTCAATATATATGACACCATTATGTGTACCTTTTAATTTATAGTGAGCTATACATATACACGGTTCATGGAAACAGCCTGGACACAGTAAGGTTGGGAAACATCAGACATTAAAACCTAATTTATTACACTGAACTAGAGCCCTGCGCGGGACTGTTTTCTTCATCCCGCTCCCGCCCACTCCTGGCGAATTTCTGACCATTACCGCCCGCACCCGCAATGTGTGTGTTACACTCCCGCCCGCTCCCGCAATGTGTATGTCAACTCCCGCCCGCACCCACAAAATTCTGAGAATTTATGCCCGCACTATAATAGAGATGCATTGATGTTGTGTCTTCTCCCGTCCCGCATGAGAAAACACGTCATTTTATAGGTTAATAAGGAGAAGATGCAGGCAAAGAAGGCAGGAGCTTACTGCTGTTAGACGGGGAGGAAGGAGCAGAGGATGAGGGAGAGAGGAGAGGGAGAGAGGAGAGGGAGAGAGGGGGAGGAAGGAGCCGAGGATGAGGGAGAGAGGAGAGGGAGAGAGGAGAGGGAGAGAGGGGGAGGAAGGAGCCGAGGATGAGGGAGAGAGGGGGAGGAAGGAGCCGAGGATGAGGGAGAGAGGAGAGGGAGAGAGGAGAGGGAGAGAGGGGGAGGAAGGAGCCGAGGATGAGGGAGAGAGGAGAGCGAGAGAGGGGGAGGAAGGAGCCGAGGATGAGGGAGAGAGGAGAGGGAGAGAGGGGGAGGAAGGAACAGAGGATGAGGGAGAGAGGGGGAGGAAGGAGCCGAGGATGAGGGAGAGAGGAGAAGGAGAGAGGGGGAGGAAGGAGCAGAGGATGAGGGAGAGAGGAGGAGGAAGGAGCCGAGGATGAGGAAGAGAGGAGAGGGAGAGAGGGGGAGGAAGGAGCCGAGGATGAGGAAGAGAGGAGAGGGAGAGAGGGGGAGGAAGGAGCCGAGGATGAGGAAGAGAGGAGAGGGAGAGAGGGGGAGGAAGGAGCCGAGGAAGAGGGAGAGAGGAGAGGGGGAGGAAGGAGCCGAGGATGAGGGAGCGGGCGGACGGTGGACGGAGCCTCGGCTCGGAGCTCCCCGTCCTGGGAGGCTCAGACACGCTGGTGTCTGCTCATAGATGGGCTATACAGTATATACTCAGTCAGTATATATGTTTATCTATGGTTTCTGCTGGTGTGGGGGGGTTCCAGGCTACATCCCGATCCCGCAGTGTTTTTTTTAGCCGCCCGCTCCCGCCCGCAGCAAAGTTAAAACCGCCCGCTCCCGCGAGATTTGCGTTGGGTCCCGCGGGACCCGGCGGGACCCAATCCCAATGCAGCCCTCTACACTGAACCACTGAATGTTTCAATTTATTGAACTGTATGCACATGCAAATTATGTCATCTGCTCTTTTTCGTGAAAAAGATTGATACAATGAACACAAATCAAAGGGTGATTCCGTATTTTTTTTTTTTTAACTAGACCCTATTTTCCCATGCATTGGTGTCTAAGTTGCTAATGTGACCAAAAATCTTTCCATAAAAAAATCTCTATTATTGATGTACGATTCGTGCCTGAGAGTGATCCATCACAAATTCACTTTAATAAAGAAATCTTTCATGATGAAATAAAGCCTAAATTAGAGATGGACATGGAGAACAGGGGGATTCTGGGCTTTCCCTCTTGTTCTGCTCACATTTGCTCGACTTGGTTCAGTATTTCTGTCTTTTTCCACTCACGTCTTCTGCTTGCTCCTTTCATCTTCAGTTGGTAGTGGAGTTCAAACAAAGTAGAGGCACCCAGGGGCCACAGAGGGGACGTCACCCTGAACCCCACAGGTGTCTTCTACAGCTTCAGACTCACAGTGCATCACCACTGTGTTTCTGTATGAGACGAGTATGACAGTGTGTTTGGCAGTTTAGGCTGTAAATACGGAAATCTAGGTTACATTTACATTGCTACGTTTTGGTTTACAAACAAATATCTTTTGCTACGTTTCCCCCTCTCATTCCCCCTTCTCTGGCGTTTCCAAGCCCCTAAACCGGAGACATTTGGAAACACTTCTTTTGGAATCTGCGGGGTTGTGCTGCAGTCTCAACGACCACAAACGGAGACCTTTGGTGACACTGACACTATTGTCAACGTTTCTCCTCCTGATTAGGACTTATCGGTCACGACGTCTCGTTCTCTGAGACTAAGCTCTTAACGTTACCATGGCAACTACCAGCAACGGGCGGAGTATACATGCTGCCTCCTGTTTATGTCCAGTATACCAGAATGTTCATGAGAAATTTTGGTTTGGGGGACTGCCCATTTCTCCGACGCTCCATTGTTCCGACTTCTCAATAACCCCAAAAATTCCCTTTGGTCCTACAGCCCACTAGTCCGACGTCCCTTTATTTGGAAAAAATAAACCCTCTGCTCCGGCATCCCATTGTTCCGACCATATAGGGTTAGGGTTATGGTTATGGTTAGGGACATTTATTTATAATATTTCTTTCTGTTGGACTTTGGATTTAGCCTACATTTTTATTTCAGTTTTTCAAAGTTAGGCTAAACAGTTAAATGTGTTTATAAGCTAGAGAAAAGTAATTTTGCTTCTTATTTTTAATTCAGATTTTAGATTATGGGAGGTGATCCACAAAAGCCTCTATCAGGGGTGTCAAACTCAATTTCACTAAGGGCCACACTGGAAAATGAGAATCACATCAAGGGCCAGACATGTACGGGTTTATTGACATGCTTTTATTTAATCCAAAAAGTTAAATATCTTTGACTGTATTATTGTATGTCTCGTATAGTCTTCTCACTCACAGTTTGGTCCACATAAAGTCCTAAAAAAGACAGCAAAAATGTTCTTAGCCATCATAGAAGAAAGCGCCCAAAAACTTTGAAAAAAGCAACAAAAAAGAAGAAAAAGCGACAAAAACTAGGTGGGCCAAAATGTATTGTAAACCAAAATTGATATACGGGCCGGCTCAAAATCTGTGAGGGGCCGGATCCGGCCCGCACGCCTTGAGTTTGACACGTGTGGCCTATATAGTCGTAACAATGGGATGTCGGAGCAGAGGGTTTATTTTTTTCTAAACAAAGTGACGTCGGACTAGTGGGCTGTAGGAAAAAAGGGAATTTTTTGGGTTATTGAAAGGTCGGAACAATGGAGCGTCGGAGAAATGACATGGCCCCTTGGTTTGGGCACGTTACTTTTAGCGGAGATAAGTTCTCCTACTGGACATAAAAACACAGAACAAAGAGATCGCTTCTGTCTCAAATCTCCACTTAGAAACCAAAACGTAGCAATGTAAATGTAGCCTGGTCTATATCGAGAACGTTTCATTTACAGGATTGCTCCAGTGTCATCGGAGGTTCCGCCGGATGTCCCTTATTTTCGACTGGATGTCCGTCACCTTCCGCTTTCTTTGTGTTGGCGTTCTAAACTCTGGTCCATTCCGGAAACATCCTCCGAGCCAGAGCTGACAATCAAATTATATAGTTATATATTCTGGGAGTAAAATTTTCATCACACACTCGATAGCCATTTTAATTTGTTAACATGTTCCACGAAAACAAGTTCCTTCCCGAGGCTATTTTGCAGAGGCACCGTTTGGTGCTTAGCGCCGCCCAAGACGATTGTGATTGGTTTAAAGAAATAAACCAATAAAACAGAGCACGTTTCTCTCCCATCCAGGAATGTTGTTAGGACTCGCCAGACCCTCCTCTGCAGCGCAGTGGAGAAAGGTCTGGCAATACGAGACCAGTGGAAACCACATAACCAGACCTTAACGTTACAATCCCAAAGATCTCTATTTTGTTTTCTACGGCGGTGGTGCCAAAAAAAAAAAATCATCTTTAAATAAAAATCTTCAAGATTTTTACTTTAACCTATACTGTTGTTGCCATATGTGAATATTCCATTTCCGGAGTGTGTGTGTGTGTTCATGTTGCATATGTTGAGAACCATTCATGTGATCTAATCCACACTTGGATTGCTGCCTGTCGTGTCAAATGCTTATAGTGAAAAAATAAAGAATTCATTTGCATTGTTTTGACATCAAAGCTCTTATTTTGACACCCAGAACCACTGTCGACCACATAGACTGGTTGTGAAGTAACGTCCTGCTTCTATTTTTGAGCTCTGCAGTAATAATGAATAATGTTTGCATTGCTAATGTGTGCACACACACACACACACACACACACACACACACACACACACACACACACACACACACACACACACACACACACACACACACACACGTAGAGCCCTTTAAACAGCTGCTATTAAAATGCAATCTGCATCAGGCTGTATCCAGATAACAAATGATCAGGTCACCTCCCTACATTCAAACCTGCTGTTTGTCTGTCTGCATTCTGCCCACACACTGATTTCATTCTGTTTTTGAAGAAGCATAATTTAAAGCTGGTGAGTAGACAGGGTGGCAAAAGGTAACTAATGTAATAGGAGGAGACTAGACTCGACTTTGATTTCACTGGGAGAGGGAAAGGGATCCAAGGTTTGTGCGGTCACACTGGAGGAGAGTATAACAGGAATGGGGATGGTGTTCTGCAGAGGAGGACCTCTGTTTTCCTGAGGGTGCAAAGCAAACAGGGCTTATTTTTCAGAAAAATAGTGTGCATCGTTTGTCAGCTCAGCAATGAACTGGGTTCACAAAAACCAAGTTATATATTCATCAGTTTAATGACAAAATGTTCACATGGCTTGTTTTACACCTTCCATTATCTTTCTTCCTTGTAGTATTCACTTTTATACAGTTATTTGCAGAAAGAATACTTTTTAATGTTAAATTTCTTAGGTATTAGTTAAAATATTGTCAGGAATATTAGGACACTTCAACACGGGACTGCACGGCCAGGAATCAAACCACCTACCTTCCGGTTGGTAGACTTCCACTCCTACCACCTGAGCCACAGCTGCCCCAAAAGTCACTCTACTGTAAGTTTGTTGGACTGATGGACCATAGCTACACTGGTAAGCAGTAATCTGGCGTCCAGTCTCTGGAAGCCCAGTGTCTTTTATGCCACAGGTAATGAGAAGATTGTGTGCAACTGAGTCCAATCACTCGGATCTCCGACAACATACAACCAGAGCCACCGCATTGACTGTGACAACCCATTTCAAACACTTTTCAGTCGAATGTAGTCCAGTTTAAAGCTAAACATCTGATTTATCACCAAAACCATAAAGAGATAAACATGTCACTGACCACCTGTATTTTTTCACTGCAGTACAGTACATAACCCTCATGCCAAGGGCGGACAGGCCATCTGGCACACCGGGCGCTTTCCAGGTGGGCCGACGTGCTTTTTGGGCCGACCGCCAACATTTTTATTTATTTTTTTACTTTTGTCCGGCTCATGAACCGGCCCATAAAAGTGGTAGGCCTAGATTGGATATCAAATATATATATATATATATCAAAAATATCACATAGAGGTTTTCTGTCCCTACACAAACACCCCCTACTTTCACAATGAAATGGACTAGTCCGTAACGGTGCTTGGCGGGAAAGATAAAACACACAGTGACAGGAGAACTGGGAAGTCATACAGTATCTTTAAACAGCACCCTCTTTGGGATTTCTGCCTGCATGCAGTTTCGGGTGTGCATCTGCCAGGCTAGAATAGTGACAGAGGTCATGGAGAAGAAACTTATGCTTGTGCATTTTTCATACAACGATGATTCATGAGGAGTATACCATGTTATTGTATTAATAAATGGCACTTTTAAAAAAATATTTAATGTGTCAACTCTCACTGATTCTTGCTTACTCATTACATGGTGTTAGTAGTTTTAAGAAGTAGGAGTTGGTCTAGCCTACATATTCAGGGGAGCGTAGGGACAGGTGGTATTTGTGATCTTATGTGGTGGGCCGGTTTGGGCCAAAATGCTAGGACTCCCTACCATTTTCGTGTTGTGACCACGAAATATGCTTCCCATTGAAATACATTGCTTCACATTTTCGTGCTGGCCACCACGAAAAAAATGAGAAAAACACCCCCGTGAACACGTATCAATAGATTAAATAACGTGACCATTTCACAAACTGCCATGAGACTGGGCCGGTGAGTAGTATGAAAAGCCGAAAAGCCGCGTAGGGAAGTTGTTTGGGGTGGTGGATAGGTCAAACAATACAGAACTTTCACCCGGGAGACTGGGGATCGCGTCCCACATGTGGCATTTTGTTTCCCCGTTGTCTTCCTAATCACAACCGTCCCGTTATTGTCGCGTGTCCCCAGCAGCCGTCTCCTGGCGTGTGAGGCGTCCTTTCCCCGTTGTCTTCCTAATCATAACTGTCCCGTTATTGTCGCCCATCCCCAGCGGCCATCGCCCGGCGTGTGAGGCGTCCTTTCCCTGTTGTGTTTTTCCTAAACCCAACCTCTGAAAAGGTGGTTCCCATTTCGTGCTGGCCACCACGAAAAAAAAATGAGAGACAATTGCACGAACTGCAATTGGAACGACAGTGTTGATCTTTTTTCTAATCTTAACTTGTCGTTTTGGTGTTGAAAATTAACTGTGCCCATCACCTCACGGTGCACTGTACCCGGCTCACAGTCACCTTTTTTTCTGCAATTCTTTTTCATCACATGACCAGCCGGCTGTCACATGAATTGTTGTGCATAAGTTTTCGTACGATATCATGACAATGTGTTGAAAACTAAGTAGTTGCATATGGACATAATTAGTTAACTTGCAAATAAAAGATGGACAAGAAGAATTAAAATGAATACTAACATTTCCTACTCAACCGTTCTTATTGCAGCTAAGCCGTGGAACATCCTGATCATCATCATCATCATCATCATCATCATCAGCAGCAGCAGCAGCAGCAGCAGCAGTTTAAACAGAGAACAGCTCTCTCAGCTTTAAATAGATTTTTTAATGACAGGCATCTCTTATTCAGTCGCATCCCATCTTCTGTCCATTTCACCTTCTATCTATTGCCCTTTTGTCTCTCTGAAAAACACTCATACACACACACACACACACACACACACACACACGAGGTAGTGGTTCAGAGTCCTAATGACTGCAGTAATCACGGCAGAGGAGGTGGCGGCAGGGATGGAGCGCTGATTGCGGCCGCCTCTCAACGATCGTTGAAAACTAGAAAGTGGACAACTTGGTTTGCTCCGAATCATCACCGGCTCATCTCACACACATACAGAGGCTCGCACACACACACACACACACTCGCACAGACACACACACACACACACACACTTGCACAAAGCCACACATACACACAGAGCCACACACACACACACACACACACACACACACACACACACACACACACACACACACACACACACACACACACACACACAGTTGGAGACAAGATAGTGACCTTGCAGATGCTCTGTCTGTTTTCAGTCTCCAGTTAAGAAACTGAATTGTGAAAAGGAGATGAGATTGGTAGCAGGTATTGAAATCAAGCCTCCAGGTAACAGGACAAGCTGCAGCATGTGTAAAACTTGATAGTGTGGGAATAAGAATATGTCTGTATTACTGATAAGGAATACTCCTGCCACTCCTGTGCTGTGGCTGCCTTCTACTGCTAAAGACGTGTCAGATGTAGAGTAAAGTCAAGTCAAGTTTATGTATACAGCACTTCTCCTGCGACAGGCGTAATCCCAACGTGCTTCAAAATAAAAGCAAAAAAAAAAATAGGCAAAAATCATGCATGACTAAAAAATAAGATAACAAATAAGAAAAGGAGGTACTACATATATGGAAACATGTAATAATAGATAAAACAAGGTAAAAACATGATAAAAATAGTACAATAATATATTTAAATAAGTTAATAATAGGTGCTGTCCTTCCGGGGCAAAATTGAAAATGAACTTTTTGGCGCTTTTCACGACGTTTGTCACTTTTTTCAATGCTTTTTTAAATTCATGGTCAATAAACCTAATTTATGTGACGTCATGCCAAATTTTTTAAGATAAAAAAAAAAAGCAGAAATGATGAATTATTTTGACTGTTAGTTAAGATCATCCATCTTCCATCCATCTTCGTCCGCTTATCCGGTGTCGGGTCGCGGGGGTAGCAGCTCCAGCAGGGGGCCCCAAACTTCCCTTTCCCGAGCCACATTAACCAGCTCTGACTGGGGGATCCCGAGGCGTTCCCAGGCCAGGTTAGAGATATAATCCCTCCACCTAGTCCTGGGTCTTCCCCGAGGCCTCCTCCCAGCTGGACGTCCCTCCACCTAGTCCTGGGTCTTCCCCGAGGCCTCCTCCCAGCTGGACGTGCCTGGAACACCTCCCTAGGGAGGCGCCCAGGGGGCATCCTTACCAGATGCCCGAACCACCTCAACTGGCTCCTTTCAATGCAAAGGAGCAGCGGCTCTACTCTGAGCTCCTCACGGATGACTGAGCTTCTCACCCTATCTCTAAGGGAGACGCCAGCCACCCTCCTGAGGAAACCCATTTCGGCCGCTTGTACCCTGGATCTTGTTCTTTCGGTCATGACATTAGTTAAGATCAGAGGATGTTAAATGGATCACGGACTGTCGAAGTTTAATCAGGATACAGTGTTAAAACCATTGAAACATTATTTTCAAATGCTATAACATTGAATAAATCACCCAAAATGTTATGGAAATAATCATTAACTCTTTAAAATGATGTATAGTACAACGTACATCCATGCTTCAATGTTATTTTTGGGCAATTTGTTTGAAAGAAACCCATATTTCTGATATTAGAAACAGGTAAAATTCGACCCGAGGACAACACAAGGGTTAAAAAGGAATAATAATGATAAAAATACTCAATCTATAATAAAACATTTACTCATTTTAGTTTGAATTTCCATTCAGGGATTACAGACTTTGACTGTATTTGTACATTTAACGTTATATATAAAGACATGGTGTTGCAAGTGCTTTGTGGCAAGAACAAATGTGTAGAAGTGTACAAAGATTAAATGTTTAGTTGATTTTAACATATAACAGGTGAATAAATGGCTCTTTGGAACTACAGATGTAAAGCTTTGGCATATTTTTTCCATCATCTCATTTAGGTTTTACACGTCAGACTTTCCCTCTAAAATGATGCAGTGCTTTCTCTCTTGATTGAGTTTGTTTCTAGAAACCACCAACAGGAGGCAGCAGCTGCATACCTCTTCTCCAATGAATTGGGACATGTAGCAAACATACAAAGACACAAGGCCACTCACTTACTGTTACGACTCTATAAAATCAGAGAGTAGCCATTGATGTAGAAATAACTGAAGGAAGGATGGGAGGCGCTTGCAACAAAATTATCAGTACAATTTATTAGCAAAGCAACATGCAACGCTGCACCACAGCAGCAGAGGACAACGACAAACAGAGGTGAGCTTGCCACGGTCTCAGGCGGAGGCCAATCTACAATGAAACAGAACAACAGCGTTAGTAAATGATTAAACTAAAACCTAAGCACAAGACAAACGGGAGTAAAACCTACTCACAGATTCTCTGGAGCACGGGCTGCTGCCAGCCAGCACAACAAAGACTCTGGAAGGCCAAAGTGGTGGAGGAGGGGTTTCCTCTCCTTTACCCAGGGAGCTGCACACCGGTGTGCTCTCTCAGCAATCACCAACCTGGGAAAGAGAGGGAGGAGACAATGTTACAGCCTCCATTTAAAGACTCAAACCAAGGCTCAAAAGGGATTGGAGGATGTAACCTATAATAACGTCAAATAACCAAACTACCGGTAATCTCCAGCCCAAACGAACACAATAAACTAAAATAACAAAAACTAACACATTAAACTAAAATAACAAAAACTAACACATTAAACTAAAATAACAAAAACTAACACATTAAACTAAAATAACAAAACTCCAGTTCGGATGGTCCGGTGAATGAATGAACAACCATACCTGCAAACTAGTCGCTTTTTGGCGAAAATCGCCGTTTTAAATGGGAAAATGTCATCCACATGAATTGTGTAGATCCGAAGAGTTTTTATTGGGGGAGGGGGGGTCCGAGACCTGGGTCTCAGTGCTAATACGTGTCCCGATTGCCACTCCGCTACTGGGCCTAACTCAAAGTAGGCTCTTGTTTAAATATTTTGGAGAAGTTGGAGTGTGACAGTGCCAATTGTTGGTGACATGCCAATTAGTTGGTCTCATCAGGTGAATCATCTATTGACACATACTGCTTTGTTGTTTTGTATCACTTATTTATTTATTTAGAGACTTTCCACAGCTGTTATGCATCTATATGAATAGATGTCTGGAATGCGCGCAGCCTTCTTTGGGCCCATGTATTTGATTTCAGGTTTGCAGGTCTTAACCTTTAAACACTGTTCATTGCTACCTCCCTTAATTTACTGTTCGCGGTCAAATTTGACCCAACAGTTTTAACTGCTCTTATTTTAACATAAATACAAATAAAAATGACAAAAAGTATTTTTAATAGAACATTTATTGTAAAAAGAACCTTATTAGAACATCTACAACATGTTTGTGTGTGTGTGGGTGTGTGTGTTTCTGTGTGTGCGTGCATATGTGTGTGTGTGCGAACATTGGTGGTTCACATGCACAGGTGGCAACATGACAACTTGAACTGCCAATATGAACTGTGTGTGTGTTTGGGAAAGGTGTGTTCCATGTGAGGGAAGGACATGTGAAGAGGAGTAGTTGGAGTATGTGAAAGATATGGTTTCCTATAATTTACACAATATTGATTTGTTTGGCAGGTGTGGTTCCCATTGGGGGATAAGTACATTAGTTCAAGAAAACACTGGGCTCCCATAATTTACTCTAAGCTCTCTTGTGGAAAGTATGATTCATGTGTAGAATGGGCACACAAGCACAGGAAAGTTGTAGGAGTGTGTGTATGGAGATGTCTTTCATCTCCTGGATGAAAATAATAGTCTTTCCCATTCATTTCCTATGGCGGTCATTTTTGACCGTAAACAAAAAAATTGTGACCAAGTGGAATAAATCACTCAAAATTCAAAGAAAGTAGTCACAATGAATTGTATATGTTCAAATGCCTTTTGTGAAGGATATCATAAGGGATTGAGGCAATCTGGTGAAAAATGCCATATTTAGGGTACAGGGAATGTGTGAATCGGTCATTTTTGACCGGAACAGTGTTAGAAGGTTAAAAGGGCTAGTCCACACAGCATTATGGGACGGGAGAAAAAGGTCCTCTGGTTTACTGCCATTTCTTTAAAACAATCACAAACGTCATGGACGGCGCTAAACGCCGGACGGAGCCACGGTGCCTCTGCAAAATAGCCTCGGGAAGGAACTTGTTTTGGTGGAACATGTGTACGTTCAAAAGTAGTTTTAGTCGTGCAACAGAAAGCTCAGATTGGACAGATAGTCTAGCTAGCTGTCCGTACAATTTCCAACAGACCAATCTTAGAAGTGGAACGTTGTGGATACAGACTAAAGCTCGTGTAACTTGAAGGTTTGAAATGGTTTAATTGTGCGGCTCGTTGAGACATTCCAAATGGACGGAACGGATCAAATTTTGACAGTGAAACGAGTCATTTCCTGGGGGTTGTGACGCTAAAAAAAACCTGATCCACTGATTTACTGACGTCTCTTTCGCCATGTTAGTCTACGGAGAGAGTGTTTTTTTCTCCAGAGGGCATCACATGACAGGCCGGGAGTTTGGCTGCTATGATCAATTTGCTTCAAAGCAAAGCGGAGCACTTCCTGGGGGCCTGGTTGGTTCCAGTATTGAGCTTTGGCGGTGTTGGGCAGTTACAGGTTAGAAAAACTGGAACAAAGTGGAAAATCTAGCAGCTAAAGAGCCCGATATTTGGTGGAGTTGGTGGAGACCAAATGAGAGCTAAAATGAGAGTAACTATTGTGATTGTCATACAACCTTGAGGTGTAGTCACACACACACACACACACACACACACGTGATCAGGGCGTTCCTGCAAAAGAGAGGCTGCCTCTCAGTGAACCTTCT
>CM042326.1:34048741-34098741 GCA_023566125.1 Zingel zingel | reverse complement strand
TGTAGATGTGTTGAAAAAGCCAATCAGTGTTTAGATTCTGCTGATGTCCTGATGTTGTTTAAGCAGAAATGGAGGAACAGATTACCGTAACACCATCTGTAGCACCCGGGGAGCTGTAGCACTTCATTGTTTAGACAAGGACCGGATGAAAAAGGAGTTTTCTTTGGGAAAAGAAAGTGGGGAAGTTTGACTACCTGGTAAGTTCTGAAGATTCTATGTATGTTGTTGTGTTGATGGAGCAGCTCCAATGTTGGCAGAGCCCTGATTGATCTAAACGCCATCCAGAAAACAAGCGTTTTAAAAGTTGTTTGCGGAGAGACCTGATAACGTTTGAATTCAGACTTTTTACGAATCGCATCATGATGTTGTTATTTCGGCTTCCTTTTAACCGTTTATTGCAGATAAAAAATGGCACAATCTCTACTTTAAGTCGCGCTGGAAGTGGCAGACATCAGACGTAACGTTTCCTTCCTGAAGAAGGCAGTGAAACATTACCATGCTTTTTGCTCTGCCAAGGGAAATTATTAATCCAGATAACGGAAAGAAACATCGTTGGTGCCTACAGCTGTACACCGGCGGGTACGCGAGTAACACGAATAAACACAAATTATAAAAAAATTATCCCGTGATCAAAGTCAAGAGAATGGCTCGAGGAAATAATTTATTCCGCTTTGGTGGGAACACGCTGCTGCTATTACAGAATGTACACCCTTCAGCCAATCAGAATTGAGTATCCCTTGCGGCTTGTATTGGTATATTTCACAATTACTCACCATGTGATTTTTTTTTTTATCATGCAACGCACTGAGCACAGTGGGAACTCACAACACATTCTCACTCCCATCGCGTAAAATAGGGACACTTGCTCAGGTGTCTTTGGCATTGTTATTGATGCTAAAAGTTTCCTTTATTGTCAGATCTAAACGCACTTTATCTAAACACGCTTGGACGGGACTATTGGCACAGTTAGGTTAAGGAAAAGGTCGTAGGTGGGCTTAAGTTTCCATGACATGCGGGACAAGAACGGGACGGTTGGGTTTAGGAAAAGTATAACGGCACGGTTGGGTTTAGGAAATGAAGAATGGGACAGTTGGGTTTAGGAAAAGAAGAACGGGATGGTTGGGTTTGGGAAATGAAGAATGGGATGGTTGGGTTTAGGAAAAGAAGAACGGGATGGTTGGGTTTAGGAAAAGTATAACGGCACGGTTGGGTTTAGGAAATGAAGAACGGGATGGTTGGGTTTAGGAAAAGAAGAGCGGGATGGTTTGGTTTAGGAAAAGTATAACGGCACAGTTGGGTTTAGGAAAAGAAGAACGGGATGGTTGGGTTTAGGAAAAGAAGAAAGGGATGGTTTGGTTTAGGAAAAGTATAACGGCACAGTTGGGTTTAGGAAATGAAGAACGGGATGGTTGGGTTTAGGAAAAGAAGAACGGGATGGTTGGGTTTAGGAAAAGTATAACGGCACGGTTGGGTTTAGGAAAAGAAGAACGGGACGGTTGGGTTTAGGAAATGAAGAACGGGACGGTTGGGTTTAGGAAAAGAAGAACAGGACGGTTGGGTTTAGGAAAAGAAGAACGGGACGGTTGGGTTTAGGAAAAGAAGAACGGGACGGTTGGGTTTAGGAAAAGAATAACGGCACGGTTGGGTTTAGGAAACGTGACACGCGGGACATGATCCCCGGTCTCCAGGGTGAAAGTCCTGTGTTGTTTGACCCATCCACTCCCCTCGACCAACCTCCCTATGTGGATTTTCGGGCTTTCATACTACTTGCTACCGTAGTCGCTCTATGTGCTATGTCATCTTCAAAAGCTGTGTAGCTGCTGCTCTCCCAGGTGCGTTCTACACACACGCTAAAGGGGGATTTTTGCGTCCTATCTGACGCTGACAGCCACTGCCCAAACATCCGTATTTTACGAGTTAGGAATGAGAACCATTTGGAACTCAAGCACTAATAGATGGCTTGGTACATCCACTACAGACTTAACAAACGCATTAAATGTCAGGGTGAGTTTTCCGGTGAGTTTAGTAGAATAGGCAGGAAAACTCTGAAATCAGTTTGTGTGTTTTTTGATTGAGAGAAAGTGTAGATAAAAAAATAATAATAATTGTGCCTGATTGTGAAGCCTTTTCATGTGTTCAGGGAGTGACACAAAAACACCACGGAGCTCTGGAGCACAATGTCCTTTTGATTTCATTTCCCACCTCATTAATTCACAAACACAAACATTAACAGGATTAATTACGGCAGAAACACAACCTGTTATGTTGTTCCGACGGTATCACATTGTTAACCATATGAAGGTTCAGGGAACCAACCTGTTCAGTGTTTATACACTGACCCAGGGAAACCCAATTAACGTTTTTACTCTCATTAAACTAGACTCCAAATGGTTAATGCATGGACAGAGACTGAACATTTGATCAGTTTAATTCATTAAGCTATGTTCACATTTGGCATCTTTTTTGATAAGAAAAGTTGACTAGGGCACTTTTGCAGTGAAAAAAAAAAGCTAGCAGCGTTTTAATTCCAAAAAGCAGCCGAGAGCGTCTTTTGTTGCTATAACAACAGCTACTGCTACAGTATCTCAGAACGCTATGTGGAGCGCTGCTAACGTTAGATAAAACAAAGTGGGGGAGCGAGCTAGAGAAAAAACAGAGAGAGAGGGGTGCTAACTCAAGTAAAGTGCCTCAATATTTGGACTGAAGTATAGTACTGGAGTAAATGTACTTAGTTACACACTGTGTCGGCTTTGGGGCGGAAATGTGAAGAATGAGGAAGTGCTGGAGTGTTTGGGTGGAGTTAGGTGGCCCGAAGGCTCTCAGATCGCTCTGCACACTTCCTGTTTTTCATTCAGTCTGGTTATTACTGAAGCCACACACACACACACAGCGAATCAGACGGGTGAAAGTGATGACAGACGGAGGATCCGATCCAGTGCTGAAAATAAAACACGTATTAATACCAAGGCAGTATTCAGATCATTTACTGCGGTAAAAAGTACTAAAACCACACTGTAAAAATACTCTGTTACAGTAAAAGTATGTATGTATAATCAGTCAAATGTAGTTAAAGTCTTAAAAGTATACACATGTTCCCTGTGACTGTTCTATTATATATATATATATATATATATATATATATATATATATATATATATATATATATATATATATATAGTGGTGGCCTTAAGGTTAGAGAAGCGAGCGTGAGGTCATCGGTTCAATCCCGACAGCATTATATCTGGAAGTGACCACCAGTGAGGTGCCCTTGAGCAGGGATAAGGATTTTGGGTTAAGGGTAGTAAACGGGGAGCGACAAATACTGTTTGGATCCCGTTTGAATTCAGCCATGAATTACACACATTAAAAGATCATTTAGAAAGAGACGAAAGTTTGTCGTAGGTTTATCGTAGTTTACTGTGAAACCGCTCAGTGCACATCTCTCGTTCCTGTTTTGACAACATACGTCAAAACAGGAACGTATTGTTCCTGCTTTCTGCATCATTTGATTTTTCTGAAAGATAAATCCATGTGAATAAATGATAGACTCAGAGTTGAGCAGTAATCCTCCCCTCCCTCCCTCCCTCCCTGCTTGTCGTTTGATAGCTGCGTGTCCGGTCTGGACTCTTCTTGGGGGAGTGTTTTCTGACGCTTGGCTGATTTTCAATAAGCCGCTGACAGAGACTCACACCCCCACTCTGTGTCCATTGTCCTTTTTCAAAATTCTAACACTCGTGTTGTGTCACTCTATGACATTCTTACCCTCTGATCGTGATGAGGAAGACATCAAAAACAGGGGCGATTCCAGGATTTTTAAATTGGGGTGGCTATTTATTTTGTCAGAATACATCATGGAAAATTTGCTTAGAAAATAGGAAATATTGGATAGGATAGAACAACACAATGTAATTCTGCTAAATAAAACATCACATTCATTATTAGTTTCAATTGATTTCATTTTAAACAAATTGTATTTCCGAATACGATACACATTTTCTATATGTTCATTCTGTTCCAGTGCTGGTTCCACGGTATCAGAATTTTGCATAGTCACCATGGAAACACTAGTTGGTCATGTGACAAGGGACGGGAAGATTGGCAGAACAGGCAGCCCTTTAGCTGCTAAATATTTCACTTTCTTTACCAGCTAGGCAGGTATTGGGTGTCTTAAAGAGCTGCCCCATTAATATGTATCGTACAGTTGCAGGATCCAAGTTAACATTCAGCTTAACAAAGATTCCTTGTTTATCCAAAAAGCCATTTTGAATCTTCAAAAGTGTCAGGAGGGGATTCAGCTTCACTTTCACAATGCATCAACATTCACAAGAGCACTCATGATTCTGAAATGTAAGATTATTGGGTTTACCATAAAAAATAACCTAAAATTATGCCTGAAAGTCATCAAATTTTGCCTAAATAAATCAAAATATGTAATAAAATTAGCTCTTTGAAATCTGAAAATGCCAGAAATGAAATCAGCATCCTCCAAAACCTCTACAACCACTCTCATATTGTAGAAATTGGCCATACCGTGCAAAATATGTGGTCAAAATCTTAGACTGTTAATATTAATGGACAGAGCATGTGTGACGTCACCCATTGGTAGGGGAGATCTGCCAGGAGTCGTCGAGTTTGCCGTTACGGCCGCAGCCATCCTGGTTGCGGATGTGACAATTTTAGACGAGAGGGAGGAGTGGGGGAGGAGCCACGTTACGTTACACACTTTCACTGGCAATCACATCATAGCCACGCCCTAAAACACCCCCTGCTTTATCGACGATTTTAATCAATGAGACCATAATCTGTGAACATCTGTGTTGCAGAGGACTTAAAACTAGCGATTGAGACCATGAACTCATTATGAAAATGTTTACTGAGGTAATAAATCAAGTGATAAGTGAATCACTTTCTCATAGACTTCTACAGAAACCGACCTCCTTTTGCAACCGCACGTGTCGCCCCCTGCAGGAATTCAGGTAGAATGCAGCTTTAAGGTACTTACATTTGCAGCACTTCACCAAACCGGATGCATTGTCCATAAATATTTACAGTCAATGGTCAAAACGGACGATATAATGGCTAACTTGCTAATTATGCAAATTATGCAAATTGCTCAACATATGCAAATTAGCATCCAGCAGTTTATGTATACTGGGGACCCATACTTCACATTTCTGCAATAAAACTTTGGTGTACTCAACATTTCCGGGTTCACCAAGTTGGCTACTAGACTATAGTGTTCAAAGGTTTTTTTCCCCACATAACTAAAACTAAGATCTAAAAAAAGTCTAAAACGTTGACTTTAAAATCAAATCTCAAATCTAGGTACTTCAGAAAACAAATTGACATTCACATTTTCCTCAACACTGTGTCCAAAATGTCTCTTCGCAGCGACCATGAGTCTCCTGCCGTGCAGTTTGGTCTTCGTCCTCCTCCTCTGCCTCCCCGTCCTTGCCGAGGCCAAGCGGCAGCCTGGCGAGGGGAAACCCGACAAACCCCGCCAGCCTCCGCCGTCGAATCCGCCGGCCAAGAGGCCCAGGAACCGCTCAGTGCCTGGCTCTGGAGAGCTGAGCACCAAGGAGGGCCATCGCTGCACCTGGCAGACGTCTGGCGAAGGCCTGGTGAGCCTGCTGGTCAACTGCAGCACCGAAACACTGGGAGAGCCACAGAGGTGAGGGAAGCATTAACAGTACAGTGTCCTCCCTAGCTTTGTGGAAGACTTACCCACAATTTCCACCAACTGCAGGGCAGATAGTGCGGGACAGGAAGTCGAGCACAGAAACAAAATAAAACATCCGGTTAATTTTCAAAATAAAATACACCGTGCTCACGGCGGATCATATTTCCCTGCACTACACCTTGAAAACGTCATAATGGGCGGAGACAGGCCTGAAGTCAGCAAAGAGTTGTTTCCCCTCTACTCCTTGGTTTTGTTTATAGAAACTACATCGTGTTATATCGCACGATCATACGTGAATTCGTGACTTCAGCTGTCAGTCATGGCCGCAGCCGTTCCACAACAAATCCGGACCTGGTGGGTATTGAAGGATAGCGGAGCATAGAGCCGAAACGCAGCGGAGCCGATCTGCAGCCTTTCCACAGTTGGTGGAAATTGTGGGTTAGGTGCGCGTATTTGGTGAGGGGTTAATGCGTCCTTCGGTTTTTCAATTTGAAAAAAGGACTTTATAAACATATAGTCATGTTGTGTCTCTTTTTGGTCATTTTTGTTTTCATTTTGGACCGTTATTACCATATCTGTGTCTAAAACATTTGAAAAGCTAGAGCAGATAATATAAACATTTAAAAAGCTTAAAGAAAAAAACTTGCTAAAGAAGTCCAACTACAATCATTAGATCTGAGAAATTGTTTTGGTTACATTCATTCGGTTTAGGTGCTGCCCATAACAGCTCAGGTGCTGCACCTTACGATGGCAGGGAAACCTCTGCAGTAGTACTACAGTATGCAGTACTATCTTTACTTCACATTACTTTTCATAGCAATTACAATGTCCAATAACCTCCTACTGCCTGTCCCAATCACAACACAATTTCTCGCTCAACTTCTGGCGTACTAAAACAATCAGAAAACAAAAAGAAAATTAAATGACAGTATCAAGGCAGATTTATGCTTCTGCCTTAAATCGACGCCGTGGGTACGTATGCAGGTACGCCGTAGCCAGACGCGCGGGAAGATATTTTCGACAGGGGGTGCTGGGGAGCTAGGGGGGGGGGGGGGTCCACGTAGAGTCTAAAGATACTACGTTACACAGGCTCTGTATTCTGCAGACCACTCTACCTCTGTCTCCTTTTAAAAACTCACTCGCCCCTCCTCTCCATGCAGTACAGCTGAGCTGACGGTGCGTCTCGCTAGTCCTCAGGTCTTTGGGGTTGGACAATTGAACAAAATCCAAAATTCTCTTTTGAGACATTGCTAAGTAGCACTGATAGATTTAGTAGAAACTCATTTGTCGTTGTGTGTGGCTGTGAGTGTGCGTGCATGCTATGCGTAGGCTGAATCGCAATTGCGTCAGGACAAATCTGATTGGCCAATACACACTGAATATAAATTAAATAATTGTATCCCTCTCTTCATCCCACACCCCAAACATGACATAAAAAATGGCGTGGAACAGAAACAACAACCAGAGATATTTATAAGCTATCATTTTATTGTCATCGCAGTTTTAAAGCTTCGCCACCAGGGGGTGCACTTCCCGCGCCCATGGCTGTAGCCTGACGTGCACCTCTCGAAAAAAGTAACTACACACCGCTCGGCCATGGCTTGGTAGCGTTGCATTCCCCCCCCCCCCCGACTCATTTCCTGGTTCTCCTTCTCCATAAACAACATGAAATCAAGGAGAGGGTTAACTTCTCCTGCTCCAGATTCACCACCGTGCTCAGAAAGAACAGGGGAGACACTTTGTTTCTCTCACTATGACTCTAGAGTCACTACTCACTCCGAAGATAATCCCCGTCACTCTCTCACTCGCTCTACCACACACTCCCCACCCACACACACATGCCGGCCCTGCTATTCTCTTACAGAGAACGACGCACACACCAACGGACAAGGCCACTTATGGGCTAGGGAGAAAGCTCTGCGTGGAGCCCCCCTGGAACCATAAATCAGCCTTCACAGTAACAGCTCCGCCTATGTCTTCTTCCTTTACAAAACCCAGTCAAATGGCCTCCAGAGTTTCTCATACACCCCCAATTTGCCTCTCAATATATATACCAGTCTCTCCATGGACATAGATTGCGCCATAATCTGTCCCAATAATCCCAAGCACCAATTGTAGGTGCCTCCATTTTCTTCCAGATGAGAGCTATAGTCCTTTTTACATATGTATAACCTTTATTCATTCAGGGAGGGCCACTGACTGCAACGTCTCGCCAAATGACGATTTTTTGGAATCATCTACATCTCAACAACAAAAGCATTTACTGTTTTCCGTCAGGTCGTTTATAGATCTCGACATTTCCAACCACACTAGAAGGCAGCTTCAATTCACAGAGAAAGAGAGAAATCTACGCCTACGTGTCTGACAAATGTCACACTTTTGACCACAGAGATCCTTTTTGCCTGTAGTATAGCAAAATCAATACACTTACGGTATTGTCTTGGGGTTACACGTTCAGATTAGTTGGATACAGGTTCAGCAAAATCATCTTAGGGTCAAGTGGAATGTTGCAAGACAAGATGAACATAGATGAAACAGACACATTTTATAATCCAACCATTCATTATTTGCTACATTACATCACATATCCATGGTCGGAAAGGAGCTGGATGAAGACAGCCCCTTGCATACAAACAGAACTAGATACTCTGTTAACAGTTACAGTTTACAGAGAAAAGAGAAAGAGATTGCAGAGTGCAACTCCTCGCCAACGGACGATATCACATTAACCTAATTCACCTTTAGTGCCCTTAAATTCATGTCACCTATAAATCTGACCAAGGCTAAGCCGTTTTCACCATTTACATAATTCAGGGGTTCACTTAGTGAGGAGGACACTCAGAACCAAGGATTATTATTCAAATCATTCCTGTGCTGATGAGTTAAATTTTGGACAACTGCCTAATGGGAAAAATGTGTTACATATTTATGATTCAGAAGAAATAGCTGAGTTGTGACCATGTCACGCAGTGTGATGTTTAAGGGTTCTTAGTGTTTTGATGCAGAGATTGATTTTTAAGGGACAGTCTTTGTTGGTAAAACTTAATCACGTCTGACAAATGCAGCCCTCTGACACCAAAGGTGACCAGTTATTTTTTGGGAGGAAAAAGGCAGGTACGGCTCCAAATAAACATACAGATAATAGTCGGTTAACACAAAATGCAATTTAGCAATTTGGTGTTTACCTTGGCTGGAAGTCTGCGCCGTCCGAGTGCCCTTCTAGTTCTAGTTTTGTTTCTGCTTCTCCTCCAGGTATTGGTGTCGTTACGCCGGTAAACCCGAACTGTGCCCGGCCTACGGGGTGAAGTCCAGCCAGTACTGGAAGCAGCAGGTGGGGAAGCTGAAGAAGAGGCAGAACGCCTGCGAAGGAGAGAAAGTCCTGAAGGCTAAAACCTGCAAGAAGGCTCCTGCCGAGGCCCACATGAAGCTCGCCCAACGCAGCGGAGAGGAGGAGAGGAAGGGTGCGAGGGAAGGAGGCAAGAAGAGAGGACCAGCAGCCAGTAAGGGCTCAGACGCAGGGAAGGCCGAGAGGAGTAAGAAGAAGGAGGACGAGGACGAGGAGGAGAAGAAGAAGAGGGAGGAGAGGACTGGGTTTGATGACGAAGAAGGAGTGTTGAACGACATGGCGCCGGCACAGAGTTACTGCAGCGAGGGATGGCACTCCGTCTGCTCCTTCTTTGTCAAGTTCTTTGAGGGTTGATTTGGAAAGACCTCGTTTTTTGATACATGATGGTACGAGTTCACAATCTGAATTTTTTTTTCAATTTCTTTTTTTTATTGTATGGGAAACATCAGGCAGCTCATTAGTAAAGATCAGTCTTGTATAAAGTAACTGAAAGCAATACTTATGTAAAAGTACAAGTATCTTACAGAAAATGACTTTGGTAGAAGTTAAAGTCACCTTTTAGAATATCAGTCAAGTAAATGTCTTAAAAGTACTTGATATTTACTGCACTTGAGTATCAAAAGTAATTTTCTGATATTAAATATACTTAATTATAGAAAATAAATTGATTATGAACTTTATTGTGGCTTCCTTTATAGTAACGTGTTATATTCAGGGTGTCCACACCTTCTTAAACATCAAATTCAAAGTCTGACAACAACAAAGAGAAAAACAGAAACAGAATTTTCATTTTTGGCTCCAACGTACTAAAACATTTCTTGCAAATACAGCCACAGGTGTGCAACGTTATGTTCACCGCTGTATCGGAGTTAAAGTTCACATTTTATATAGGAAATGTATCGGAGTAAAAGTGAAAGTTTCCAGAAATATAAATAAGGAAGTAAAGTTCAGATAGATGACATTTCTACTTGAGTACAGTAACAAAGTATTTGTACTTTATAACATTACAACACTGGTAAAGATAGTTTGGTTTTAACCAAATGAGTGGAGTCCAGATTTCGGATACTTTGACTTGGATTTGGTCATAAAACAAAACACTTTAACAAATTGAGCCACCTTGCATCGAATGTACAACGTTACAGTGAAGTGACAATTGATACCTGGTAATCTGAATTATATAAAACCATTAAATCAAAAATCAATACTGAATTAAAAAGCCACAATTCATTATAAATGTTCCTTCCTGTCCCACTGCCCATCTGCTGGGGAGCGTGCCTATGTTCCCACAGCCCTATATTCCCACATTTCTAAGATATATTTTTTTCAAAATTAGGCCCTATTTTCCCACAGTTCACACATTTCTAAGATTGTTTTTCAAAATTAGGCCCTATGTTCCCACATTTCCTTATTCATAAATTTGTATCAGATTTCATCCCCCTTTCTCCCAATTTGGTAGCCAATTACACCCAACCTATTATCCAGTAGCAATGGACTACAGATGGAATGCAACCCTAACCCTAACATAGGGCCTACTTTTAAGAACATCTTAGAAATATGGGAACATAGGGCTGTGGGAACATAGGGCTGTGGGAACATAGGGCTGTGGGACCATAGGGCTGTGGGACCATAGGGCTGTGGGACCATTGGGCTGTGGGAACATTGGGCTGTGGGAACATTGGGCTGTGGGAACATAGGGCTGACCCTGTCTGCTGATGTAAATCCTCAGCGGAGGGAACAGATGGAACGAATCAATCTGTTAATATTTGTCTTCAGTTTGTGTTAATTATCCACGTTTAGCTTCGGGATGTGTTCTGTCGTATAAAGTTGGTTGTAGTTATCCTCTCTAGAAATCATTCAAATCGTTCAATCAGATGAAACTGAAAAGTTGAAACTGTTGAAACTGTATAATGTTTGACTAACAAATAAAATAGTGTCTTGGTGAACAATCAATGATCATCACTGATGATAGTAGTGATTACTAGATGGATGGTTTATTTTTGTGTGATGTGTAACCAATATTTTCTACAAATTTTGTGTAACTGTTCTGTAAAAAACAATCGGTTGGATGTGATTTGTGGCAGCATTTTCATTTTTATATTTTTTAAAGACTTTTTAACACTGTTTCTGGAACAAAATGCTTCAAATAAACTAATGTTTTTTCCAGTTCTACCATGTCATTTACAACACTCACACATTCACGTTAGATGAGCAATATTATAAATGGCTACAATGTGGTGATATCTTGGCAATAACAGGATGAAACTGTACAGAGGTCATAACTTATTCAACACATTCTTACGAACGGGTTCGTATGATATCCTCAGTGGTGGAAGAAGATCCTTTACCTAAGTAAAAGTACTAATACCACAATGTAAAAATACTCTGTTACAAGTAAAAGTCCTGCATTGAAAATGTTACTTAAGTAAAAGTCTGGAAGTATCATCAGGACAATTTACTTAAAGTATTAAATGTAAAAGTACTCAATTCAGAAAAATCCTCCCATTGTAGAAAGTGTAAAGGATCCAACCAGTTGTGTGTTTAATGGTCTAATCATCTCAGCTGGACTTGTAGGCCGTTATATTGTTGGCTAGTTCATTTATAATAAAACATCAGATTTTATAAACTACATGTGTTCTGTGTGCAGGAATCTTAATGTGTAAAGTAACTAGTAACTAAAGCTGTAACAGATGAATGTAGTGGAGTAAAAAGTACAATATTTCTCTCTGAAATGTAGCGGAGTAGAAGTAGAGGCATGAAAAGAAAAGACTCAAGTACAAGTACCTCAACATTTGGACTTAAGTACATTACTGGAGTAAATGTATATTATGTATCTACAGTACTGGAGTAAATGTAGTTACATTTTGCCAATGGATAGCCCACAAATTTACGGCGACTGCCAGCTGGTCACATTACAATTACGACAGTTAAGTTAAGCGGTCTTTCCAGTGAAATTTAGCCGAGAAAAGGTGACTGTGTTACAGTTTAGCCGACAATAGCAGAGTACACCCTGCTAACACTCTGCAGTGCCCTGCTACACCCTGCTACGCCCTGCTATGTCCTGCTATGCCCTGCAGTGCCCTGCTACACCCTGTAACGCCCTGCAGTGCCCTGCTATGCCCTGCTATGTCCTGCTATGCCCTGCAGTGCCCTGCTACACCCTGTAATGCCCTGCAGTGCCCTGCTACGCCATGAACTACTACAACTACTATTTCTAGTCACTGATCCATTATCTTTATTGTGACTATTATTGCCACTCTTCATCACACCCCCAACCGGCACCGTCAGACACCGCCTACCAAGGTCTGTCCCAGGTTTCTCCCTAAAAGCACTAAATGCTTGCTCTCTGGGCAATTACTGGAATTGTTGGGTCTTTGTAAATTATAGAGTGTGGTCTAGACCTACTCTATCTGTAAAGTGTCTTGAGATAACTCTTGTTATAATTTGATACTATAAATAAAATTGAATTGAATTGAATTAAGTTTAGACACCACGACTAGTTAAAGCTATAGTGCGCAGTTTCTGTCGCCCCCATGAGGAATTCTAAATAATGACAACAACACTGTTGTCCACATGATACAAGACTTCCGTGATCACGCACTACCCCCCCACTCCTCTCCCTACCTCCACACAGTTACTTATAACCAAGGAGGATACGGGGGAATATAAAAACATGATGGACTCTTCAGAAGAGGTCATTAGCTTTGCTCAAGTTTCTGCTCGGGAAAGTGACCGGGCGACTCTTCTGAAAATAGTCATACTGAGAAATCCAGAGAGAGTTGTGTGGAGCTGGTAGTCTTAATTAGCTTTGTAGCAATTCATTTGGCAACGGCTTGAATGTAACAGACATTGATTAATACAAAAAAGTTACACACTTAAGCTTGAGGATTAGAAAAAAGGAACACCGGTTTCCTGGGTGAAAGTCTTGTGCTCATATTATGCTTTCATTGTGTTATATCTTTTTGTGCATGTTATAGGTTTACAAAGTGAAAAACCCCAAAGTCCACCCCAAAGGGACTTACCATCTCCAACAGAAAACACTGTTCACAAACTGCTCCAAACAGCTCTATTGTAGTCCAGCCTTTACTTCAGAAACAAACGTGGTCACTTTGTTACACACGTTATAATGCTCGCCTAGCTGCTAGCGTGGCACGCCCTCATACTCTGCTTCTGACTGGCTAGTAGTCCTTACCTAGGTACTGTCAGGGCACGCCCTCATACTCTGCTCCTGACTGGCTAGTAGTCCTTACCTAGGTACTGTCAGGGCACGCCCTCATACTCTGCTCCTGACTGGCTAGTAGTCCTTACCTAGGTACTGTCAGGGCACGCCCTCATACTCTGCTTCTGACTGGCTAGTAGTCCTTACCTAGGTACTGTCAGGGCACGCCCTCATACTCTGCTCCTGACTGGCTAGTAGTCCTTACCTAGGTACTGTCAGGGCACGCCCTCATACTCTGCTCCTGACTGGCTAGTAGTCCTTACCTAGGTACTGTCAGGGCACGCCCTCATACTCTGCTCCTGACTGGCTAGTAGTCCTTACCTAGGTACTGTCAGGGCACGCCCTCATACTCTGCTCCTGACTGGCTAGTAGTCCTTACCTAGGTACTGTCAGGGCACGCCCTCATACTCTGCTTCTGACTGGCTAGTAGTCCTTACCTAGGTACTGTCAGGGCCCTCATACTCTGCTTCTGACTGGCTAGTAGTCCTTACCTAGGTACTGTCAGGGCACACCCTCATACCCTGATTTTGACGGGCTAGTATCCTTACCTAGCTACTGCGCTTGTGCGACTCCCAACAAAGATGTTACAGCAGTGAGAGGTCTCACTCTGTAGCTAAAACAGAGAGCTCAACACACAGGGTGAAAAGAGGAGCTGCAGCAATGTGCAGTACAACAAAAATATGATGTTTTTTGAAAATTAAACCATATAAACCTATTCTGGTACAACCTCTAAATACAATTATGAACCTGAAAATGAGCACTTCAACTTCTTCCAGGACACGAACTCCACTCCCCTGCTTGATCTCCTGTTTACGTGGATCTTTATAATGCGGCATTCATTGTGGTTGATGCAGTAATAAAAACGTGGAATAGAAACAAATTACAGTGCATTACTTTAGCTGTACAAATGGTTCATCAGAACGGCCCGAAGTATTTGATTTTGAATATCTTGGTATTATAAGGTATTTGTAGTAGGATTCTGATGTTAAATGTTGTGATATGTCAGTGAAATAACTTTAAAGAATCATTCCAGTAAATCATGAGAAGGTTCAAGAAAGAAACAGAACAGTTCTGTATTTTGCGAGGATTTTCTTTTTCCTTCCTTCAACCCAACCTGTGCACCGTTCAGGGGAAACCTCTTAGGCGTGGCCACATTTCAGATATTTCATTGTTCTTTCTCAAACAGTTATAAATTATGGATGAGGAGCAGTTGTTCAGAGTCACCCAGTGTGTCCTTTCCCTGTTTTTTTTCTTCACTTTCTGCCTCTCTGTCTCTGTCTCTGTCTTTGTCTTTGTCTCACATTGATGCCTCGGTCCTCATCTTTCTATTCATCTTCCAGTTTATTGGGTTATCACACCGGTCTTGCAGCATAGCAGTAAAGACAGGAGGAAAGAGTGGAAACAGGAAAAAAAGAAAGGAAATGACAAATGACTGAAAGAGTTATAGAGAATCACTGTTGCACAACCTTGTGAGTCACTGCAGCTGCACCTTTTTTTAAATGTTCTTCACTGAATGGCTGCAAATTGCTGCCTGTAAACGGTTGTGCTCTCTGAAGTGAAAAGAAACAGCTTAAAAAAGATAAACAGCTTACAAGGTTAAGAAAGGTTCCACACAAAACAGATCGATGTGTGAGTCATGCAGTGTAACAATGCTAACCTTTAGAGAAACCTCCCACAGTCACAGTGGGCATTTAAACATTCTCCTTTACTGCAGCTATGGTACCGATGTTGTGTTCTTTGACTTTAATTCAGCATGTTAACTTTTAATTATTTTAACGATTATTTTAACGATCTAAGCGCACGGCGTGAAGTGTGTGACGCAGGTGGGTTTAGGGCGTGTCCAAATCCCTGTTTGCTAGTTTGATGGCGGAAAAAAGGGTCCGTGTGCCAGGCGCATGGTTCAAAAGGGTTGCACTTAGTGTCTCCATTAATTAGGGCCCAAGCGCCGACAGCGTCAAAGGCCCTATTGAAACTGAAGGAATTATTATTATTATTCTTTCTTTCTTTCTTTCTTTCTTTCTTTCTTTCTTCTGGGAAATGAATCACTTTTTTGAGGGGCTTAAGATACTCAAAAACTCACCAAAATTGGCAGTCGCATCAAGCCTGGTGAAAATGTACGTATTTTAAGGGTTTTGGGAATAGGCGCATAAAAATGGCTCGCTGGCGCCACCTATACTTTAACAAACTCCTCTTACAGATTTCTTCCGATGGACTTCAAATTTGGTGAGTGCCATCTCAACACCTTAAAGATGAAAAGTTATTAAAAGCAAACATGTTCGTCAAACGGTGTGGGCGTGGCATGGCGGCCATTTTGAGCATTTATTGATGAACAAAGAAGTTGTTGTAACTTTAGTGCTAGCGCTGCTGCTAGCACTAAAGTTACAACAACAGCTACCCACCTCGTTCTCAATGGCAAATCACTGCTACAGCACACACAAGTTCACCCTAATCTACAAAATGTATAGAACTACTTCCATGTCCCTGTTCTGCAGGTATTCAACGCAAAGTTGGAAGTGCACCCTCGTTTAGAAGAAGTCTCCAGGCTAATCCTGCCTTGTACCGACCAAAGTTGGAAAAACAGCTAGCTGATGTGGTATTAGCTAAAATGGTTAGCACACACCAATTTTTTTGGCCGATGACGTAGACGGCCCTGCCGATTTTGACCAGATCACCCGGAGACTGAAGGCAGGACACATTCAGAAACCAGATCTCACTCTAAACAGCATGGATGGGTTTTTCAAAGTTTGTATGCGTGTGGAAGCACCAGAGACACAAATAACACCCCAAATCCCAGAAAAAGTGATTTTTTCATAATATGGGCACTTTAACCTAAACCACAATCTTTTTTTCTAATCTTAAGGCTATGTTCACACTTGGCGTCTTTTTTGAAGCTTCCAGCGTCTGTTTTACATTATAATCCTGTGGAGTAAACCAAAAGTCCTGAGCGCTTTTTTAAACGCCACCGCCGGCTTTTTTTATGCAGCTCAGGGCGTCTTTTTTGAAGTTGAAAAAAGTTCAACTTTCCTCAGAAGATTTGTTTCATTTTTAAGGGACCATGTACAATATTAAACACACGTGGGATAGTTTTTGGATTACTATACAAATGGCCAAGGTGGTGGTGGTGAAGGGTGTATGGTTTGGTGGTTTACGGTTTTAGTTCACATTTATATAATTGTTCTAACTTGTATGTACTCAGCAGCTTTACATTTTCAAGTAACACTTGGTATTTGAGGTGTGTGCATGTCCACTTAGGTCACTCGCCGGTCTACAGGATGAAAAAAAAAAAAGGCTCGGCAGCTTTAAAGATAGAACATGTAACTTTGCTGTAGAATGAGTCCCAAGGACAGAAAAAAAGAGAGAAGAACAGGGAATTTGGAGAGCTTGGACACTTCTCTGCGGTTACCATACCAACAACACAAGAGGCGGAGTGAGTGTGTGTGTGAGTGTGTGTGTGTGTGTGTGTGTGTGTGTGTGTGTGTGTGTGTGTGTGTGTGTGTGTGTGTGTGTGTTATAGTGGGATCTATGGCAATTTGGCAGGATGGATGGTGTAGCCTGCAATTTGTTCTGTCAAAGGGGTTGTATGAACCTGTGGACATCCATCCTGCCAAAAGAAATACACTATAACACACACACACACACACACACACACACACACACACACACACACACACACACACACACACACACACACTTTACAGTCAAGTAGCATAGCAGGCTACTCTTTACCTGCCTACAGTAACGCTGAAATATAGTTTTTTTTTTTTTATTTGATTAAACAACAGTTATACGTGGACATCTTAAAAAACAATATCTTGCTAAACGTTTCCCTGCACTGATTAAATGGTGATTAAATGTAGTAACACTAGTCTGTAGCTAGCTAGCTTATTTCACTATGGAGATTAAGCCAACAGGTTAATACCACTCACAGACCATAGGCTACCTACCTTTCTTGGTGAAAAACTGGGTTACAGTTTGACACCCTTTCCTTAGTCTTTCCTCTCTCTCTTTTCTCTCTTTCCTTTTTTGAAAACCAGATTTTGATTTAATGTTACTTGGCAACATTGTGGTCACTGTAGTTCTGGCGCATCTACAGCCTTCAACTAAACACCGTCACTGAGTGCGCTAAGGCAGGACCAAACCATTTCATGCAGATACAGGGGGGTGGTCGGTCAATATGGATGTTTACTTTTTGGTCAATGGGGATATTTAACTTTTACTGCTTAAAACAAGTAAAAACAAAGAGATCATTGATTTTATTATTATATTTGAAATATATATACTGAATGATGATTTAGGTTTAATCATTTTATATTAGTTTTTACCTATTTTTTGGGGACCCTGTCAGTCATGGGCCCTTGGAATTGTCCTAACTTTTCCCCCCTATACGGCGCCCTTGGCTGTAGCAGCAGTACAAGGACAGCTCCATTTGTGTATAATATTTGTAATTTACCTTGATATGTTTCTTCAAATTTGAAGGTGAATTTTTGAAGGCGTTTATTTCGCAATCTTTCGGGAGGCAGAGTAGGCGCCTCATTCTATATGAATCGTCTTTCACTCCGACAAATGAAAACATGGACTCTAATTAGGGCCGGGGTGGTCTCCTTCCTCACCCTCACTGCCACGATCATGCAAAGTTACTAACAAAGCTCAAGTGTTCTCAATGCAGGCAGGCAGCAGGGCGAAAGGCAGAACGGGAGCACGCACGGTCTTCTTCTTGATCGCTTGATTCGCACAATGATGAGCCAGCTTCATCAAACCTGGTGACAGAGCCATCTACCGCCCTACCATGGATAATGTGGGTTTGGAATGATTCGTAACATTTTTATAATTGTAAAGAGTAATGATGCAGCACATAAAAAATGTATCGGAGTAAAAGTATTATACTCATCGAAAATGTGTACTTAAGTAAAAGTAGGAGAAAAAAGTAATACTCCAGAAGAGTACAGATACAGCCTTTTAGCGTTAAGACTGTCTATATGACCCAGCACACAGAGATACCACACAGGATGCAGATAAGCAGTTCAAGTAATTTAATAAAGGCAAATACTCAGAGAAACATGAACAATCGAGGCTGAGCATGGAATTACTGGGAATGGGCTGAGGCTCGAGGGAAACAGGCGATGGCAGCTTCGACGGGGTTCCACAGTGGGATCCAGGTGTAGCAGGTGGAAATGTCTGAGTGAAGTGAGGCAGGTGGCACGGCGGAGCACGGCAAGTAGGAATGTCCGAGTGGCGTGAGGCAGGCAGTACGGCAGGAAAGCAGCAGGCAACAGCGGAATCTGCGTAGAGGAACTGAAGTTAGACAGGAAGAAACTACAGAGCGACAAGAGGTTGTGAGCCAACATGAGCAGAGATACAGAGCCAAGTTACCACATAGGGGTATGTAACGATCTGGCGCTGGAGAGGTGAACAGCTCGGGTTTAAATACTGCAGAGGTGAATCATGGAATGTGCATCAGCTGTGTCAGAACGGAGCAGGATGAATGGCCACGCCTCTTGACCTAGTTCCTCTAAGCACGCCCCTAGCCACTTGCAGGTGGAGACAAAACATCACCGACAGACACACAGGGGAAAAGGGAGATACACACACACAGGAAGGGGAGAAAAGGCAACTGACCCACAACATTTAGTACTTGAGTACAGTAGTGAAGTAGTTCTACTTTGTTACTATACATCTCTGCCCAGAGCAGACAGAAGAGTTTTAGATGTAGAAAGGTCCAAAAGGTCACACAGTAGAATAAATGGAAATAATTATTCAGGAGGATTGCCGGTCATCCCACTTCACATCTCCACGGTGGCCTGATTGTCCCTGTGCAACGCACACACACATATAAACACACACACTTACACACACAGCAGGGGGCAGCATGGGTCAAATCCTCCATAGATTCAAACACTAAGACCCCCCTATGTCGGACGCTGGCTGTATGCCTGTAAGGACTTGGGCACAGTGAGGTGCTGGCAGCTCCCTGCCTCGCCTCAGCTCAGCTTTTATTCCACAGCTTTTCTCTACCATCTTCATTTTTCCTTTTCCCTTTTTGGTCATTGTGGGCACTCGCCTCTGTGCACACTGCCAAACAAATCCACGGTTTTGCAGGGTCGCAGATGTAGTCACAAAAGCTTTCTGGGAAACAGAGATTTCTCTTTCAGCCTTCAAGAAACTTAATTTTGCCAGCCATTAAAAAAGTTGCTTCCAGTTTTATTGTCTTATGGGTGGACTGTATATTTATAAAGTTGCAGGCAGGATTTAAACCCACAACCTCTCTGTCACAAATCTTCTTCACCAGCTGAAGAATCAGGACTTTTTGAGCTACAGCAGCTTTCACACAGAGAATAATTGCACTCAAAGTTCAAATGAGAACATCAGCGGTTCACAATCTTCATCGCAATCATTTAAATCATGATGATTTAATACGTGGTTGCGTCTTAGGGCGTTTTCAAACCTACCTCATTTGGTCCGGACTTTCGGACTTTTCACTTTGGTCCAAACCAAAATTGCAGGTGAGAAAGGTGCCTCAGACCACGGTCCGGATCAAAAGACCAAATTTTGGTCCGATCAAAAGAGGTGGTCTCGGTCCGGACCAAACTGAACCATGGTCCGGTTCGTTTATAGTGTGAAAGCATTTTTTGGATGATTCGGACTTTCGGACCAAATACAAGAAGCTCTGGCAGGCTCTCCTCGTGTTACAAGACCAGGGAATAGCTGGGTGCTTAGCCTGTACATGAGAGAGAGTGACGGTGAATGTGTTTAGAGCAGACAGCTGTCGGCTATCAGAGCTGAGAATACATCAGCAGTTTATTTGTTAAGTGGTAGTAAATGTACAGTGTAGGCTTCAGTTTGTCTCTGAATAAATGCTCCAGAAAGTTCCTGTGTCTTGCTTCTCAATGTCACAACAAAACAAAAAGAGCATGGCAGTAGGGGAGAGCAGCAGTCAGTAGGAAAAACTCTGACACAGAGAGAGGATACGAGAGGAAGCTTTAAAAAACTAAATGTGCCATTTGGGTGTTTTCTCATCTGAAGAAATGCTTTTTTGTCAGCACTAAAACTGTTACATAGGACAGTTAAAGACACTCATATGGCAGTTTATATATTTACCACAGTTATAGTTATGGTTGGTTAAGTTTTAGGAGAGAAGTGAGTTGGTTTAGGTTAGAAAACAGATCATAGCAGCGCTGTCACAGAGGACGATGCCCTCCAAGAAACGTCCTCTTGGACCCACTTCGCAGAGCCCCACAGGAAGATTCAGGATTCCTTTTTACTGTCATTCAGCAAAACACAGAAATATGTAAAGCATGCACAACATTGAACAAAGTTGTTCCTGCCAGTGACCATCAAACTTGTCAACTAATCTCTACAAGCGCCAGACACTGAGTCAATAGACTGGCCCTTAGACTTATTTCAGCTAAAACCACAGAATTTATTTATAATTTATATCTTCAACTGTGAAATACTGACTCAACAGTACAATCATTTTGTGCAAGAACTCAACTGTGCAATACTCTGGTTTGCTCTATTTAATCAGGTTATCTCCCTAAGATTAAGTTGTCCTTTGAAAGGTGAGGTCACTTCTTCAAAAGGCAGTTCAACAGTTCAGGCTGGGATTTGATTTAGCTTAGTCCAAGTGTTCGGGTCTTGCATGTGTTATTTAGATAATGTTCCTCACAAGTAAAGAAGTAGAAAAACACATTTGCATGTGTGTGTGTCTCTCTCTCACATCCGGGCCTGACTGATCATCTGTTGCTGATCTTTCTGGATGATGGCTTTCTTTTTTTCATGATTTTTCCGCCTTTAATGGATAGATGGACAGCTAGGTGAGAAAGGGGAGAAAGAGGGGGGGGGGAAGACATGCAGGAAATCGTCACAGGTCGGAGTCAAACCCTGGACCTCTGCGTCGAGGCATAAACCTCTAAATATATATGTGCGCCTGCTCTACCCACGGAGCCACAGGGTGATGGCTTTCTTCACCGACGGTGGATAGATTAGATTTTGATTTATAATACTGAGTGAACTGCTGCTAAAAAATCTGTTCATTTTGCACAATGACAAATCTTCTGATTCTGACACACAAACACACACACACACACACACACACACACACACACACACACACACACACACACACACACACACACAAAGTTCAAAATTAAGAATTAAAATTCATCCAATGGGATGAGACCTTCAAGTTCTAAATTAATTTGGAATGTTAAAACATTAACATGGTACAAAGTAATGGAAGGCATTCTTCCCATGTTCAGTATTTAGTTGTGGGATATCAATCGTTAGTCGGTCCTGAGATCTGGTCTGATGAACAGTTTATAACTGAGGAGAGAAGTGATGTACCGAGGCAGCTTCAGAGACATTTCTACATAATAAAATAACTGTGTGTATAGTGTAGCTCTCTTCTTGTTGCTAGCGAGGACCAGCTTACTTGTTCTTATGAGTATGTCATTTATTATAACTCAATAAGGAGAGAGTTTAATAGCAGTTAGGTAGCTAACTCCTTAAGCCTTCTGTTGTCTTCCCGCCGACCACGCAACTTTTTGTTTTTCTGGGTCAAAACACTTTTGTCGCTTTTCCCGATGTTTTTGGTTTGAAAGACACCCAAATTTCTGATATAAAAACTCTTTTGAAAATGGCAGGGTTAACATTGTTCCCTTAAAGGTGCTGTAGGTAAGATTGCAAAGATCCAGGACTTAGCCAAAAACTTTTCATCATCACATCAACAACTTCTCAGTCCCTCCCCCTTTTCCACTAAAGCCCAAAACGGTCTCCTAAGCCCCTCCCCCCACAAGGGAGAATGAATGTGCATGAGCAGTGATTGACACGCAGTTAGACACCCCCCTGGCCCTGATTGGTGCATCTGAACAGGGAGCGGTGGATTTTTGCAAGTCACACTACAGGCTGTAGGTGGAGCCAGAGGAGCTGGATTTATTTTTTTAAATGACCTGCTTCATGTAGTTCTACTGGAACATAGGGTCAGTTTCAGCAGATATGACAGAAAGTTAGTTTTATAAGTCTTACCTACTGCACCTTTAAGCCCAGTTCAGACCAAAGATTTATGATGAGACAAAGCCGTTTTAGAACTTCACAGAGAGAGTTTCAGCGGTCTGAACCGGCCCGTCTCAGCTCAACTCAAACCAGCTGTTCAAGTCTCCAGAGGCTAGTTTTAGAACGTAAGAGACATCTCCTGTTTCTACAGCCAATAGAGAAGTCAGCTGGTAAAGTCAGTCTACAAACTATAGAACTAAAATTATCCATAATCTATTTTATTTGTATGTTACAACCAGCTGGTCGAAATGGCAGAGATTTAGACGGAGCCTCAACGACTGCCTGAAAGCCCGGTAACGTTATATGGTCAAGCGAGACTGAAGAGAGGGAGAGCGCCCAGCGCTATTAGAACCAAGCAGTGAATCAGAGAAATAAAACGTGTTTTTTGCCAATTCATCACTAGAAAGGTAACGGTAGCAAGCATCTCAAAATCACTAACGTTATCCACATTCATATTTAGTCTAAACAAATTATATATCCAACTACAAAAAGCATAAAAGTCGGAAGTTAGAACAGAAGTATAAAGAGGCGTTGTCTTGGAGATGATACATTGTCTTGTTTCATCTCATTGGTGTGAACTGGCAGCTTTCAGGACGCTGCAGACTGACACGTTGCAAGAAGTTGCAAGTTTACCTTAACCCTAACCATAACCATTGCCTAATCGACTTTAAGGCAGCGCTGCGACCGTTGACTTCAAGGCATCTTATCCTAACCTTAACCATAACCATTGCCTAATCTTAGTGCCTTCCAGGCAGCGCTGCCTGGAAGGAGACGTTGGGGGCTTAAAACACTGATAAACGCTTTAGTCTTTGTTGTCTCAAACATAAACATCAGTTTCTGTTTTCTCTCTTCAAGATGTTTTCATCAGTGGAATCAGCTGCTACTGCTTCATGTTTGATTGCAGACTCTTCTGCAGCTCATGTTTGTCCAACCCGGTTTTCAATATCCAAGTAGCTTTCTGAGTTCAGCAGCTCTCTGCTGCTCTCTGCTGGAAAATGTTTACAATTGCAGAAAATGTCAATTTAGTGAATCCAGAACAAAACATTGATATTTACCACAAATTAATGAAGTTCTTGTTCTTTCTTCATTCATGTAATGAGGTATTTAAAAGATGTGTGTTAATTGTAAAAAGAAATGTTATGGTGGCCCAGGCCGCCATTGTAGATAAGAACGTACTCTTAATGACTTGCCTGGTTAAATAATAGTTAAACAAAAAGGGAGCCTGCGACTTTCCTCAAGTCGGTTTTTATACGGAGGTTTATGCGAAGCATGTCACAGTCAGAAATTACTCTGCTCTCTGACTATTTCGCTAGATTGATTTGAATGGGGATGTCTGTTCTACTCTCATTCTACTTCTATGGTTCCAACCTACTGTGAGCCTGTAAATAAATGGATGTTAGATAATAATGCAAACGTGTCACTCCCCGTGCTGTATCACTGTGTTTGTGTGTGTGTGCGTGTGTGTGTGGGCAGGGCTGACCTCAATTTCCCCACAATGCTCGGGTGTGCCAGTGTGCAGGGTTACAGAGGGTCACACACCCTCAGCACGTTGAAACTGCATGGGTGACTTTTTTGACTTCTGACTTTATTGACTTCAAAAACACAATAAAGCAAACAAGCAATTTAAGAAAAAACACTCTTCCCAACTGACATCTTGTACACTACAACTAGAGACATGTCCACACTGCTCCACACTAGAGCTGTCAATCTTCCTCTATAATACCATTCACATTTCTCTTTCTGTCACAGCTTCATCTGGCTGCCTCCTATTTCTGAGAGACTCTGTATGATACAAGTTGTTCATTTGCCATGCCGACAGGTAATCAGTGTCATGTAATGGCGCACTGGGTGAGTCTGTTGGCATTCATTTAATTTTCCCAAAATGGCAAATGTTCGAATCCCATGAATACATTTTTTGTTTGTTCATTTATTTATTGTATGAACAATACAATCTATGACTCAGTGGCTGCTAAGCCGGGCTGCCATTTTCAGGATAAGGTGCCTAGGAAGTGGACACCATACTCTATGTAGTAGGCGATTCCGAATACAGTCCATTTCTTTTATTAATTCAATGCAATTTTATTTATACTGTCAAGTTATCGCAGGACACTTTACGGATAGAGTAGGTCTGCCCTCTGTGCAGTTTTCGGCTGTGATTGGAGTCTCTGGCAGAGCTCTGATCTCCTTTCTATTTTAATTTCAAGTCCCATTTCTCCAAGTCTGCAGTTCCTAACTTAGCCCGCCACAGTTGTCACTATGAGCTGTTGGATCAGACAGTAACACGAGTGCCGTGCGCGGTTCTGATTCTCTCCTCAAGTTACTTTTGTTTGTTGAAAAGGCAGTGGTCAGCCCTATGGTCCCACAGCCCTATATTCCCACGTCCCAAGTTTTTTTTCCACTGAAAATTAGGCCCTATGTTCCCACATTTCTAGGACATTTTCAAAATTAGGTCTTGTGTCCCTACATTTCCCTTCAATTTAAGCCCTATCCTCCCATAAAAAAAATTTCAGGTTAGGGTTAGTAGTTAGGGTTAGTGTTAGGGGTATAAAATCTGATACAAATTTATGAAAAAGTAAATGTGGGAACATAGGGCCTAATTTTGAAATTTTTTTCAAATGATCCAAAAGTTACACAATCAGACAGCAGCTGTGTGAAACGTGAATGTCATTCCTCCTAACGACTCTGAACACCTGCACAGGTGCACTTATTCTGGCTGATTAGACCTTTTCAGGACTGAAACTTGAATGACGTCCTTCTGATGCTTCTCTTGTTTTTTTGGTTAATAGAGCGGGACAGACTACGCCTCGATGATTCTGCTGACTAAATTAGGTCGGATGTCCCCCAGAAATTCTCTGAATAACGAGACAGGTGACTTCATACAACGTGCGGATTGTTAAGCCTTAGATTTTGAATTCTCTTGTGTACACTTTCAACTCCCAGCATCATAAAAACTATTTAAGAGAAATGGCTTTTTTTCTGCTTCTCCAATTTCTGCTGTAATGTAATTTAGCTGACGCTTTAATCCATAGCGACATACAATTGCTATATATCAGAGGTTGCACGCCTCTGGAGCAACTAGGGGTTAAGGGACAATTATGGCACAAAATGAACCTACGGGTTAATAACATATGTGTACCTTGTCAACCGTTCTCTGGGACATGTTTTGATGCTAATCGAATGTGTCTCTAGCTTGAAACAAGCTAGCGCGAACCACTGATTAGCTTAACGCTAGGCTTTCAGGGCACTGGTAGAGTAAAAAGAAATGGCTATTTCTATACCACTAACAAGGCTCAAAATAGCAACACACTTTAACAGTAGCATAATGAGGGTCCCTACATGTAAACCGAAGCATTGAGAACTTTGTAAGTGTACAGACAGTTTATTAAAAAGATAGATTAGAAAGGCATTACCTTCGGGTATACAGGCAGGCGCCATCTTGGGAAAACAGTCATGACCAGTCAAACGACGAACGCTGTGTTTGAACTAAGTTACTGCTATTTTGAGCCTTGTTACTGGTATAAAATAGCCATTTCTTTTTACTTTACCCTCTGCCCCGACGACTAGCTTTATAAGCTAATCAGCAGTTTGCGCTAGCTTGTTTCAAGCTAGAGACACATTTGATTAGCATGAAAACAGATCCCAGAGAACGGTCGACTCAGTACACATATGTTATTAACCCCCAGGTTCATTTTGCGCCGGAATTGTCCTTTAAGTGTCTTTCTCAGGGACACATTGGTTGGTGTATCAGTGTGTAACAGTGGGAATCGAACCCAGATCTCCCACTTCGCCATACTGTAGTTCAGAAAAAACACACACACACACACACACACACACACACACACACACACACACACACACACACACACACACACACACACACACACACACACACACACACACACACACACCAGGAAACACAGACTTTTGCAACCTTCTTGTTAGTTTTCATTCCCACGAAAAAAAAATACAAAAAGATTTATTACAGTGACCCAAAGTCAAAGTGAATAATTTATCAAATTCCTTTTTAAGTCATTGTTAAAGCAAACATTTATCTCAAATTATCCACGCTTTAATCATTTCATATAGGAATTTTAGGATGATGGTAAAGATGAGCAGCAGTGGAAGAAAGTGTTGGATTTCTGCACACCGTGAACAGTAAGTTTATCAAAAATGCAACGTTTCAGTCATGGACCTTCAACAGACATCATAATCCTGCAGAACCGCCTGTCTATAGTCCACTCTGAGGGGTCATATCTACTGTTCATTTGAAGCAACAGCTGCAGGCGCTTCAGTTGGCTAATCATGTGTGTGTGTGTGTGTGTGTGTGTGTGTGTGTGTGTGTGTGTGTGTGTGTGTGTGTGTGTGTGTGTGTGTGTGTGTGTGTGTGTGTGTGTGTTGCAGTGTCATGGGGGTATGTCCAGGGTTACATTGGGTCAGCATGCAACCCAGACACTCTGGAAAGTCGTCAACTGAATCCAAAAAGGAGCCAAATTAATATTTATAGAGCTAGAATATCTCAGAATAGACTTCTTGGAGCACGTAGGCTGCATGCAGGATCATGCATATCGGCAGGTTTGCACAAACATTAAGACAATGAGAGGTTTGGTCTGAATATGTACCTGCATGACTTCACAAAGGCTGCAATTTGATAAGCAATAAAAACATTCATTTGATAATAAATCTACTGTCTGAAAGTCCAAAAGTAGATAATGCTCAAAAGACTGACTTTGCTTTTTTATTTTTTATTTTTTCATTGTTTTGCTCTATTTTTATTGAATTCTTTTGTGAGTGTCATTCTCCTTTTCTTTGGCCTATTAAAATAAAACGTGAATATTTTTTTACTGTCAACAGCCTGACATGATTCTTGTTTGTTATGATTACTTTTCCTTTTCTCTCTTTCTTCACTCTTTATTATTTCCTCCTCATTTGATCGTTCTTTTGCTCTGTCCCCTTTTCATTTCATAGACTAAATGTTTTTTTAATTTGTATTGTTGAATAATTGTAGGGAACCCAACACGCCCACCTGAGGGTTTCCTGGGTTACCTTTTCATGTTGGTTTTTATTTAATGTCTCCTAAATGTATCTTCTTTTTTAACACATGCTAAATAAATCAAAATCAAACAGGTGGGACTGAAAATAAATGCCTGCGTTATATTTAGGCGTCTTCATTAGTGTTATTGGTTGAAGAAGCTGCATGTTTTTAACCCTTGTGTTGTCTTCCCGTCGACCATGCAACTTTTTGTTTTTGTGGGTCAAAATTTAAACTTTTTTTTTCAACGTTTTGGTCGTCTTTTTCGACGTTTGTTGCTTTTCAACCGATGTTTTTGTCACTTTTTTTTCAAAGTTTTTCATTTTTTTTTGCACTGACATTTTTGTGTTTTTTTCCCCCACGTTTTTGAAGCTTTTTTCGACATTTTCGTCACTTTTTTCAACATTCTTTTATCATTTCTTTTCTCCAGATGCTATAAAATGTAATAAAACTTGCGAAGAGCGTTGTAGGGAGCCATCCATGTTAATTCGGTACAAAATTTGGTACAGAAACTTTTTGAAAATGGGTGAAATTTGACCCGAGGACAACAGGAGGGTCAACACTTTTGTTAGTAAAGATTAAAAAAAATTTGCTGCTTACTTTTATTTTCAAGCCCAGGCATAATGGGAGAATATGTCGAGGACCTCCATGACGCGGTTGGTGTCCGGCGTCGCTCCAATCAGCGGGTTGCTCCGTGCACTGGCGCCACAGAGGAAAACCAAACACCATCCTAACCCTAACCCTTCCATCTAACACACCTCCATGACACAGCAAAATCTCTTTAACTGAGACTACATTTACATTTCTACGTTTTGGTTTAAAAACAAATATCTTTTGCTAAATTTAAACCTCTCATTCCCCCTGCTCTGGCCTCTCCCCCTCTCATTCCCCCTGCTCTGGCGTTTCCCCCTCTCATACCCCCTGCTCTGGCCTCTCCCCCTCTCATTCCCCCTGCTCTGGTGTCTCCCCCTCTCATTCCCCCTGCTCTGGCGTTTCCCCCTCTCATTCCCCCTGCTCTGGTGTTTCCCCCTCTCATTCCTCCTCTCATTCCCCCTGCTCTGGTGTTTCCCCCTCTCATTCCCCCTGCTCTGGTGTTTCCCCCTCTCGTTCCCCCTGCTCTGGCGTTTCCCCCTCTCATTCCCCCTGCTCTGGTGTTTCCCCCTCTCATTCCCCCTGCTCTGGTGTCTCCCCCTCTCATTCCCCCTGCTCTGGCGTTTCCCCCTCTCGTTCCCCCTGCTCTGGCGTTCCCCCCTCTCGTTCCCCCTGCTCTGGCGTTTCCCCCTCTCATTCCCCCTGCTCTGGCGTCTCCCCCTCTCATTCCCCCTGCTCTGGCGTTTCCCCCTCTCATTCCCCCTGCTCTGGTGTTTCCGAGCCCCTAAACTGGAGACATTTGGAAACACTTCTGACCCGTTTTTTTGGAATCTGCGGGGTTGTGTTTTCGTGTCAACGGCCGCAAACGCTGACCTCTGGCAACACCGACACTGAAGCCAATGTTGCGCCACCTGATCGGGTCATGGTGTCTCGTTCTCTTAGACTGTTAGGGCCAATTTAATCTTAAGTTTATTCTATTGAAATTTTACCTCTCCCTGCTGGCATTTTTACTTTGCCTTAAGACACAACCAGGAACCCTTTATAGGTAGACAGGAAGTGTGGCCTGAAAGGGGACCGCATTACAGGAGAAACGCTAGCCACAGTCGGGAGGGATATAGTTTTTTGACCACGAATACTGAAGTGAATGAGATTGAAGCTTTTCATTTACATTTACACTGACACATGCATACACCGTGGGATGAGATATTTGATGATAGTAGACTTTTTTTGGAATTAAGTTTAAGTTTGTTTGAACGTGCGTCCGAAATCCCCCTCGCCGAGCTTGCGCAGCGGCTTGATAGAAGGTAAGACAAGTTGCCGAAAATATAGACTAAAGGCCGTTTTATGGTTGACGGCAGACTCCTGCAGACCCCTCTGCGTCTACGCCTGACCCTACGCCGTAGTCTGACGTCACCTCTCGAAAAATGTAACTACACGCCGCTCAGCCGTTGCTTGGTAGCGTTGCATTTCCCTCGACTCATTTCCTGGTTCTCCTTCTCCATTAACAACATGAAATCAAGGAGAGGGTTAACTTCTCCTGCTCCAGATTTCCCACCGTGGTCAGAAAGAACAGGGGAGACACTTTGTTTCTCTCACTAGGACTCTCGAGTCGCTACTCGCGCCGAAGCTAAATGCCTATCACCCACTCCCCCCCCACACACACGCCGGCTCGACGCACACACACACACACACACAAGTGTAAACATCAAGCCACTTACGTAGGCTACGGCGAAAGCTCTGCGTGGAGCCTCCGCAGAACTGTAAAACAGGCTTAAGCTACTAACGTTACCATGGCAACTTCCAGCAACAGACCGAGTGTACATGCTGCATCCTGTTCACCCCGACACGCACATGCCCAGTATAGGTGAATGTTGATGAGATATTTTGGTTTGGGCATGTTAGTTTAAACATAAATTAGTTCTTCTACTGAAGCGAAAAACACTTTTGTGCAGGGAGATTGCTTTTGGCTCAAAACTCTCGCTTAAAGGTCCTATGACATGCTGCTATTTGGATGCTTTTATATAGACCTTAGTGGTCCCTAATACTGTATCTGAAGTCTCTTTTATATAGGCCTTAGTGGTCCCCTAATACTGTATCTGAAGTCTCTTTTATATAGACCTTAGTAGTCCCCTAATACTGTATCTGAAGTCTCTTTTATATAGACCTTAGTGGTCCCCTAATACTGTATCTGAAGTCTCTTTCCCCAAATTCAGCCTTGGTGCAGAATTAAAGCCACTAGAGCCAGTCCCACAATGAGCTTTCCTTAGGATGTGCCATTTCTGTGTCTGTAGCTTTAAATGCTATTGAGGAGGAGAGAGGGGGGGCAAGGTGGAGGGTGGGGGTGTGGCCTTGAGCAACTGCCATGCTTCACTTGTTTGCAAGCCATGATGTCTCTCTCTCATAGGCGGGCCAAATTCTCTGGGCGGGCAAAGCAGAGAAAGGGGAGGTAACCTTTTCCCCTTATGACGTCATAAGGAGCAAGATTCCAGATCGGCCCATCTGAGGATACCCAGTTTACACCTATTGCCATTTCTAGCCACTGGGGGACCATAGGCAGGCTGGGAGAACTCATATTAATGTTGAAAAAACTCAAAAAGTGAAAGTGTCATGCCATGGGACCTTTAAAAACCAAAACGTAGCAATGTAAATGTAGCCTGAGTGAGACCTTGGCCTTTGTATACTCTCATTGTAATGACCTGGCTAAATGAAGATGAAATGAAATAACACATGAAAGGAATCATGACTATTTTTATTCTGGCTATCATTCAGGAATGCTTGACATTACACTCTGCTATGCTGGACCTACTCAACCTGTCAACATCTTTAGAGAAAACCAAGTCATGCAACAGCTGTCAGCCAATCCCGGTGTCTGACAGCCTCTCCTGATCCCATTTGCCTGCAGGCCGTCGAGTAGTTGACTCTTGTGTGTGGAAATCACACAAGAGTCAACGGTGTCACAAGTTCTCTCCATCTCTCTCTGTGTGTGTTACCAAATGTGTTACAACTTTCCTGAAGTCTTAAGATCTGTCAGCTTTCTGTTGTACGGCTGACATTTCTAAACAGATTGTGAAGGAGAAAGTTTACTCATGTCATCTTTGCACACAAACTGTCTTTCACAGATTAGATTATTCCCAAGAATTTAAAGGTCCCATATTATGCTTATTTTCAGGTTCATACTTGTAGTTTAGGTTTCTACTAGAACTGAATGTTTATATGCTTTAATGTTCAAAAACACATTATTGATCTCATTCTTTCTTTTTTAACATACCTAGCCTGACGTCGTCATACTCAAATTCTAGTCAGAATATGAGTCTGATACTGCTCCATTGGGTTCCTCTTTTAAAATGAATGCGCTGTCGATATCTTCTATTACAGACGCAATGCCTGTGACAGCTGTCAGACGGTGCAGCGAAAACGCAGGTCTGCCCATTCATTTTAAATGGCGGTAGTGTGTTCCGGCTGTAGCGGTTGGTGCCGCAGGGGGGGGGGAGACGAAAAAAGCTGCAGCGGTCTGTAGCAAAATGTTGAGACAGATTAAATTTTTTCAAGAAACACAACCCAACGTCCCGCAGCAGTGGCTGGCCATGTGACCGCAGATCAGACTTGTCTGATGTAAGTGGGCCTTAAGTCCACCCTCCCGAAAAAGCCTAGTCTGCTCTGATTGGTAAGCATTTCCTGGTCTTCAGCATCTGCGCTCTCGGAGTCACCGTTTGCAGCCGGGGAAAGACTGTAACTGCTCTGTAGCGCCACTTTCTACTTATATACAGTATAGTTGTGACATCACAACTGTACAGGAAGTCCTGACGGTTTGTTTATAGGCACAGTCTCTGAATACTGGTGTATTCAGTGGATTGAGCGTTTTGATACTTTCACTGTATTTATGTAGCACCTCAACCTGCTTTATAACCGAACAAGAGACATGGAAATCTGACTCTTTTTCAATAACAGGCCTTTAAATCTGAATCCCAGGTCACTCAAAGTGCAACATAAAGCTGCTTTGATAAAGTTAACAGCAGCAATATCACAATATACTGTAAATATACACCATTACACAAAGAATCCAGCTTTCAAAATTGTACAAAAATGTTAGTACAGAAGTATCATCAGTAAGGGACCGTTCGGTATTTATGGAATGGACCACTGGAGGAAAACAGGGGAGGGTCATGTCTTTTTATTCTTTGTTGAGGGGAGGGTCACCCAACTTTTGTATTCATGAAAACAGAAACATTTCAAAGTTGCTTGTTTGGTGCATACTTTTCCATGTAGATCTCAGTCTCGGCCCCCCATCGCTAGAAGATAGGTCTGACCCAACAAAACATGACAGTAACACAAGTTTGGAGTCACTGACACACACCCGGTCAGCGAGCTTGTTATGTTACTTGTGGATCTCTTGTGGAGCATTTATAACTTTGAAAAACCACAGGTTCCAGTTAATCTTATAATTGATATGTGTGTTGAGTTATTTAAACAAACGATCAGGAAAATAAACGCCTATTGTCCGCGAGTCTCCTGAGAGAGCTCCAGCCAGCTCACAGCGGGGTCTGTGAAGGTGGACAGGCCGGGCAGCATGCCAGCGACCCTGGCAGGCACCCGCTGGCTGTCACATCAGACTGTGGAGCTTCTGAACTCTACAGTCGGGCCAAATTTGCAAAAAGCCATACCTTTTTGTAAAATGGCCCATATTTCAGCTCTACATAGTTGATTTCTTGCATAAAAAAAGTCTCAGAAGTGAATTAGTGATGAAATAGCAGACAAACAATGTATACAGTTTCCAGTGGTTGTTGTGATTGTTGCAGCACTTTGGACACCAACACACTTTGAATTTCTGATTCCCATGCCAGCAGTCCAAACCCCTTGTGATTTGAAAATGTGCAAACAACAGCCTTTTCAACACATTTGAGGATGAAGGAGTGGTAGCATGCAAGCTCACAAATTAACGCTGGTCTGAGAAATGGAGTTTTGGATGATGTTCAGCTTTGGCATTACCTATATGCTAAAATATACAATGACTGAGGAAGCCTAGTGACGAGTCCATAGCAACCAGTGTTGAATTTCTTATTACCCAGTGTGCTTTGCTGAATGGTCTCAATGTTTTATTATTTTATTTCATGTGAATACTAGTTTACTAGAGGAGTAACTTAATATTAACTTAATATATGCAGTAATGCACGAAGTGTGCATTTAGTTTCCATGCTTATTGTGTTTCCACAACAATGTTAGTGAGTAAATCTACTGAAATGGCCCCCACACCATAACAGAGGAGTGGGATGTGTAAGATAAGAATGCAGAGGTTAACTCCTGTATGTCATGGTTGTAAAAAAAAAACAGTGGCTATCTGTACATCTTTGCCAAGCACAAACCAGTACAGAATGCATCAATAAATTGTTGGGGAGGGTCATGACTTTTCTCCCAATCATTTTGGAAGGTCATAGAAAAATGTATTATTGGCGAAGGGAGGGTCAGGTCTATTTGGACTAAATCTCAAAACTTCTCCTGTAGCCCCTTAAAAAATGAACAGTCCCTAAATATTAAGTTTCAACAGTTCAATTACTCATTAAGAAAATAAGTATAAAATATAAAGTATAGCAAAAAATATTCAAGTACCTCAAAACTTTTACAGTGGGAGCAATACTTTGTAAGGTTGTGCAACAACGCGTGAAAGCTCCTCACCTTTTTCATGATCAAAAATAGTTGTTTGACATTTTGATGCTGCAGTGATAAAATAAATGGTAATAATTTTGTTGACCTTATTTGCTGATCTCGACTGTATTTGGTTCATCGCCCCCACTCCGTGTTTGTTAAGTCTGTGTATCTGGTTTAGCAATATGTACACAAACGTCAAGGTGTGCCAGTGGAAAAGGTCACTGAATGTGAAAAGAGATGAAATGAAATGTGAAAAGCTCCAACAGAGGGCACAGAGAGATTTGATTTTAGCCTATGGGAACCATACAGTACAAAACAAAAGTTGTCTGTCCAACAGACAGAGGCCAGCAAGCTAATAGGCATACATTACAGCAGCTCTCTCTAACAAAGATCAAATTCTGCAGAAGGCACGGCCAATCTCTTCCCTTTGGAAATTTTCTTTTGTTCCTTGTGCAATTAAAGCTGTTTACTTCCACAACTCTTGCACATTTTTTATTAGTGTCACTTGGGCCTTCTCAAGTGACACCCTTAAAGCCATTTCATGCTTGTTGGGTCTAGTGTGGTCGGGGCACTGCGAACCGTCTGGTTGTTAGGTTTGAATGATGAACAGAACCCAAATGCAGACAGAATGCAGAGCCAGGAGTGTGAAATAAAGGTTTTATTTAAAGTACTCAAGTATCAAGTCAAGGGGGAAAGCAAGTCCAGGTTTCCAGGGTAGAGATCGGGTCCGGTGGTTTCCGGGTAGGAGCGGGACCGTCAAGAGGAAGACAGCAGGCCGGCTAGTGGTGGGGTCCAGTGGTGGTGGTTCTGGTCCAGTGGATGGCAGGAGTGAAGCAGTAGCAGGAGCCAGGTTCCAATGGCAGCTGAGGCACAAGAGAAGGGATCAGGACAGGCAAACATACAAACGACTAAACAGATAGCAAGGTTTGTCAGGAGCGAGACTAACTGTGGTCGTCTTGACTATGATCTGACGCAGAGTAGAGGGTTGACCGGGTATATGAAGCAGAGGTTGATTGTGGTACATGAAAGGCAGCCGGAACCCTGACTCCCGCACACCAGCCTCCACTCCTGCAATTAGGACAGACAGAGAGAGGGAGAGAGAGGAGAGACAGAGAAGCTACCTAGGAGCAGCTGGCCTAACACTGGTATTTCATACTGATTGCGGTCAGAGTGGTTCAAGAACAGACTTCTTCTTTCCTGTAGCCAATCATTGCAACGCGATCTATGCGACCGCGTCCGCATTGTTACAAAATCGATCAGACCCTTCACACAGTCGCCCTGGCCGCGTTTGCGCCATATTGCCATCGCAAGAAGCATAAGCTTTTAAAAATCACTTTTCTAGATAATCTCAAGGGATTTTATTCGACACTGTCCACTTTTTGTTGAAATGTGTGATGCTAGGATGTGTGCTGCAGAGGGTAAATCGCTATTTCTATACCATAACAAGGCTCAAAATAGCACCACACTTCAATGGTAGCATAATGAGGGTCCCTACATGTAAACCGAAGCATTGAAAACTTTGTAAGTGTACAGACAGTTTATTAAAAAGATAGATTAGAAAGACAGTAGCGTTCATGTTTACATGCAGGTGCCATCTTGGGAAACAGTCATGACCAGTCGAAGGACGAACGATTTACCCTCTGCCCCGAAGGCTAGTGTTATAAGATAATCCCCGGTTTGCGCTAGCTTGTTTCAAGCTAGAGACACATTTGATTAACATGAAAACATATCCCAAAGAACGGTCGACTCGGTACACGTTATTACCTCTAGGTTCGTTTTGTGCCAAAATTGTCCTTTAACTTTGGAACTTGAGATGCGCTCCTTTTTCTTCACTTTTTGAACATGCCTATTGGATTTTGGTTTTAGCACTCCACCGAGAATCTCCAACATCATTTACATTTATCAAGACAAAATACTGAATATGATCTGGTTCCAGCTTTTTTTTTTAAATATCTTTTTTTGCACTGTTGATCGGACAAAACAAGTACAAGATGTTACCTTGACCTCTGGGAAGTAGTGATGGACACTTTTGTTCTTTTCTGACATTTTATAGTCAAACCACAGCAAAACGAATTAAACAATAAATTCATAATGAAAATAGTTGTATTGAGAGCCCTGTGGATGGAATGTATGTATTATATGTATTGTATATATGCAGTGTTTCCCCGCATTTTATGGAAGACTTAATTGCGTGTATTTAGCGGGGGGTTTATAGGTCTTCCCTCAAGCATATGTGACATTTTTCCATAAAAAAAGACATTTCCCCATACATTTTGTGTCTCTTTGTGGGATTTTGTCTCTTTGGTTTTTGCGTCTCTTTGTAGTCGGTTTGTGTCTCTTTGTGGTAGTTTTGCATCTCTTTTTCACATCACTTTGGGCCGTTATTATTACCATATCTGTGTCTAAAACGTTGCTAAAGAAATCCAACTACAGTCATTTGATCTGAGAACAGTCTTTTAGTTAAATTCCTTCAGCTTAGGTGCTGCCTAAAATGGCTCGGGTGCTGCACCTAAACCTTACAATGGCCGGGAAAACCCTGTGTTAAAATATAATGTGGAATTACAATCAGCAGCTTCCGTTTGTTGGTTTTAGATAATTCCCTTTTTGCACATTTGTTGAGCAACACTGATGAACAGCCACAACCACAAAAACTGCAACAGACTGTGAGGCAACATCTTCAGACTGAAAGGAATCTACACCGCTCCTCCGATGTATTGTCATTTTCTGCCTTCCATAATTCATTTGATTTAAACTTTAAGGTCACCCCAACTTGCACGTCCGTTGCCTCAGTATGAACCAAGTTTCTTTCCCTTAGCTTTAAATCCCGGACTTCTAACTTTGGCATGATCACTTGAACATGGCATGACAGTAAGAGCTCAGTGAGAGTAAATACCCAACATTGGAAACCCCACACTGGCCCCACCACCAAAGTCAACAACTAATCAATGCAGAGAGGACATGTCCACAAAATGTCAGACAAAAGCAAAACATGACATTTCTTGAACATATCGTTGATACATAAACTTCTTGCTAGATGTAGAAGTAAAAGTTGAAAATGATATACAGGCAATGGTCAGATTATATTTGAAAAATGTTTGAATATTCAAGATTTATATGAAATTCTATATCTCCTTGATGGAAACTGTGAAGTAAGTTCTATTTATAAACCATACTTACTGTTTGGAAATGTTTTATTGTTTACCTTTTGTGCCTTTAACAACATTTGTTCATCACTGTTGAGTTTAAATGCTGCTACATAAAGAAAGATGTTTCTGATGCAATTCTGAGGCCATGTTGGGATTGGGCTTGGTAACCCTTAGACAAGGCTGTGGATAACAATATGTTGTCTTTATGACCATGTGAAAGTGGCATGCTTGGTACTTTGAGTCTAAAGTCTCCCTGCCGATGATCCAGAGGGACATGGAGGCATTGCAGAGGGGGGAAACATTTCAGCAGCAACAACATATGCCTCTCACCTGGAGGGTTAAAAATAACAAAAAGTAGCCTGTCTCTGCCTCTAATTCAAAGAAAACTCAAATCCAAAGCCATTTAAATCTAAGACCTTCAAATCAATATGAGTTCAGATTTAAAGAAAGCAAGAAAATCTTGAAACACAATGACTCGGTCAATCAGCGATTTCTTCTGCAGCTGAATGGGGCTGCAGATAGAAGTGAATGAGATGGGACAGAATACAGATCAGCTAGATGTCGGACTTTCACGTGAACAATTTTTATTAGACTTGTTAGTGTGAGCACAAAGGACAACAGAGTCAGACTCTAGGCTGATGTATATGTAGGCTCTACGCAGAGCCTACACCTAAGTGGCCGGGGACTGCCCATTTCTCCAACGCCCCATTGTTCCGACCTCTCAATAACCCAAAAAATTAATTTTGGTCCTATAGCGCACTAGTCTGATGTCCACCAGCGATATTAAGAATCCCACTATGGCCACGCCAAGACCCGCCCTACAAATCAGCTTGATTGGTTGGGGTTAGGCATTTGACCTTGAGTGGTTAAGGTTAGGACAGCCCATTGGTCAGGGGATAGGACCTGTACAAATGAGGTTGAGTTACCTTGCGTAAGCATGGATGCCTGGCCAATAAATGCTATTGAAGGGCGGGTCTTGGCATGGCCATAGTGGGATTAGTAATATCGCTGGTGGACTAGTGAGCTGTAGGACCAAGGGGAATTTTTTCGGGTTATTGAGAGGTCGGAACAATGGAACGTCGGAGAAATGACATGGCACCAAGTGGTCTACGCCCTTGTGAGGTTTCTACTTGTGCGCTGGTGTGTGTGCGTCAATCTAGCGTATATCTTTAAAACAATAGCAGAGCCGGTATGTGTGTGTGTGTGTGTGTGTGTGTGTGTGTGTGTGTTGGGGGGGGGGGAGTGTGGTAGAGCGAGTGACGGGGGTTAGCTCCGGAGCACATACCAACTCTGGCGGTGGAGACAGAGAAACACGGACGAACCCGGAAATGAGTAGACGCTACCAAGCCACGGCCAAGCGGACCAATCCCAGTTATTGCGGTCTGTGTCACCGCGACGTGTAGTTACATGCAAATTGGGAGGTGTACATCAGACTTCGGGCATAGGGTCCATATCTTCGCGTACCTACGTATGGATCTACGGCATAGATTCAACACAGAACTATAAATTGGGCTTCAATTCCAACACTTTGTTCATGATTTTTTTGTCTGTATGGGGCCCAAACATGGCTTTTAACTCTTAGCTTTGTTACTAGATGATCAAAAAAAGTTGGTAAGGATTAAGCTCAACTGAGATTTCACAGTGTGATGGAATGAGTTGTGTTCTGGTGCACAAACTAAGTTATTAATTATTAAGTAGAAAGTTAAGTTCACCCATTTAGGTCTGTCCTTGATCCCTTTATTCTCCAAATAAAGTCGACTCTGTTCCATGTTGTTTTGAGGATAATGTTTAACCCTGCGTTGAAAATCAATGAAGCAAATACAGTTTAAAAATAGCATCTCTGTCAACATGTATGAAAGTCAAAACAACTGTGAATAAGAGAAGGAATCCACAACCTTTTATTTCTTCAATTTAAAGTTTTTAATCTTTGGGTATGAATATGTTTAACTGAACATCCATGTGTTTTTTTTTTTTTTTTTTTTTTTCCAAGATATTTTTTGGGGCATTTTAGCCTTTAATAGACTGATAGTTGTATTGACTGAGCCTCTGCATATGGGCGCCCACTCTACCAGGTGAGCTACCCAGGCGCCCAAACATCCATGTGTTTTAAAAGATTAAGAATTGAAGTCTTTAGTAAACAATTAAATATGAAAAGCGTTTTCTTATCATGTGTCTTGGTCTCATCTGCGTTGACATCCCTGTAACATCGAGACTAGGGAAGAAAAGCTTGTGAGATCACAATGACATTAATAATAATTTAATTTATACCAAAGTGTTTAATGGAGCATTAGTGACGTCACCCAATGGTTTGCTGTTAAAACTGTCGTTTTAAAGTATCTTTTAAAGGTGCCCTGCCACACTTATTTCATTACTTTGTGGTAATGTGTGAAGTTCTACCATGGAAAAAAATGCCTTGGTTACCTTGTTTCAAGCCATTCTAGCGTGGTATAGAAAGCCTGCAGGAAGACTCAGCTCGATTTGTGCCAGTTCTCATTAATATTCAACAAGTTTCTGTTCAGTGGCTAGAGCTGACAGAGGAGGGAGCAGTTCATTTTCACATTCACGACATAACACAAACACATATGGACCTAACATATTTCAAAAGAATACAGAATAAAGTAAAAATGCTTTTGTGTGGCAGGGCACCTTTAAAAAGTTTAGCAATTTGGCCATCGCCATCTTAGAGAGTAGTTGCAATGGTGCTGCAATAAGCGCAAAAGAACCTTTAAAAAGAGTTTTACCGGCGGGTAAAAGCAGACCTCCAGGTACTCAGCTAACGCTAGCACTAGCTAGCTAGCCTTGGTTGACAGGGTGCTATCGAACAAAGGCGACCAGTCACTGAACAAAGGCAACCAAAATGTTCCAATTAACTTTGAAAAAGGGAAAACACACAGTGAGAGGGTCAACGTTTAAGATGAAAACAGGGTCAACACCCAACAACACCCAAAAACAAGGTCAGGTTTATTTTAATGTCCACAGTGTTAGCATGGTTAGCATCACAAAGCCTCTGTCCTGATTGACAGGTCCTTAAGCATGCCCTGCTTTATTGTCTATTTTAAAATAAATGGGACCATCATTTACCAAATAAACATCATGCTGTATTGAAGACTTGAAACTAGCGATTGAGGCCATAACTCATTCTGAAAATGTTTTTAAAAAATTGATTTTCTCATAGACTTGTGTGCAAGCCAGCTTCTTCCTCAACCAGTGGACTCACTACTGGAAATTAGATACAATTCAGGTTTAAGGCTTCACTTTTCAGACCCGGAATCTCAGTCCATTTTTTTTTTTGAGACTATGAAAAGAACACGTCAGTCCATGGCTTACAAAGCATTATTTTCTAAAATAGCTTTAAAATGAAACTGCATTTGTATCTATAATCTTTGGGTATAAAATGTGTGTACAGTATGTGTGGCTTCACAGTTTTTTTCTCACTGTGAAAGAGAGGCCTGTTCCCCAGCATTGTGTTTCACATGAAGATGTGGGCCATGTATTTTCCTTTCTGAAATAAATTTCTATATTTGTGCTAAAATATTCATGACTCTTGACCCTTTTGTTATGAATGTTTTGGTAGTTTTTGCACAGTATGCTTTTGTAATCTACCTCATGCATTTAGATAGTTGATGATCAAGAAAAGATCAAGAAAAACCTACTGTAAATATTTAATTATATTTAATACAAACATAATAAAATACAAGCCACAACCACAGCGATTAATAAAAAAAATTAAATATTTTTTCAGCTCAATGGACATTTCTCACTTGCTTTTTTTATTTTTTTATTTTCTCTCACCAGAATGAGTTTTCTGGTAAGGGTTTCATACAAAGTTACAGGAAACAACAGAAAGCTGAGAAGACATTCAACTCACAAGTTTGTCTGAGTAGATATGCATAGACTCAATACTGTCTGCTTTAACTAATCAAAGGTGCTTTGATTAGTTAGGATGGGAGTTTCTGTTGGAGCCAACCTAGGCTCTAAACAAAAGGTCTCACTCACAGTGATCAAACAAATACTTTGTTTAACACCAAGATGTAAAAATGCCTTTAAAATGTTTCTGTATACAAATGCATATATTCAAAACTCAGTTTCAGGAACCCTTTTTAGAACATGTTTAATCATCTTTTTAATGAGCTACACTTTTCCTAAAAGTCAATGGGACAGAAATAATCCTGCTGTGATATGGTGTTGGAATCCCAGTCATGAAGAGCCACTCTGCAGTGAGTAATGTGAAGATCACCTCCAACACCAGCAGGGGTCCATCACGTTGCTCAAATAGCAGCTGAGGCAACCGCCTGAGGCATCCCAACCATAAGGACACTCCCCTATCAGCTGGCCAGCAGCCAGGCCTACTTTGTGCTAATTGGTTGGCGAGAAACACCACTAACTTTCCATTGGCTGTTTAAAGAACCATATGACAGCATATGCAAATTGTCTCTATGGGGCAGTTGAAATCCCTGAGTGCTGAGCAACCCTCGACACTGTAAGGCAGCAAGAGCAAGAGAGAGGAGGAAGAAAAGGATGAGTGAGCACAGCATGCACTTTTAGAAAAGATAGAAGTCAAAAGGACTGACAACCATTAAAAAACTCTTCTCTCCTTGGAACTGTTTTAGTCCTTTATTCCATGAGTGCTACAAGGTAAGGAGTTCTTGGTTTTCAAAAGTGACACATGTCATGCTGAAACGTAGACAAGATTGAATGTCTGTATCAGTTTTTGTGTGTGCATGATTTTGATTTGAAGCATTTTTTAGACATGTATCTGCATAATATAAAAGCAGAAGCATTATTTTTGAAATAGGGGACTTTTTTGCAGAAACAGAAATTGCAAGGTATTGCCATCTTCATTGCAGAAGTGACAAGTTACATCATTGCCAGAACTTTTTTAAAGTTAGAAAAGTAAAGCCACTGTTCTAATCTCTCCCCCTCTATTTCCACCTCCCTCTAATTTACTTCTCTCTCCCTCCCTCCCTCCTACACCAACTCCCTTCTTCTGTCCCCCTCTCCCTTGCTCCCTCAGTGTGCTCAGGTCCTTCAGTCCGTCAGCAATGCCTGGCCCAGTCATGCCGATGGACGTGGCAATGAGATTCTACATCACCCACTCTCCACCTCCTCTCCGAGGTTTCCTCAGCTCCTATGAAGAGCTGCAGAGGACCAAGAAGAACCAGGCCAGCCAGTCGACCAGGCGGAGCCACAACCAGCAGCTCTACAAACCCCTGCGGCCCTGCCTCAGCAACCAGCAGAGAGCAGTGGACGATGGCGGCTGCACTGGCTGGAACAACAGCAAGGCCGGCAAAAAGAAGGTTGTGTTCGCAGACACAAGGGGCATGTCACTCACCGCCATCCACGTCTTCTCCAAGTTCGACGATGAGCCGTATCAAAACAAGCCTTGCAGTGGAATCATCGAGGAGCTGCAGTTTGACATGTCAGACCTGGAAACAGCCACGAAAGACCTAAAGGTCAGCTCGGCACGTAACCTGGCGCTGGACTTTAAACAGCCTTCAGCCGACTACCTGGACTTCCGGAACCGCCTTATTCAGAACTCGGTCTGCCTGGAGAACTGCTCGCTGCAGGAGCGTTCCCTAACCGGCACCATCAAGGTCCGGAACATGGGGTTTGAGAAGTCGGTGCAGTTGCGCGCCACCTTCGACTCGTGGGCAACCTTCGATGACATCGAGTGCACCTTCATGAACAACGTCTACAGCTGCCAGGATACCGACACCTTTGCGTTCGTCGTCGATCTACCCGCCTACATCCCCCCACAGAATAGTGTTGAGTTCTGCATCTGCTTCAAAGCCCAGGGCCAGACCTTCTGGGACAATAACGATGGCAAGAACTACGTTCTCAAGCATGTCGGCTGGAACGGAGTGGACCTGAACACTCAGATGCCCCCGACTTCTGTTGAGCAGAAAAAGTCTTCAGAGCACAAAAACGGGGGCATGAAGGTGATGGAGATGGAGTTTGATCAGTTTGGCAGCCCACGCATGTCAAGCGGACTCTTTCCTGGCTGGCAGAGCTGGGGTCAGATTGATAACGCCGTGCCTTATTGGTGAACACATCAGGATGTTTGCTGAAAATGACATTGGACTAAGATAACAGACACTGACAGGGCATTCAGTGAAAATCCAGCTGTGGGTTTGAGCTTAGACTGGCTCTCAGTCACAAAATGAAATTGAGCAAACAACCTTTGCTTCTTTCTTTTTTTTTTAGCAGAGGAAGTGTACAAACCAGTGAGAAACCTAACTTTAATGCGCTCAACTGACCTGCTTCTTGCAGTAACGTGGTCATGTGGCCCGAGAGACCTAAATGGTCTGTGGTTGGAGGATGGGGGATAAATGGGAAAAAATCTATCTTGTTTCACATATTCCTCTTATGTAAAATATTAATGTGCCTTCTCCGAGTGCCTGCCCACTAAAATACAGACAAGTTGTACAGCCCACAACAAATGCTGAGCCCCTTTTGAAGGCCTGATGTATTGGTTAAACATGCACTGATTGAGATGTCTCTCTCAATGTGATGTCTGTAAACTGAAGAGGTGGAAAGTGGAGCTGATTAAGTCCTTCATATTGAAGGGAAAGTACTGGGGAGTGCATGGTGACAAAATGCTTTTCTACTAAAGGAAACACAGCTGATTCATTTCTAAAATGAAAAATGCACACTAAACTTTTGCACCTTCAAATGAGAAGGTAATTTAACATTATAAAAAGTGGCAAAAAGTTTAATTTTTAAGTCATGCAGCCCATTCTTTCTTTCCCTCTGTGAAAATTGCACATGTATGATGAAAGATGTTTGAATGTTTGTAATATTATGGTGAGTTTGTTAAGGAACTGAGCTGCTGTCAACAGACGTGTCTCAAGAGAGACTGCACGTGATTGGTTGTCTCGAACAAGGAGGACGTTTGGAAATTTCGGTGGCTACCATATGTCGAGAAAGGTGTTTTTATTCTGTGATGAGTGTACAGTATGTGTGGCTGGAAGGGAGATTTTTCTTTATTGAAGAAAATCTATTTTTTTTCTCACTGTGAAAGAGAGGCCTGTTCCCCAGCATTGTGTTTCACATGAAGATGTGGGCCATGTATTTTCCTTTCTGAAATAAATTTCTATATTTGTGCTAAAATATTCATGACTCTTGACCCTTTTGTTATGAATGTTTTGGTAGTTTTTGCACAGTATGCTTTTGCAATCTATCTCATGCATTTAGATAGTTGATGATCAAGAAAAGATCAAGAAAAACCTACTGTAAATATTTAATTATATTTAATACAATACAAATAAAATACAAACCACAGTGATTTAAAAACAATTTAAATATTTTTTCAGCTGGATGGACATTTCTCACTTGCTTTTTTTATTTTTTTATTTTCTCTCACCAGAATGAGTTTTCTGGTGAGGGTTTCATACAAAGTTACAGGAAACAACAGAAAGCTGAGAAGACATTCAACTCACAAGTTTGTCTGAGTAGATTTGCATAGACTCAATACTGTCTGCTTTAACTAATCAAAGGTGCTTTGATTGGTTAGTTTGCTCTAAACAAAAGGTCTCACTCACAGTGATCAAACAAATACTTAGTTTTAACACTAAACTAGGGCAAAGGCAGACAGACTTTTCGGCATCCAAGGAAATCAATGCTTTTTTAAAACTCACTATATAGTCTTCTACAATGCCTTCCCAATTTGTAAATAAGGGATGAATAAAATTAGTTGGTGGTCCAAATATAAAACAACATTTGGACTTTAGACAACTTTTCTATACGCAGGAACATATCAGAAGTTATTCATGGTTCTAATATATATTATAATTATACATTATGCTGACTGTACTGTGAAAGCCATTGCAGTTTTAGGGACCTGTGACTGGGTTATCTCTAGTACAAAGTCGAAAGGTGTGAGAATTCACAGCGAGCGGGCGTGTTGATGATGTTTCTATCCTGCGGCTGGCGCAAAACCAGAAGACAGCAAAGCATCTGAGTAGAAGAAAGAAGAAGGGTGATTTACACAAAGACGGCAACCAAAATGTCTAGATAGATAGATAGATAGATAGATACTTTATTGATCCCCATGGGGAAATTCAAGATCCCAGTAGCTTAAAGACATCACACACAACGTACACATACATCATAAACAGGATGATAAAATAACATATCCCCATGAATAATATGGACAATAAAAGAAAAGATAGTTTTTTTCATGAGTCAAAGCCAGGCAACAGCTGTGAGGGAGAGCACGTGTACACACGGAATGAGGATGAAAGAAGAAAAAAGCAGAAGAATTTCCTGCAGCGTTTTTTTCTTCAGACTCATTTCAATTGTCTATGCTGCTGTCCATGTTGGATTTGTGTTCAGCAGGAAGAATGCTCACTCCCTTTCCTTGGCATGCACAAAGGAAGGAGCGCAGGCTGAACCAGGATGAACTTTGGAAGCTTGAAAATTGCTGCCTTATCGTACTTTTAACTCTTAAAAATACAGGCTTAACTTTGCTTTTCTGGGTATTTCTCTTATATATAGCAAATCTTTACTTAAAGCAGTTAACAGTGCCGTAACGTAACAATTTAATGGCTCATAGTGATATTTTATAGCCTGGTCCTACCAGACTCTGGTCCATTAGCCTGGTCCTACCAGACTCTGGTACACTAGCCTGGTCCTACCAGACTCTGGTACACTAGCCTGGTCCTACCAGACTCTGGTACATTAGCTTGGTCCTACCAGACTCTGGTACATTAGCCTGGTCCTACCAGACTCTGGTACACTAGCCTGGTCCTACCAGACTCTGGTACTCTAGCCTGGTCCTACCAGACTCTGGTACACTAGCCTGGTCCTACCAGACTCTGGTACACTAGCCTGGTCCTACCAGACTCTGGTCCATTTCATTTGTACAGAGAGTCTGGCCTCTCTCCATTGACAAGTGTTATCTTCCTTGAAGGCGGGTCCTCTGTTGAAGTTTAAAACTACTGGATCTGCCCAGAGCCACTCTGGATCTGCCATAACCAATCGCTAACGTTTGGTCGTGACATATGTTATGCGCATGTGCAACAAGAGGGGAGACCGACAACTATCGGCTTATATTTAGCATTAGCATCGCTAGCGTTCGCCTTAGCCAACTCCTTCACCACTAACGGAGCGAGCTGGAAAATCTAACTTTTCCCGAACCCCGTGGGGAGGAGGGCCACAACATCATGGCCACCAACACAACTCAGCAAAGATTGTTCTTGCTTGGGCTTTAACTTCTGGATATTCGGCAGCGTTGCCACAACGGACCGAATGGCTTCGCTCGCATCTTTCTAGCGCACGTCCTCAACGTCATCGTTCTCAGCCACTCCTTCTGTTCGCTGACTGGACCGCCAAAAATTTGGCCAGAGAAAGCCCAAGAATATACCGCGAACCCAGACGTAGTACTGAAGGAAAATGAAAATTGAGCGGAAGTACGTAGGAGGGCGGAGCCAGGCTAGATATTTTACCCTGTAACCAGTGATAGTAAGAACTGAACTTTACACAAGTAATGTCTTTGCGGATATAATCATAATTTAATGTTACTCACCAAGGTGTTGAGCCTTGACTTCAGTTTTGTCGACATTTCTAAAAATGTCATGACTGCTCATTGGAAGTACAGTATTTCCCTAAAACTTAAAACATCCAATGAGTTTGTACGTGACAAACAAACTCTAAATGACTAAATGAAAGAATATATTTTGTTTAAAGCGCACTGTACAAGCATTAGCTTTTCATTTCAGGTTGATCTTCAGAGTTGAATCTGACCTGCAGGACCTCCAGTTCTCACTGTAGAAAATGTAAAAGCTGATCCCACATCAGTTTCCAAAGACGGCTTCATCCTGAACTCAACCTGCCCTCAGGCTCCGGCTCATCTCCACCTGCTGGCTGATGGAACCACATTCCTCTAATACCTGTAATTTCCTGATGGATCACCGTAACCAGCTTCCTCCATCTTTCAGTTTTTTTATTCCCTTCGCGTACGTATGCAGGATTCTGTTCCTACAGTAACATTCACTGTCTTTCTGTTTATTGCATGGCCTACTCTCATTTCCTTTCCTCGGTTTGGTTTTTTCTGTTTACATTCTGTTCTTTCTTTTTGTAAATCAAAAGGTATGGAAAAGAATGAAGGAAATACCAAGATATTTTTACCAATAGTGTGTCCACACTTGTCCTGCATTGTTTAAAGGACAATAAAGTCAAATCTCAGCCAACTTTGGTCCTTCTTTGCCATTTCCACTTCCATTTTCACATGCATCAGGCTTCTCTCATGGATCATTTGTACATATTGCTACGAAAAGTAATGCAATTTAAGTAATTTGTTTGCATTCCACATATTTGTTACACCAAGGCCCACGTTGACTACTGCTGTATAAGAGCGCGAAGATCCGTTCAGGGAGGAGGTCAGGGTGGATGTTTGGGTCGTAAAACACAGGGCTTTCAAGACAGGGAGCAGAGTTTGTGCTCTGGAAGAAGTTATTTGGAAAACACAAGACTTTCAACCAGGAAACGGGTGTTTGTGTCCCCGGAGTACTACTTAAGGGGGCCGGTGTAGTAACCCAAACCACAATCTTTTTTCTAATCTTAACTTGTCTTTTTGTTAACCCTAACCCTAACCACTGTCATCGCCTTATGATGCTCACCTTTTGTGAGCTAAACTTTACCGTAAAGTTTGCTCCACGGAAATAAAAATAGGTGACCAGGTGGACGTCGGTGTGTACGTGCACCTGTTCTCGGTTGTTTTTAACCGAGGTTAATATTAAAAGCTTAACATCCGAACTGGATATTAAAGTACATGCATGTGTTTGGGTGTGTGTACACTTGGACTTCACAGGGTTACACAAATGAACTGACTGTTTATGTACTTTTGATTGTGTGTGTGTGTGTATCTGTCTGGCAAGTAACCAGACAGATAAGCATCTAGTCGGGACAGGTGGTTTTTATTTTAGTGTTTGTGTGTGTATGTATGTGTGTGTGTGTTCAGTGTGTTCAGTGTGTTCTAAAAGTTTCACAGATCGTCCTGTATCGATCCTCAGTGGTCCACCGGGGGATCAGAGTCTGAGCAGTAACAGATTCAACTTCTTACTTGTCATCCCTGTGAAAAAAGTTATTTTAGAGTTTTAGGATGTTGTTGTCAACAATTATCATTCAAAGTACTTTCAATTAAGTTCTAATGTAAAGTGTTCACAATGAGGTATTTGGATTACTTTGTAACAAGAAGTTGCTGTGTAATTTCTAAACAATCTAATTTTCCAATGTTTCAGCAGCGCAACATAAATCATGTTACCTTCCATTGTATTGGGATGGAAGCAGAAATACGGAAGAGGATTAGGGCCACATGTGAAAAAAATCTAATTGAGTTTAAAGTAAGAATTCTGAGAACAAATTCAGAATTCAGACTTTATTCTCAGAACTCAATACATGTTTTCACATGTGGCCCTAATCCTCTTCTGTACAGAAATCTCCTGAAACCCAATGTGAATACATTTTCAACTTCTGAGCGATGGAGCCTGCCAAAGTGCAACTGGACACAATGGAGGGGAATATAAGGGGTGTAAGAGTTGTGGAAATTCATCTCTCTCTCTCTCTCTCTCTCTCTCTCTCTCTCTCTCTCTCTCTCTCTCTCGCTCTCTCTCTCTCTCTCTCTCTCTCTCTCTCTCTCTCTATGATGCTCTGCATTTGTTTGCACCTTCTGTTCCTTTGTCTTAACAAGCTCAAGAGACTATACCAGACACCTGCACAAGACATGAATTGCATGTATTTAAAAAGAAATTGTAGGTATGTTCTAAAAAGAATGGACAGCCATTTTCTTCATTGCATAGGATCCCAATAACTTTCAGATTTGTGTAAGTAACAACACTTATTTGAGAATTTGTATTACACAATCAAACCTGTTGGAAAATACAAGAGGCACAATGAGTCTACGAGAGTTGCTAAGAACACATAGATATCTTCACTTTACTGTATACATACATAGAACACTGGGAGAAAGTCCAGCACCAGAGATGTATTTAGAATTTTATAGACGTTTTTTTAAAAAGTCTTACAGGTTTGAGCATGTCTGTCTTAGCACTAAGGTTCTTTGGAGAGTCATGGTGGTTAACCAGGATGGAAATAGTCAGAGTGTCCATGTCGGACTGAGAGCCGCTCAGCTGCAACAGACTGGAAGATGGCCAGGAGAGTTGTCTGTACATTAAGGAGACATGTAGGCATGTAAGGAGCCAGACATACACACACACACACACACACACACACACACACACACACACACACACACACACACACAGGAAAAACTATAATTAGCATTAACCCATGACTCATGACTTTTGTTATCACTTGTGGTGCCACAAGAGAATGGTGAGCCACAAATAAAGTCCAAAATGAAATGTAATTAAAGCTTCAATAAAAAACAATGTTGAAAGAAACCATTGTGAACAATGGTCTACTGTGTCTCGACCACCTCCTTCAGCATTTTGATGCTGCAACACATCACGCAACTCTTTTAATTGCCCTTTAGAGGACAGCGATCACTCTCACAACTGTGTTTTACTAGCCTGACGTGGTCATACTCAGATTCTAGTCAGAGTATGAGTCTGATACTGCTCCATTGGGCTGTGATTAAGGGGCATGTTTGAACCGAACCAGGAAAGAAAATGCCTCTGCACTCAATTGGATAGACCTACAACCAATCAGAGACAGACGTCACAGAAGCTGCAAGTCAAAGGCAGGCTTCGACAGAGCAAAGGTTTCTGTGTCGTGCAGACAGGTGTGGCAATGTGTATACATACGTGATCGCGGTTCTCTGTTCCTCTTTTAAAATGAAAGCGCTGTCTTCTATAACAGATGCGATGGCAGCCATCTTTGTTGTAAACGAATTCAACCCAAGCGCTCTTTGGTGACGTGGTTGATTACGTTACTGCTGATCATCTGTCCATCATCGTCTAAAGCCCGCCCTGACAATTTGATTGGTCCGAACAGCTCTGGTTCGAGCATAGTTGCTCCACAACGGATCAAGTCCAGACCGAACTTCCCGACCTCAAATGTTGTGGGCGGGGCTAAGTTCGGCTGGTATCCAGGCTAGTGTTTTACAGTAAATGGACAAACTTTCGATGCTCACAGTTTTGATCCAGTTTTGATAAAAAAAAGCTTGGTGGAGAATATTTTGGATTGATATCTGATCATCAGTGTCATCTACCTTTTCTACCACAGCTTAATGGGTTCATCATGATGACAACCACAAGACCGATCCTCTGGGGAACATGACTATTGACAGTAAATCATCAGTCATGGAAATCTACCATTACATTTCAATTCCTTCTTGTAAG